>CM061544.1:273048535-273521035 GCA_030864215.1 Capsicum pubescens | reverse complement strand
GTGGTATAATTAGCAGTAGAAGATGATGAGGAATTGTTAGAAGATGATGAGGAATTGTGTCGAACAGGTTGTGGAGACTTTGTTAGTGCGATTATAATTGTGTTTGAGTAGTTGCGAGGGTTTGATCTTGAAGGAAAAGGTTGTGTTTTTCCTCTCAGATGAATCCATCCTATGTTTTAGAGATTAAAGAAGCACTAAATTATTGATTCTAAGAGAGAACACCTTAGCTATTATCTTGTATAACACAGAGCAACGGGCAATGGATTTAAACTCTCTAATGGTAGTAGGATTTGGCACTTTAGGTAACAAGGTTACTATTATACAACTTTTCAGTGTTAAAAAAAAAAATCATTGTTGAACACACATCATATTTATATTCATTGACCATTTGTTATTGAACCATGCCTACCTAGATATGTTGAAATAATCACCGGTGTTTCTGGCAACTTCTTTTGTCTCAGTATCGCGTGTTTTTGTTGAATTGTTAGATAGAATCCCCTGATAGTCAATTGCCCTTGCTCTTTTTCTGCTCTTTCGGGGATTTCTGTTTCTCTTGCTTTCCTACTTCATCTATTCTGGTCATATGGTAGGAGATAGTTCCCAAGAATATGGGCTCCTTGTACTGGGAATTCTCACGTTTCTCCCGGGTAAGTTAAAAACATACATTAATAGATACTTCTTTGGATCCATAAGTTGTTATTCTTTTATCCATAATTGTTTGATATGTCCTCGAGGAGAGTGTCATAGTTCATTAAATACAAAATCAATTTGCGGATGCACCATTGATTTGACAGCCTCATTTACAATTATGTTAACAAGGCAACTTTCATTGAATTTGCAGCAGAATAAATAGGTGAGATAGCAAATGGTAGGGCTACTTGTTACTGTATTTGTCCTCTCTGTAGTTGCTAGAAGCATCATATTAAGGTGATTGTAGATCTTCATTGAAAATAGTCATACTAAATCGATTTTTTGGAATGTCCATTATATCTTGCAAACTTCTGCAATAAACAATAGATTCTACTTCGCCATATTTTTTCCATTTTGTTTAGACAGTCTTGAGTTTAACACGCTACACTTCTGGTTGCATATTTTCTTTATTCAAGTTTTCATATTTGATTTTTCATTAATTAATTGATTACGCTACTTCCAACTATGTTTAGAGGTTTCTATGAGACGCGGATTGCATATTACTCTTGGAGAGGTGCTAAAGGTTATCGATTTACTGTCATCCCTGACTATTAAAGTCTTCAAACTTCATGTAAACTCTCAATGTAGTTACTAGTTTCTGTAACGAGTTTTATGATAGTTTGGATTTCTCGCATGCGTTCTGTCCTTCACACTTCAAAAAACTTTTGAATGTTGAACACGCATCATATTTATAAAAAAAATTGGCTGTATCCGGTGAGGCGAAAAATATATTCAACAAAGCATTAACTGAAAACCTGAAAGGCAAAGCAAATACTAAAATAATAAGATTCTTAGTTTAAAAACTAAATAAGATTCTTGTTACTTTTTTTCTTTCATAACTGCACTAAAATACATAGGGTTTGAATCACCTAGCTTATACACAAAGTCCTGAATTTTTATGGTAACGTGCTCTCTTCAATATTGCTCCACTTCTCAATAATAGTCAGTACATTATTCTCTTTCAACATCATACTATCAGAGTATTGAGTTGATAAACTATGTTGTATCACTTGCAACCTATCTCTGAAGTAAACAACCCTCTCTGAATCACCCCTATAGTGTGTGTTATTCAGTAGTTTCAAGTGCGATTTTAGCATCTTTTGATTCTGCCATACATTTCAAGTTATGCCCCATGAGCAAGAGTTGACACTTCCTTAGTCTGTAATGATTTGGTAGATGACCTATAACTCTTGGCTCAGAGGCAAGACTGAGACAGTTATGCCCCATGGTCAAGAGTTGACACCGCCATAGTCCGTAATGATTTGGCAAATGATCTATAACTCTTGCCCTAGAGGCAAGACTTTGACAGTTATGCTCCATGGACAATAGTTGACTATGCCTTACTCTTTAATGATTTTACTTATTGAAGATATATATTCTAAATTAAATTGTTACTAATCTTTTATTGTTTCATTTTTCACAAGGGTTATGCTTGGAATGGATGAAAAAGAAATGAGTATTAACCAATACAATATGGGACAATCAATTGAAATTAGTGATAAAAATAACGAGTTACAGATTATCGAACCAATATTGGAGGCTGCAATAGATGAAGAAATGGGGCAGTCACCAAAGATTAAGAGGGTACGACAAAAAAAGAAAAGGATACTTGATGTCGAAACTACTCTCTTGAGACACAATGCCTCTTTGAATGAGGTAAGTATCAAGTCTATATTCATTAACAAATAAAATATGATGATGTGCATATCAAACATTACAATTACTCACAACATCCAATAAGGTTATAAAATCAAGCACAACAAGATATTCACTGCGATGTTTGGACGAAAACTGTGTATGGCGATTTCATGCCTCGAAGATTCCTGATTTTTTCCTCTTTCAGGTTACTGCATATGAAAAGGCTCACAGTTGCTCGGTTGATTTTATAACGTCCGACTACAAGAATGCAACATCAAAGGTCATATATGACTACATACTAGAGCTTGTGCGTGACTCTAGTAATGTAATCACACCAAACTTCGTGGTAGATGAATTGAGAAGGAAATACAGAATAATCATATCATACAACAATGGATGGCGAGCGATACAGCATGTCTATACGGTGATAAGAGAAACGACGGAAAAAAACTAAAACAAGTTGCCATCGTATCTTCACATGATGAAAGAAAACAACTGTAAGACCCTGCAAAAAAATTTCATAGTTTGAGCCTTAGAGCGTGTTCAGTGAAGTGTTAATCCGACCCTAAAAGGTTGAGAAGTGTCTTCCCTAGTGAGAAGAATTTTGAACCGTGTAGAATTTCCTCAATATCGATATTTTGTCATGTAGAGAATTGAATAAATTTTCCGTTGATACCAAATCCGACACTCGGGCAAAGAGTTAGAGCTATTTTAGTGAGATAGTGCGTCACCTGGCACTTTAGTGCGTCGCGGAGCCAGCCAAAATGGCAATCATCAGAATCCAGTAAGCCTCCACGATTATGGTGCGTTGTACCAAGGCTTAATTTCAGAATTGTCAATTTCCAGTGCACCAATGCGATTCCACCGCATCACGGTACCTTTCAAGTTCGCAACCAAGGTGGTAACGCGATTTCCACCGCGTTGCACCACCAACCAATTTCCTAATTGTCCAATTTCCAGTAAGCTGGCGCGATTATGGCGCGTCGCGCCAGCCTGTAAAATCAGGATTTTTCAATTTAATTCCAAGGGAGAAAAAGGTATTTTCCCAACCCCTATATATACTCCTTAACATGGGATTTGGCCTTATTTCACCCAAAATATCATGGTTTTCTCTCAATTCTCTTCAACATCAAAAACTAGGGTTTCTACAAAATCAAAACCCTTCCTTCTTCTTCAAGAGAAATCAAGAAATCAAGAATCTCTCTAAGAGCTTTCAAGAAAGAGTTTCTCTAAGGTATGTAGATGTTGATTCTTGGGTCCCTTTCTTCCAAGAAGCTCAAGAAACCTTTTCTAAATTTCAGAGCTTCTTATGTTTATGAGTTTTCATGATTTATGTGAGTTGAAATTGATGTTCATGCTATGATTGAGTTGTGATTCATGTTTGTTTACAAGGTTTTCAAGCTTTGACCCTAGTATGTGATATTCATGTGATGTTCATGATAAACCCTCTTCAAGTTGCTTTTTAAGTGGTGTGTTTGTGTCAATTAAGTGTAGAAATTATTGAATAAGCAAAGCATGTTTCCCATATGTTTGATAAAATACTTATGTGAAGGAATTAGAGCCATTCTAGCATGTTGATTAGAGATCCCCAATTGTGTGCAAGCCCATGCATGCCAAGTGTTTATTGAAAAGCCTTAGTGAATGAATTGTGACATGATAGTATGAAATTCCCCAATTATGTGCTCTTCGATACATGCTAAGACTTTAATACATGCTAATTGTTTGATGAATGAATTGTAACATGATAGCATGAAGTTCCCCAATTATGTATTCTCCAGTACATGTCAAGACTTAAATATGTGTGAAGTGCTTGATGCAAGGCCTTATTGAATGGAGTATGATCCAATAGCATGTCCCCCTATGTTATTACATGTTTAGGATTCCTAAATGCTTGAAGTGATGCCTTAGTGATTGTGATGGTGAATGATTGTTCATGGTCTTGATTATTCAAGAATGGTTATGTTTTACTTTTATGCTATCGAGTCCTGGGGGTATTTATACCCGACAATTTAGCTGTAGTCTAGAGCCCGTGTCAGTTTTTACGATAATTCCAGTCGAGCCATGATTCTCAGAACTCAGAAAGTTATAGAACTCTATATTCTCAGACAGATACAGAACTTAAGAAATCTCAGTAATATCTGTAATCGTTGTAATCTCAGTGCCGCTAGTAATCTAGCCTCAGTTCTGTACCCAACTCAGATCTAGTAGTATTCAAGTGTTCAATTCTGACCTCTGTAGTAATCGAGGTACTCTATTCAAAGCTCAGTGTCGTTCAGTTAGATAACGAGATTCAGTAGTATTCCGTCAGATACGAAACCAAGTGAATTCAGCTTTACTCAGTCAAATCATTCGAGAAACATGATCAATATCAGATTCAGCTTAGTTTGTGTTCAGTTAAGAATTAGTTTAGAGTCTTTCAGTTGGGAGTAGAAGCTAGCACCGAGCGAGGGCAGGGATGATGGCTTCCCTTTAGAGAGGCAGAGTTGTTAGGAGCAATTCCTAAACTCCGAAACTGCGTAGCCAGCACAGGATGCAGGAGTCACCCATCAGGAAAGACTAGTCACCCATCAGATAGGCTTGACTACTATATTGCCTTAGGCTTGACTTCCTGCGAGGGTCATCCGTCAGATAGGCTTGATCAGAGAGGTCTTTACCTGTGGTACGGTATTGACACCCTTTCAGCTGGGTTTATAGGTTGGACCCCACTAGTTGAGATTCGAGGCATGTCGATTAAGTGACTACTTTCCACAGTTGCAGTTTCAGTGTCAATCTTCAGAAATCAGGATTGTCAGATATAGTTATCTATCTCAGTGAGGAACTCAGATAGTTCCATTGATTCGTGGACCACCCGTCAGATAGGCTTGGTCCTATATAAAGTTACTCAGTATCAGATCTAGAGATCACCCTTCAGATAGGCTTGATCTCAGTCTTAGATTCAGTTGAGTAATCTCATTATTAGATCTCGAGATCACCCGTCAGATAGGCTTGATCTCAGTCTCAGATTCAGTTGAGTAATCTCATTATCAGATCCCCAGATCACCCGTCAGATAGGCTTGATCTCAGTCTCAGATTCAGTTGAGTAATCTCATTATCAGATCCCGAGATCACCCGTCAGATAGGCTTGATCTCAGTCTCAGATTCAGTTGAGTATTCTTATTGTCATATTTGGACATGATCTTTTCTTATCATAGATAGTAGATTCCGAAATCATCTGCTAGAGAGGTTTGATCTCCGATGCAGTCAGTTGAGAGTAAACAACTCAAAATTCAGTCATTGATATGAGTAGATTTAGTTAATCAGTTTCAGTATCATCAGTTTTCGAGATCACTCGCTATATAAGACTGATCTCAACTCCAATACTCAGCTATCAGTATCAGATGATTCAGTTGTTCAGTATCTTAGGAATTAGTAGTAAGTTCGAATGACAGTAAGCCAGTATCTGAGTTTCAGTATTTTGAGTCACGACGATTTCAATTATGGTTTGTGCATTCATGCATGTGTTCTCATTCTGTACTCTCATGATTATTCAGTTAAGTAATCGTTCATGCATAAGCCCTTGCATTTATCCTTACCTCATCTTCATACTCGGTACATTCCCGTACTAACGTATTTGCGCTATGGTGTTTTATTTGACACCATAGGTTCAGAGGAACGAGATCCAGAGTACCCTTAACAGCTCAGTCCCAGTCAGCACCAGTTGACATAGCAGTGAGTCCTCTTCATTCGAGGATGATCCTTTTTATCATTTTGTATCAGATTTTATTTATTTTCAATAGACAGAGTTAGATGGGGACATGTACCATCAAATCCAAAGTTCAAACAGTTTAGAGGCTTTTCGGATAGATGTATCAGTATTCAGTTTTAAATTTTGAGTATTTTTAGATGTTTTGAACTTTATGGCCAGTTTCTGTATTTATTATCTATATTATGCAGTGTTCAGGTATAGATATTAGTGGAGGGTTGGCTTGTGGTCCTTCGGGATCATGAGCACTGTGTGATGTTTCGATTTTAGAAAATCGGGTCGTTACAACAATCCAGACACGTACACAAACATAAAGAGGGACGATAAGAATAGGTACAAATGTTATACTGTTGAAATTGAAAACTTTTTCCCAAGAGGCAAAAGTTTATTCTTTAATTACACTGATTAAATTATTAACATATATGCAACTCTTGCCTCATGGGCAAGACTTATTTAGAAAATTATTGAAATTGAAAACTTTTGCCCAAGAGGCAAAAGTTTATCCTTTATTTGCACTGATTATTATTAACATAGATGGAACTCTTGCCTCGTGGGCAAGACTTAGTTTAGAAAATTATTTTACAAATGTTATACTGTTGAAATTGAAAACTTTTGTCCAAGGGGCAAAAGTTTATTCTTTAATTGCACTGGTTAGATTATTAAAATATATGCAACTCTTGCCTAATGGGCAAGACTTAGTTTAGAAAATTGTTGAAATTGAAAACTTTTTCCCAAGAGGTAAAAGCTTATTCTTTAATTGCACTGATTAGATTATTAACATATATGCAACTCTTGCCTCATGGGCAAGACTTAGTTTAGAAAATTATTGAAATTGAAAACTTTTGCCCAAGAGGCAAAAGTTTATCCTTTATTTGCACTGATTATATTATTAATATAGAAGTAACTCTTGCCTCATGGGCAATACTTAATATAGAAAATTATTGTACAAATGCTATACTGTTGAAGTTGAAAACTTTTGCCCAAGAGGCAAAAGTTCATTCTTTAATTGCACTGATTAGATTATTAACATATATACAACTCTTGCTTCATGGGCAAGACTTAGTTTAGAAAATTATTGTACTCTGATTATAAACATCAAATGCAAATTGTTATTAATATTCTTTTGATCAACAAAGGTTTCAATATGCATTTTTTGCTTATGGCGCTTCAATCATTGGATGGACCAACTGTAGATCGGTAATAATAGTAGATGTAATATTTTGAAGTCAAAATATCGTGGTTTCCTCATGATAGCAGTGTCAAACTCTAAATCTGAGATATTACTTTCCGCAATCACCTATTCTGAAATGTTGCATTCCCAAAGTACCTGACATTGAAACTTAGACCCCCTGTTTTGCCTTCTTTTTCTTTTAACGGGGGGCAATGTATGAATAAGATTACTGAGATTGAGCAATGTAATATTTTATAGATTTTTTTTCTTCAATAGCTCATTCATGTTTTGCAGAAATTCATCCCTCATTGCATATCTTAATACAACATTCTATTTTTAAGGGAATATAAGGGCATACATAAGTAGTACATTTTTGTTCAGGTTTATGTTTGTACGTGATGCAGGTACTATCTGATTACATTTTCAGGTTCAGGCCTATTGGGTTAGTATTTTCTCTAACTACAATTGAAAAATTAAAAGAGAAAAATAATAGGTTCTTTTAGAAGAAGAAAACAAACTGTTCACTTAGTTGTACTATGTTCATTTATTATCCATGAACAGGGGTTACTAGGAGATGGAGCAACGTAAATTTTGTAGCATTTTTTTTTCTTTTGTAATAGCTCATCCATGTTTAGCAAAAGAAATTCATTATTGCATACCTTATACACCATTCTTTTTTTTTTGGGGGGGGGGGGGGGAATATAAGGGCACACTTAATATCATCATGTTAACTAGTTTATATTTGTATCTGAGAATGAATAGCTGAGAAAAATCTGGAGAAAAAAAAAGAGAAATAAAAAAAACTCTAAATAAAGGTTAAAGACAAATAAATTGAAAAAAAGGAAAAAAAAATGAAGAAATAGATAATAATTGAGAAAAAAGAAAAAGAGAAAAAAATAAAAGGTTGAGACAAATAAATTAAAACATGAAAATAAAGTTAAAGAAAAAAATAAAAAATAAAAATAATAAAAACAGAATAATAAATTTAAAGAGAAAAAAAAAGTGAAAAGAAAGTAGAATAATAAAAGTAAAGGAAAAATAAAAAAGTGAAAATAATAAAAAATAAAATTTGAGAGATAAATGAGTATGGAAAGTTTTAAAATATATTTGAGATGTAGAGGGGCAAAATGATATTTTTAGTATATTAAAAAGTAAGGAAGGTCATTCTTCAAAAACATTCTTATTTGGGGTCAAATATCTAAAGTCATCCATATTTAGGTCTATGGCATGCAATTTCCTGTCATAATATTACCATTTATAACCATTGAATTTGCTTCACAACCGTTGTATTAACTTTTACTCGGTAATCAGTATTCATAAAAGACATAAATACACTACATATTTAATCACGTTAAAAACACTATCATTTTTTTTCTTTTTTCTTTTTTCTTTTAATTTTTTTTTTCTTTTTCATGTTTTTCCCTTTTTTTCTTCTTCTTTTTTCTATTTTTTATTTTTTTTTGTTTCTTTGTTTTTCGCTTTTTTCTTTTTCTTTTCTCTCTTCTATCTCTAACTTCTATTTCTCTTTTTTTTTTCTTCTTTGATTTGTTTTTTGGTCTTCTTTTTTATACTTATTTTCTTTCTCCTTTTTTTGTTCTATTTTATATTTTTTGCATTTTTAAAAAATATGACTACTCGAGCACAAGTCATGGATGATAACGTAAATACAATAATTATTTATCATATTTGTAGTCACACCATTATTTATATTTGTGTATTCATTGATACCTTTATATGTGTATTTGTATTTTAAAGTTTGTGTTTGTATTTATAGTTCGTAGTTCGCATTTGTATTTATTAGTATTCATCCCCGCACAATGCGTAGATTATCTTTTAAAACAAAAAGAGCAAAGAGAGATACTAGAAACATATTTATTTTAACCATTTGTGACATATTTGAGATATTAGTTTCAATTTTTTAATTTTTATGAGTAACATCTAGTATTGTATCTATGTTAGTATTATTTTATTACTGTCCATTTATTCAAATAAGATTTCTTTTTTATATTTCAGGAGCATGATAGAATATCACAATATAACGATGCGAAAATGATACTGACACTAAATAGAAAATACTATGCATAAAAATAGTAAAGACATAAGAATCTTCTTATAATTGATTTTTTCTTACCATTCAAAAAATTTATTTATATATCACTGACTCTAAAATATTTCATCTTATTTACGCACAAATCAAAAAAATTTGTTACAGTAGTAGCTGTTTACCTAATTAGTGTATGCATATACGAAAAAACTATTATATATAAATAAACTTACAAAATGATAAGTATATTAAAAGAATTGGCTATTGCCTTTTCATTTTGATAATATATTAGTAGAATTATCCATTTCTTTCCATTTTTACGATTTTAAGTAACGAATTGAATGTGACAAATATAAAATTTTTATATTTTTTTATTTGTAATTTTTTTAAAGTTAAATACACACTTTTTAAGATTATTGTGTGCTCCATCTTACATCCTATCTGAACTCGGCATTACTTATTTATTTCTTATTTTGCTATATCAAAATATACACAATTTAGTATTATTATATGTTTCTAATGATTTTTTATTAAATTTCACTTGATCTATAGACTATTTGACCAAGTTTATATTTTTTTCTAAAAGTATTTTTTTTAAGAAAAAATGAGATGTTTGACCAAATTTTTGAAAGAAAATAAGTGTTTTCACAGAGTAGGAAAAACAACTTTTCATAAGCTAAAAAAATGATTTACTCCTAAAAGCACTTATTTAAGATTTTTTTTTTAAATACACTTAAAAATAATTTAAAAAGTTTGGTCAAACAATAATTATTGCAGAGTGTTTTCTAATGTTTTGGCAAAATACAAACTGCTTCTCACTATAAGCACTTCTAAAAAAAAATATTTTTCAAAATAAATTAATTTAAATCTAGCCAAACAAACTATTAATATTCATTACTCTGTCTTATCTTTTTTGCAATTTGGAAAATTAGAATACACCATAATTAATGAAAAAAGGGTAAAACAAAAGTATTGAGCTACTTTCCTTTTTTATAGTGAAAACGAAAAAAATAGAAACTCTCTAGCTTCTCTTTGGATCAAAAGCTGAGGCAAAAATTATATATTATATTTTATTTTATAGAATAAAAATATAATTATTCCTTATGCTATTCTTTCTCATTCGTTTGTTATTTATTTTATTTTTTAAAATAAATCGAAAGATCGTCAATATGCAGTAATATCAAGTTTGAGAGGAATTATTGAATGTTGTGTTAGTTGATCAAAGTATTAGATCATGGCTAAGTTCAAATTTTTTAGCAACAATAGTCCGATTTCTCTTAATATATCATCAAAATAAGATTAATAACTACAATCATCTTCATTACCATACATATTGAAAATATTCCTATATACAAAATTAAAATTACCAAAGAGACTTGAAACCAACATAAGCATAATCATAAGCATTTGAAATCAAATCTAAATAAAAAATAAATTATATCTTTTGCATTCAAATTAAGTACGGAATCAGAAGACATGTATAATAAATATATATAAAGAACAACTAAATTTGAAAACAACAAAAAGTTTTGGAAAAAATTATCTTAAGTAGAATTTGTGAAGACTCCTGTAGGATTAGCCCATGTTCATGTACTTAAGATTGCTCAAATGAAATTAACATGCAAAAACATCCATTTTCCAAATAAAAAAAATCTAACTTTTCTTTCTCCCTCAAGGACTTTTCATAATTTTTTTTTTAAAATCATAAAAAAATAAAGAAAAGGTTTCATATCGTACCATTGATTTAAGAATATGTATGGTACATCTAATAAACTCATTGGTCCTTGAGGTAATAAAATCTCCATGCAAGATATAAGTAGTAAATGGTGCATGCCCTCTCATCTCAAAATCAAAAAAACAATTATAGAATAAGTAGATCAATGTGGTATAATTTAAACAATTAAGAAATAAATTTACTAACACACATTTTTAGGATGATTCTCATTTTCTTGCATTACTAAATATGATCAGTAAATATGATTTATCTTTATTAGTAAATCAGAATTTTTCATATGCCTGAAAAAGCTATTTATATTTTATAGTTCGCACGTGTATTTGTATTTGTTAGTTCGCACCATCGTTTATACTTTATATAATTCACACTTGTATTTTAAAGAATTATTTTGTATTTATATTTCATAATTGACTGCATATTATGTTTGTATTGTGTATTTATTGTTGTATTTTATTTTCGTCGATGCATTTTTATTTTTAAAAAATTATTTTATATTTGTATTTATAAGTTGACAGCATATTGTATTTATCCGTGACTACAATTTATCATTAGTATTTGCATGCAAACAAGTAAATGCATTAATTTTATTTTCTTGATTTTATAATATACAAATATGTCATGTATCATTTGATACAAATATACAATTTTGCATTTATATGTCAAAATTATCATTTGTATTTGTATATAAATAATTGATACACATACAATTGCAAACAAATGATATTATTAATACAAATACATATATATGATATGTATTTGTATAAAAAATTGAATTGTATTTATTTGTATCAATAAATACAACTCGTGTCAATGAATACAAAACAGGGATTCATAGAAAGAAAATCAACCGTTCTTTTTCAATTATTGAAAAATACAAATGATAGTTAACTACAAGTACTAATACAAAATAGTTATTTACAAATACAAATACAAACAATGTAGTTTTTCAGATTTGGCCAGAGTTTTAGCCATGTCATTTTTCCGATCTTACCGATGATGTCATTTTTAAAATCTGCCCGACCATCTGAAATACAACCTCCTACCACCGCTGAAACACAACCTTCAACCACCACAGTAGCTTCGGTCACTAGCCACTACCTCCTTCTCCTTTGTTCTTTATCTTTCTCCTCTCCATTCAAACAACCCGCAAATCAGTCCATCTTCTCTCCATCAAAGCTCACACTGAAGCCCACATCGGAAGACAACTAAACCATCCAATGTCGGTGCACCAATCATTTAAGCAACAATGACGAACACACGTGCCGTTGGTGTATGTTTTTCAAAAATACAACTATTAAAAGTGTGGAGGCTACAAAAAGTAATTAAGAAAAATTTAAGTACATGTCTAGGCTACAGGAGGTAATTAAGAAAAGGTGAAGCTGTAAATGATAATTACGGACCATTATTAGCTAATCCGAATAATTTTTTCTAATTTAAATATCAAGGTCGGGACTATTTTATGCTTGTCGATGTTAGATTGTGAAATAATAGTGTATCAGAATTAGTTATTCTAAAAGTCCCTGAAACTTTTTCTACTAAATAAGAGTATTTTTCTAAACTAACAACTTAAAAATCAAACAATGCATATTATTTTTAATAGTATAAAATAAATAATATTAAAATAACTAATCTCAATTATATTCTGATTAAACAGAATAGACTCTTTTCACTTGTTTATTTGAATTATTATATTATTATATTTTTATAATATTAAATATTAACTATAATAAATATATTAAAAAATAATAGAGAAGAAGTTTGTTAGGTGTAAAATTTGCTGAATTTTCCTATTTTGAAGGGAAAAGGTTTGTTTTGTTAATGTTTCTACGTGTTTTCCTACGAAAAATATTGATTTTCTAATATAGACAAATAGGCTGAATTTTTCTAAAGCTATGGGAAAGGTTAGTTTTTTAAGGTACGAAAATTATTTTTATGGAAAATAGTTATTAAAATATATGAATATATGAATACTCCTAAAATATTAATTAATGTCCTTTTTGATTTATGGATCATCTAATACTATATATATGAAAAGCCCTTTAATTTTAGATTCTTATTTTGTTACCGTTGTCACGAGGTAAGTTTTCTAAAGTTTTAGTATATTTCTGAAGTTTTCACTAATAAATTCTTGATAGATAATTGTTATAGTATCTATGATTTTCAATAATAAATTCTTGATAGACAATTGTTATAGTATTTATTATTAAAGAGATAGATTTGCTTGTACTTGAGGTAAGTTATGTCAAATTTTAGTATAAACTTGAAGTTTATAATAATAAATTATCATCTATTCTTGATAGACAACTGCATGTCCAAATATTTGAGATACATATCACTCAGTTTATATGATTTAAATAAAGGAAAATTTACATATATACACAAGGTAACTTTACCTTATAATATAAAATCCCATATTGGAAAAGTAATTACATAAATCTCAAACTAATTACTGAAATCCCCTATTTTTTTTTTACTTTCTCTCTCACCCCCCTCATACATACAAAAATAACATTTTTTGCTCCATATTTTGTGCACTGTTTTTTGCTCTATATTTGTGTTCCTTTATTTACTCCTAGAATCAAGCTAATCTGATCTGGGGAGTTTCAAATCAAGTCATCTTTTGCTCCTTTTTTTCAGCTTTTTCAAATAAAAAATTATTTCAATTTTTTTTGTAATCCAATTGCATACAACAAAGACATCAAAATAAGTTGACATCGCTAAACCAACTTGCTCTTCCGCTAATTTAGCGAGGAAATAAGAAGATGTAGAAGAAGTTGATGTTGATGCTGGGTGTTTTGCTGCGGCGACGGTTTTGGCTTGAGAGAGGAGGTGAACACCTTGTACGAAGTGCTTCTTGGATTGAATGTTGGAGCGATTGCCGCAACGAAGATTGGAGAGGTATTTTTGAGGGATATTGTACATGAAAAGGAACATGAATATTGAATACTATTTAATTTGTGGATGTATGCAGATTGTATAATGTCACATTATACATTCTGATCTTATATACATTATGATATTGAGCATACCTTTTACTTTGTGAATGTTTGCATATTGAATACCATTTACTTTATGAATGTATGATGATTGTATAATGTCACGTTATACATTCTGATTATTTATACATTATGATATTGTGCATATCTTTTACTTTGCGTATGTCTGCAGATTGTATACAACAACAACAACAACAAACCCAGTATATTCCCACATAGTGAGGTCGGGGGGGGGGGGGGGTAAGATGTACGCAGTCCATACCACTACTTCAAGAGAAGTAAAAAAGTTGTTTCAATGTCTGCAGATTGTATAATGTCACATTATACATTCTAATTATTTATACTTTATGATATTGTGCATACCTTTGACTTGGTGAATGTATGGTGATTGTATAATTTCATATTATACATTCTGATTACTTATACATTATGATATTGTGCATATCTTTTACTTTGTGAATGTATGATGATTGTATAATGTCTGCATATTGAATACCTTATACTTTTTGAATATCTGCTATTTGTATAAGGTAAAATTATACATTATGATAAGCTTATAGGTCAGACATGTTGAAAGTTAATTCTTAATATGTATTTTATGACATTATACATTTCTTCATACTATTATTTAAGTGTATAATATGTCCACATACATGTGCAAATGTTGTATAATGTTATCTTTATACGTATTAGTTTGTTGCAATCTTTTTTCTCTATGAATTTGAGTTTGTTTATTTTTAAGGGCATGAAATACCGTATTGACAAAGTATCAGCTCAAATCAAAATTCATTTGATGTTGAATACATTCAAAATATACCACAGCAAGCGTCTGGTAGTTTGTAAGTATTTTTTTTATATGTATAATGATGTTATAATTATTGAACGGATTGTTACTTCATTATTTTTTTTTAAAATGAGAGACTGCGGTGTCTTTGTTGCTGCCTATGCAGAAATATTAATTGAAGGGAAGGAAGTGCATTCATGTGGTTTTGATACTGGAAGTCAATGTGCACGCTATGCTTCATTATTATGGCATTACGGAGTGACAAAGGACAACGAAGGGTCCACGAGTGATAATGACGATCCTCCTCGGCCAAGGAATAGTTTTCTCCAAACAATTGATGAAAGTGCAATTGTTACTTTAGAGTAGCACTTTTTTATAATAGTTGAGATTGAAACATCTAATTTTTATTTTTGTAGTTGATGTTAAACAGTTACAATGATTCTTGTTGGATGTTAATTTACATTTGTAAATGTCTTCGATTTGTATAATATCAATTTGTTGTTATCTTCAAATTGTATTTATGTCCTTATTGTTCCTATACATATATATCTTCTTGGAGAATTGTTTTGCAATAAATCACACTATATTGTACTGTTACTATATAGTTTGGTAGTTAATGAGTTTGCCTTACATTTTATTATATATAACGTATAAAAATAAATTACACTTTAATGTGTCATTGTATATCAACACATTGTGTTTTTACCAGTAAGTAAATTATGTTATATGATAATGATACATTGAAAAGGTGTCTCATACGTTTAAATTTATGTATTACATAACATCATACATGTTGCTAAACGTTCAAGACCTGATAGAAAATAACGAAAATAATTAATATCATACATATGTACAAAGTATAATCAATATCATACATTATTAACATACGGTTAAGGAATTTTACATTTAACACTTTGTGAATGTATCATACATTTACACTAACGTATAATCTATAATCATACACATAAAACAAAATGAAAAAGGCAACTTAATTGTTCACGATTTATGTTACATGGGTGTGCCATTTCTTATGTTGTTTAAACAAAAATTAATACATGTGGTCAATTAAAAGTTAGTGGTGTCAGTTTAACATCATACATGTTAAAAAAGTTTAACATGTTAATGTTAACTGTGTAATACACAATTGTCAAATAAATATTTTTAGAAATTAAAGAGAATCAACTAACATGTAATAGTTTATGAGCTAATTTAACACTAGTGAGAATTCAAAGAACACTACATACACATATGCCTTATTGTCACTCTTGTGATGGAGTTCCTTGCACGAAATCAAGCCTTGTATTTCTTCAACTAGTAAACCAATCATCAGCCGCATGCATTCCCTGAATGGTCACTAAATTTTGCCGCCTTGTTCGTTTCATAATCCTTAAAAACAGTCTTAATTGTATCCCCGGCTAGCATGTTGCAATATGTTTTGCCATCTCCGATATTGATATGGGGATGTATTGATTTTAAGCGAATTGAAGAATGGAGTATAAGAAAAAAGAATTTCCAGATCGTAAAATCAAAAAACAAGACGACTTTACTTTGACGTTTAACAAAATATTTGACATTTAAATTTCAATTACGTTTTTTAATCATATCCTAATTAATGTTAGATAATTATTGGCGTTAATTAAGGAACAGTAAAATAATTTATGATTTACCTTACCTTAAATATAGGATTAACCGTTTTATCATACATGCGACTAATGTATGAGAGACGACCGAATGTATGAGTATATTTACCAAATCGGGAGAGAGAAAGCATGAAGGAATTTTATGTAATTAGTTTCAATAGATAGGGGATTTATGTTGTTTACACTTAAATAAATACAAACTTTTAACGTAGGTGACTACTTTTTAATAATTTTATTTGTTGTGAGATACACATACAGAGCATGTACACCTTACTAGTAAGAAAAATATGGGATTGTTAGTAAAAGCCTAGATTGCAGGAGTGGACTTCGTACATGATTCAAATATTAACTTTCAATAATCAAGTTTAATTGATTTTAGACTTTTTCTAAGTTTTCTTTTTATTAGGAGTATAATACTTTTTTACTATATATTTTCAACTCACCCATGTAATTAAGGATTTTTTACCTTTTTTTTTACCATATATATTTTAGGAGTCAATATTATAAAAATAATTAACAAAAACGTTAAAAGACGATTTTCTCTAAAGCGAAAACTTTTACTGAAGGGCAAAAAGTAGACGATTTTATCTAAAGCAAATTTTTTTAATAAATGACAAAAAATTTAAACAACATTTTTAAGGTCTTTTACACTTAATATAGTATAGATAGATGTGTGTGTACGGTGTGTGGAGAAAATATGTTCCAAAATTTTCATGTATCGGTCAAATTTAGAAAATATTTTCTAAAAAAATAAGTTTCTTAAGATAAATAAAAGTAGAAAAAATAAATTTCACCTGTAACATTTTAAATTAATTATATCATCAACAAATGTCATTTTCAACCCATTCTTGTGTCCACCTCTCGTAGTGTCTGCCTAGATTTACAAATATGTTTAGAAAAATAAGTTTTACTTGCGCATCAAAACAATGAAACAAAAAATTAAGTAAGAAACTCACTTATTTTTTATGAAAATATTTTTCAAGAAAACATCCTTCCTTTGTATACCAAACACACCCTTAGTTTCCTTTGAAATTATATTAGTAAAAAAAGGACAACGTAGTGCACTAAAGCTATTGGTATACGCACAATTTGAGGAAGGAAGGATCCACCAAAATAGTGCATTGTATGCAGTCTTAACTTGCATTTCTACAAGAGACTATTTTCGAGGCTTGAACCCATGACCTTCTGATCGATTTCATGGCGACAACTTTATTAGTTACTCCAAGGCTCACTTAAAAAAGGCAGCCTTGCAGGGGATATTTAAGTACCATAAATAATTTTCTCCCCATATTTACTATTTAGCATCTACTTTGAAGTTTATCTAATTCAAATTTACATCGAAAAGTTCAATTTTCAAAGTAAAATACTCTGATTAATTTGTACATTTTATTTTCAAGATTTTAAATCAAAACCCTCTGATTAATGAAAATTGAAGGAATACCTACCATTCAATCATATATACTTTAGCAAGCGTTGTACTATAAATATGTCAAACATTGACAAGCATTATAAAGGAAAGACCCATTTCCAGTAAACATTTTTTAATATTGTATACTGTTTCTCCTATGGCTCCCAAAACACCTACTTCTCTTCCTCTTTACGAAGTTAAGTATAGAAATAACATAATATCTAGAGGAATAGAACTCTTCATTCTTTTCCTTTTGTTCTCACTGTTGGCCTATAGATTCTTCTATCTAAAATACCATGGTTTCCAATGGCTCTTGGCTCTTATATGTGAGTCATGGTTCACTTTCCTTTGGATTATCATTGTCAGCACAAAATGGAGTCAAGTTGAACCAAAAACATATCCCCAACGCCTTTTGGAACGGTACCAGTATACACTTTTCTAATTCTTTGCAGAATTTAACCCATTGCTGAGTTAGTATTTTAAATTTATGATTTTTAGGAGTCAGAGAAAAGGACTTCCGTGAGTTGTTGAAGTAGCGAGCTATATTTTTAAAGTGTTGTAGTGGAGAAATTTATATCGAAACTTATTCACATGACTAATTAAAAACACTAAACCATGTAATCAACTTAATTTGGTGTTCCGTTGTCTGGGTACTTTTAATTAATCGCGATTTGTGTGTAAGTCTTAATGTAAATTTCTCCATTGCAACACTCCAAATTTATAGCAGCTTCAGCCATTCACTGATTTTCTTTTCTGACTCCGCATGTATGCAATTTCACTCTTAACATTTCTAACAAGAGTTGCCGAAGAACAGAAATAAATAAATAAATTAAAAAATAAAGTAAAGCAAATAATTTGAAAAGGGAGGGAATAACATTTATGAGCCAAACCATTACTTAATCCGATTTTCTCTTGAACACAATTTTTGACTTTTATCTTGTACAATATCTATATAGGATTTCAGCGTTTCCCGCTGTGGACATGTTTGTTACCACTGCAGATCCCGTTCTAGAGCCGCCTCTTATAACCGTAAACACGGTGTTATCATTGTTAGCAGTGGATTATCCGGCTAATAAGCTAGCTTGTTACGTCTCGGACGATGGTGCATCGATTGTTACCTATTATTCACTTGTTGAAGCATCAAAATTTGCTAAGCATTGGGTTCCTTTTTGTAAGAAGTATAATATTGCCCTTAGAGCCCCTTTTCGATATTTTAGTGGCAATTCATCATCACCACCACAAGATAGTTCACTCGAGTTCCAACAAGAATGGAAAAGAATGAAGGTGTGTACAATTATTTTATATTACAGTTTCTACATAATAAGCAAGATTTAAATACAATGTTATCATTTAACTAGTATTTGTTACTTTCACTTTTTCATTTTTCGTATTTAAATTTTTTACTGCATCTCATAAGGTTGTATTATAATATCTTAACGCTTAAGTAAATTAATTGGAATTATTATGAACATAGTTTATTATTTCAAATTTGTGATCGTCATCAAACTAGCTAAGAGATGCATTGATATTTCGTATGGAAGGTACTTTCTAAAATTAGCTGTAGATAGTACTTAGAAGTAATTAATAGAAGTGATAAAATTATCTCATGAAAATAAAAAAGTTTGGACAAGTCATTATTAATTAGCTTATTAAAAATTGGATTGATATATAGTTCAACTTGACTCGTGAAAAATCTTGTTAAAATATTTTCAACATATATTGGTTGTATTTAATAATATATAACTATAATAAAGAATTTTTTTTTTTACTCGGTGTTAAAAATTAGAAAAATATAAAATAAAAATGACTAAAACTTAAGAACGGGACAGATTGAATTATGACCTACATTTTAACTTGTTGTAGCTCAAATAACTTTTAAGTGGATGAATAAATTTTTTTATTTATTGACTCAATCTATTTTAACTTGCTCAAATTAAATTGCTCATTTAACACATGGTAATAACCAATAATGAACTCGATGGCCCAGCGAATCTTGTAAATGTAAAACTAGAACAAGATTTTTACACAACACACATTAGTCAATAATGTCCACAATAAATAACTAACTTTATTATCTTTTTATAAATTTTAATTGGTACAATCATCATATAATATTTATCTATTTTATTACTATATATAAGTGTGAGTAAAGAACACAGGTTGTGTTTTGCTTCTTTACAGGGGTATATTTGGAATTCTAAATTATTGACATTTTAAAAGTTTGTACAACAATGCAACTTAAATGTACTTTTGCAAATTTTGGACAAAAAGTCCAAGCCACATCTCTTTGTAATTACTGGGCAGACGAAAAGTTGTTGTGGGTCCCATTTACTTTTCCAACACTTATTTGGAAATTATCTCCGTTTAAATTTAATTTGTCTTAAATATTTTTTATTTGTTATTATTTTCTTAATTCAAAATTTTTTTTGTTTGTTAAATATTTGATAATTAGGTAAAAAATATTTTAATTAGCAATTTTAAATATTTTAAAAAAATTAGAATGACACACGATATTTAATTTGTGCTACATAACTTGAATCTAGAGAGTTACATATATTATGTGAAAACTACGTAAAAAGTGCTATACTAAATACAGTAATTTACAACATAAAATCTTTAAAATCATATAAAAATTTGCTCGACTCCAGATTTCATCTGTACCTTGTAAATTAAGACAAAAAGAGAGAGCGAAATCGACAGCTCAAGCAGGTAGTGGGCAATTGTCTTGCCTGCTTTCAGATGTTTGCTTCTGATCGAGAGTATGTTTATAATTTTATATATTTTTTTAATTTTAATGCAATTATTTTATTTTTATTTTTTAATTTTTTATGTATTTAAAAATTATTATATATTTAAAAATTGCCTAAAAATATGATAAATTATAATAATTGACAATTTAAATTATTTAGAGGCAAATAATTTTTTTTGGTTGAATTGAAATTCTATTAGTGCAACATAATATTATTTAAAAAATTTGTGAAAAGTAATATAAATCACAAAAATTAACAAATTAAAATATATGAAAGATATATAAGAAATTTGTTTGACTTTTCAGATCTATCAAATGTTATATAAATTGAGATAGAGGGGATAACATATATTACTTTAAAATTATGTAGAAAATTGTATAAATTATATGACAAATTTGATTGATTTTTTCAAATATTCCATCAATGCCACATAAATGAAACAAAAGAAGTATCATTCTATCAAATATCATATAAAGAGGGAGTAACATATATTACTTGAAAATTATATAAATCATAATATAAATTTATATAACAAATTTGATTAATTTTCTTTAAAATATTCCATCAATGCCACATAAATGAAATAAAAAGAGCAACATATAGAATCTGAAAATTATGTTAAAAGTACTATAAATTAATAATTAATAACTTAACATATTTAAAAATCATAGAAAAAATTTGTTTGACTTTTCAAATTTCATATGTATCACATAAATTAAGATAGAAAAGTAACATAAATTGAATCTGCTGACACGGTCTTCAAAATGTAGTATATACATATATTGTATACAGTGAATATATCTCTACATGCGACCAGTACAAAATTGGGTTGTAAATTGAAATACTTTTTATCCTGAAATTGCAGGATGAATATAAACAGTTGTGTGAAAAGATAGAAGAAGCAAGTACTCAAGAACCAGAGGCATGTGATTTTCCTGGAGATTTTGCTGTCTTCTCAAGTATCGACCCCAAAAATCATCCATCCATTATAAAGGTTTTTCACTACTGTCTACTTTTCCTATATCTTCTATTTTGTTTCAAATATTACGTGGTCCTTACTTGTTTTGAGTTTGTTATTTTGCATAATAAAGCTATAGTTTCATTGATGGAGGGCATTGGAATTATTGATAAAGTTATTGCGATGCATGTGATTAGGAAGCCATGTGTTTAAACTGTGAAATAGCCTCACTACAAGAAAATAGTAAAATTGTGACGGAATATTTAAGATAGCACACTTCTGTCACAATTTGTGACAGAATTTTAATGAATTTATGAAGAATTATTCTTGCATAAATATGAAATTTTAATTTTGTTTATTTTTACATAAAAATTCGAAGAGTAACAGATTTGTGACAGATTTGAAATATAATTTGTGACGTACATATTTTTGTCACAAATCAAATCTGATGAGAAAAATAATAACTTTCTGTCACTAATTCGTAACTAAATTTGTGACAGAATGAACATTCCATCACAATAAAATTTTAAAAAAAGTAACTAATGTAATAAAAATTTGTGACGGATTTATTCCGTCACAGTAAAGAAAAAAATTAAATTTTTTTTGATGAGTTTATTTCCGTCAAAACAGAATTAGGCCACTTTATTTTTCCTCTAAAAATTTTATGCCTCTTGCAGAAATGTGAGGTACGACTGCGTATAATAGACACTTTTGGTTCGACCCTTCTCCCGACCCCGCACATAATGGAAGCTTTAGTGACCAGACTGCTCTTTTTAAAGCTATATTATCATAATTTAATTGGATCATGAATCTAATGATTCCAAGCATCTATCATTCCACTTCTTCAAATAAAATTAGTATTTTCACGCTAAAAAATGTAAACTGAATTAAAGATGCAAACGCAACTGACAAAATATTGAAACGTAGCATTATATTTTTTGTGGTAAAAAAATACTTCATTCGTTTAAAAAAGAATGACATATTTTTTTTTAGTCCGTTTAAAAAAAAATAATCTCTTTTCTTTTTTGTCAACTTTTTAATTTTAATTTTTCATGTCGCATGTTTAAGATCACAAGATTGAAGGACATTTTGGTACATTTGACATATCTTTAATTTAAGACCACAAGATTTAAAAGTTTTCTTTATTTACTTAAACTCCATACCAAGTCAAACTAGATCATTCCTTTTGAAACAGAGGGAGTAGAAAAATAAAAATTTCGATAGTTAGCTTGATTTGTCCCCTATTTCATCATATAAATCCAACTAATAAGGGTTAGAAGATGATCTATGTTTGTCCAATCGAATCTTACAAGATTGTTGATACATAAATGTACGGTCTAAATTTAAAATAATCTTGACATATGATTATATATATATATATATATATATATATATATATATATATATTCCACCTTTTGCTATATATGTCATTTTCAGTCAGTTTCGATTGGAACAATTCATAATTTGTTTTTAAGTGTCATTTTCCTTTTGTTACACCAAACTCTATGATATTGTCCGCTTTAAGTCAAGTCCTCACGGATTTGTTTTTGGTACCTCCCAAAAGGCCTTATACTGGTGGAGTTGGGTGAGACTTTAAATATTGAATATGCTTTCTCTAATTCTCCGATGTGGGATTGTTTTGCTTCCCAACAATCCTCCCCTCAAACCAAGACCACATCACTTGTGACCTCCCTTTCAGCGATAATCCATTTGATCTGACTAACCATCTTGTATTGCCACTACCAATCAGTGGGACATGCCGCTTGACCACCACTTGTCAAGAAGACTTTCGACACAAGGCATCAATCGTAGATCTCAACTATTGGGTCACTTCACATGATCTGCCAAACATCTTGTACCGTCGTTATCACCCAACGGGACACGCTGCCTGACCACCACTTGCCAGAAAAATTTTCGACACAAGGCACCACCTGCTGATCTCTAGTCTTGTTGTCACACCGGGAACTTCTCACCAAATGCAGTCCACTACTACGACACATCCGAGCCTGGGCTTTAATACCACTTGTTGGGACCGTGTATAACTTTATCCAAACTCCGCATCGATATTGTCCGCTTTAGGCCAAGCCCTCACGAATTTATTTTTAGGTACCTCCAAAAGACCTCGTATTAGTGGAGTTGGATGAGACTTTAAATATTGGACATGCTTCTCTAATTGCCCAACAATATTTACAAAAGAAGTTAAATTGCACTTATGGTATAGGAATATTTTACAAAATAAGTGCATAATAACTTTAAATTGTTTTTGTATGATGAAGGTAATCTGGGAGAACAAGGAGGGTGTTGATGATGGAGTGCCTCATCTTGTGTACATCTCTAGAGAGAAGCGGCCAAAGCATCCACATCACGCCAAAGCTGGCGCCATGAATGTTCTGGTAAGACCCCCAAAACCCTAGTTACATCCCCCTCCCCCCCACCCCACAAAAAAAATAAATGAGAAGAAGAAACCTATGACCCTCAAATGGTGTTTTTGGTACCCAACTTATTATTTTGTATCAGCTAGAGATTACTGTAGGAATTCATAAACTTAAAATAATTGTGATCTTAGAGTTCCATTTACGAAAGCATAATACATAAACGATTAAACGTGATATTTAGCTTGGCCTCAACTGACATATATGTGCTCTAACTTTCGTGTGTGCACAAATAGAAATTTAAACTTGTATAAAATTAAACAAGTATACAAACACGTCGTTCGTGGCATAATACAAATCAGTTCAAGTGTGTCTCTCACGAATTGTCAGGTAGAACGCGTGTGTTTACTCGTTGGACTTTATACATGTTAAAATATCTATTTGTGCATACCCAAAACTGATATGAATTGATGCCGATTGAGGCATACTTGACCTAATAAACACGTCCAAAATAAAGGAAGAAGCATATGCAGAAAAAGGTGTTCCTTTATTTCATTTGCTATTTATTAATTTTGTGTATTGTGTTGATGAAAATAGATTTTAGAGTATCTGGAGTGATGACAAATGCACCATTCATGCTGAATGTGGACTGTGACATGTATGCACATAACCCACAAGTTGTTCTACATGCCCTGTGCTATTTTCTTGGCTCTAAGGATGAAAAAGACTGTGCCTTTGTTCAATTTCCACAATTATTCTACGATGGGTTGAAAGAAGATCCTTATGGAAATCAGTTGAAAATCTTACACGAGGTAAATTCTAAATTGTTAATTGCATACACATGCATTCAGACCAATAAACTTAATATGAACCATTTATTTATTAAGTACATTCTTAAACTAAACTTTCATGGGTCATCTATATAATTTCTTTACACATGGAGTAATACATAAACAAACACTCAAACGTGACCTTAACTGGGAAGTAGACATTCCAAGCTTTGAGAATGCATATCTAAATACCTCAACTTGTCTCCACTGCACATGAACACTTCAACTTATAAAATAACCATCTAGATACTTTCAAAATTTATGTGTCACGTTAATATCTGGTGTCCATGTGTCACACAGTGAGAACCACTTGGAGTGTTTAGTTATCAGTTGAACCAAATTGAACTGTCTAAATATGTATTTTCAAGGTTGGAGTGCTCACTCATCAGCTGAGGCCAAGTTTAAATGTACTTTTATGTGTTATACCGTTTCCTTATTATTCATTTTTTTAATTAACATTTTATATTTATGTTGTGCTGATTATAGTATTTGGGAAGAGGAACGAGTGGCATTCAAGGGCCATTTTATCAAGGATCAGGATGTTTCCACAGACGAAAAGTTATATATGGCTTGTCGCCACATGACAAAATAACTTCTGGTATGCAAACTGACTGTTTTTACAATTTCAAGGACATATAACGTGATAAAATTAAGCAGGCTGCTTAAATATTAATAAGATCTTTTTCATGATAATTAGGAGAATTGCAGGATGAGTATCTACAGAAAACTTATGGGAAGTCACAGAAGTTATTAGCATCAGTTGCTAAGACACTCTCAGGAGGATCAAATATTATTGAGCAATTCAATTCTGTTTCTGTCTCCAGTTCTGTTGAGATAGCACATCAAGTTGGAAGTTGTGGATTTGAATTTGGCACTGGCTGGGGTCAAAAGGTAATTCATGATTCATTTTAAGTAATAATGCAAACCCTCATAATAAATGAAATAATAACACACACAACCTGTTATAACATGTTATATTATGTTGATTGTGATGGAGTCCCACATCCATTATAGGAAGGAAAATTGGTCCCTTTCCAATTCATACCTTGTGAACTTGTTTGGGGTTTATGTGGTCTCAAATTCGTTTTCTATTCGGTGATTTACAAGAATGACTTTGGAAGTGGGTGGTCTTGAACTTTTGACCTTGCTTGCCTCCTAGGAGAAGCGGGGGCAAAAGATCAAGACCACCCATTTTCAAGGTTATTGAGTGTAATTTTCTATTTTTTTTTTTTAAATCATGAAATTATAGTCTCAAGCTCATCTCAATTGTTCATCTACCCTATACCGGATCCCATTTTACATTTTTCACGTCCCACATGTTCGATCTTAGAATAGTGAGGGGTGTGAAAGTCCCACTAATTATTCGATTATGGGATAGAAATTATTCTATATGATTTTTGATAACATTTATTTAGCAAGTTTTTAGCATTAAGTTAGGCTCATAATTCATTTCATATCAGATGGTATAAATTGTTTTACACTATCAAGTTTTGACTTGATTATTTTAGTGGACAATGTACAATTTTTCATTTGGGCCTAAATGTCTCAGTTTGGCTTGCTATATGGTACTTCAACAGAGGATGCCCTAACTGGAATCTATATCCATTCAAGAGGTTGGAAATCTGCCTATTGCTTACCTGACCCACCTGCCTTTCTTGGATGTGCACCTTCAACTGGGCCTACCTCAATGATCCAACAAAAGAGATGGTCTACTGGGCTCTTTGAAATTCTCTTCCACAGTAAAAGCCCAATTATTGGAACCCTTTTTGGGAAGCTTCAATTGCGGCAATGCATGGCTTATTTGCATATCTTATTATGGGCCATGAGATCCATTTTTGAAGTTTGTTATGCTATTCTGCCTGCCTATTGCCTCATTACTAATTCCAGCCTTTTACCCAAGGTGAGAAAATTGCTCCTTTGTCCTTACCAATGGTACAAGCATAATACATAAACATGATCTTTAATTTAGCCTCAGCTAACATCTATTCCCTCCAGCTTTAAGTGTGCATACATAATACTTAAAACTATCATAAAATTAAACAAATAGACACATGTGTCCTACTTGGCAAATCTCACATAATTTGACACGTAGAATGCGTGCATCTGACACGATTTATGTATTATGCATTTAGAAAATTACACCAAATGACATTGAAAATGAGTGTTCTTGAACTTTTGACCCTCCATCTCATGTGCACACATTTAAAGTGAAAAGTTGAGATTTATATTAAAATTGAAGTTTTTATATAGACAATCAAGGTCAAAAGTTTAAACCACTCACCTCCATGATAATTCTTGTAAAGCACCCCATATCTTTTAAGAATTCTTACACTACACAACATTTTAATAGAACTCACAATAGAAAACTGAGATTTTTATTACTATATAATCGTCATCCAAATAATAGCCGGTAAATGTATATAATTTTCGCTAGCATGTAATGTTTAACTAATATATAATTACTAATATGTAGCTGTTGTATAAAAGAGGTTGATATGATTATGGGCATGTTATTAATGGAGTATATACCAACGACAATTACAAACTATTACAGCTAGGGGGGCAAAGGATATTTAGCATACTGACTTTTTTTTTTCAATTCTTTAATATCTCAAAAGTTATTCTCTACCAACTTTATTTGCTACATGTATATGCAGATAAATGAATCGAGTATGCTTATACCAGCATCAATTTTTATCATTTACAATCTATATGGTTTATCAGAGTATGTTAGAGCAAATGAACCAATAGAAGCATGGTTGAACAACCAAAAATTGAGTAGGATCAATGCTATAACTGCATGGCTATTTGGGTTTCTAAGTGCTGCAATTAAGTTACTTGGACTTTCTGAAACTATATTTGAAGTTACAAAAAAGGATCAAGATGACACAAATTCTGATTTTGGAAGGTTCACATTTGATGATTCCCCAATTTTTGTGCCTGGCACTACAATTCTCTTATTGAACCTTAGTGCCATGTTCATTGGACTGCTGGATTTCAAAAAAGAAAATATTGAATGGGGATTAGGGGAAGTTATATGCACTATATGGGTTGTTTTTATATTTTGGACATTTTTGAAAGGCTTGCTTACTAAAGGAAAGTATGGAATTCCAACACCAACCATTCTCAAGTCAGGGGCACTGGCGTTGTTAATAGTCCATCTTTTTCAAATTTACCAATAAATTGTAAAAGAAATTCGATGTTACTTTTGAATGTTTGAATTTCAATTACCATATATAAATTTAGTGATAGTTTGTTTTGAAAGAACAATTTGTAATTGAATTTGCAATGCACGTTTTGAGTTTTTTCTGTCTTTTGACAATGTTTATGTTTAGTAAATCAATATTAGAAGCCATGTGATTCGTGGCTCCAGTATCTATGATCCAATAGTGAATTTGGTGCCAATAATGCTAGAATCTGTCCTATACCTATAGCACTTGCATTGGCTTTAGTAGTACTATCATTTGCAGGCACCGAGGATATGGAGCTGAGATTGTTCTAATTATTCTGATTGAGCATCTGCACTGTCTACTCATACTGACTCCTTTCGAAGGGAATAAAATACCCTCCACCTTACATCTGTTGTTGTCCAGCATAGTGATCATGTCCCGTCAATTCATAAATGACCCAATTTTAAATCTGGTGCCTTTTGATTTGATCAAGATCACAGTCCAAAAGATTTGAGTGATTTCTCAGTTAATAATACTCTTCATGATTAGAATTTGTAGCTACCTCGTAAGCAATATGACCATTAACTGAAGAGTATTTCTTGGATTTGAAATATTTGGCTATTCAACCAACTTGCAATACACTTCTCTAGTATGTCCTTTACACTTTCAGTAAACATACACAAGATTAAAGTTCTTCCTATTCTTTTAATAACCAAAATTAGTAGTACCATTTCCATGGGAGTTCTGACCGCTACTGCCTCCATGACTAAAAGAACTACCACTACTACCCCCATAATTATTGGAATTGCCTCCTTCAAAGATTTTTGTTAGTAGACTATGACAACCACAGATTTTGGCTTTGATCATCAAGAATCATGCATAGGCCTCGTTTACTGAGGATAGTGGACACATCATACGAATTTGAGTTCTAGCTTGGCCATAATTATCATTTAACCAAATCAAGAACTAAAACAACTTCAGTTTTTATAAAAACAATACAAAATCTTTGGACTTATCATAATCACAGCCTGGTGCAGTAACCAAAGCCTTAAATTCTCCTCGAAGATCTTTCTGTTTTAAAAAATACATGAAAACAGATGAAGAGTCTTGCATCATTGTGGCAATTTTTTTCTGAATATCATAGATTCTAGATTCATCTACTTGTTAAATCTTTCCGGAAGATCTTGCCAAACAAAACCAAAAAGATTCTTTAACACAAGTTCATAACCCAAGATAATATTATTACATTAACCATTTTTCCAGTGGTTAAACATGATTTAACATGATTTCAGGAAATTTCTCTTTTGAACAATTACCATCAATCAACCCTAATTTATTTCTACCCAACAAATCAATAAGTATAGATCTAGCCTAGATTGAATAGTTTTTTATATCAATAAGTTGGAAAAAGATGATTTGAATACCACTAGCATAAAAATATATAAGAATATGGGTGATTGTAATCGATACTAGACACTTGAGAAGTGATTGGAGTTGCAGTAGAGTTGCGTGCTCCATCCATATACACAACAGAAGGAATCTGACTTGAACCAGTAACATGTTCTATTTCTCTAGAATTTGAACTAAAATAATAAAAAATTTAGCAAAAGCAAGAACTGATAAGATTAAGAAATTATCGAATAACCTCTCAGAATTTCAAAAATACGATATTGATCTTCTAATTAGAGTAACCGGAGATCGAATGCTTGATACCATATTGTAATTTAGAGACTTTCTTTATGAAGTGGAATAAGAAGGGGGGAGGAGGAAGACAATGAGAAGGAAAAGAAAGGGAAGGAGATGAAAAAAAAAGAGGAGAAAAAGAAGACTTTTTTTAATAAAATAGATAAAGAAGAAGAAGGAGGAGGAAAAGAAGGAGCAGGAGAAGAAGGAGAAAAAGGAGGAGAAGGAGAATGTTGGTTTTGGTTTTCATGATTTACAAATAAGAGTGCAAGAGACCTGGTTGTTGTCTTGATTTAAAAAGTAAATTGAAACTTTGTACATCTTTAAACTATACTATTTGTTTTGGTTGGTAGCACTACAATACTGATGCATCTATCCCGCTAAAAGTTAGACCAATAGTATGGATTTCAGGTTTTGATCTCTCTTATAAAGAGAATATGTGACATGACCAAAACCTATTTTTTGCAATAAAAAAGTTTTCCCTCTTAAGAAAAAGCCTTTTCATCACTTTGCTTCTCACTTTCAAAAAGAGACGTGATAGAGCTACAATTCAGACTTTGTTGATTTCTTTAGTCAAATTATTTTGTTCTTACTATTATAAACCTACTCCTATATTATAAAGGATTATATGTATAAGTCTTTTCTAGGTCTTAGGTTGAGTAGTGTTAACTAGAGCTAGTTGTCGACTCATCTTTAGTTTAGTCAAGATTTCTTCATCATGTCTTATGTCATTCTGGATAGAGTTACGAGAATCAACTAGAGTTAGTTGATTGAGAGCTGTAGTAGAGTTGTTGCACAAATCTTGTAATAGAGGTGTTACAAGATGGATAGGATTAATGGTTTAATCCTTGTGATTATTAGAGTCTGTAATCAAATTTTTAGGTTGAAGATAGGGGAGCTTGCTAGAAATCTTGTGAGATTGGTCATAGTTTTTTCTCTCTTGAGAGAGGAGGTTTCCATGTAAATATTGAGTGTTATTTATTTTCATCACTTTACATTTATCTTATTCATTTACTAATTTAGTAAGTAAGGTACCTAGTCCCTTTGCTTGTGGTAGATTAAGCTAACAATTGGTATCAGAACGAGTATTCTCTAAATAGTTAACTTTTAGAGAGGATCCTGAGTTGATGGCTACTCCACCCAATTTTGGACGAAGGCCAGTCAACCACCATACCTTCCTGTTTCAATGGTCAATAATACTATGGGTGGTGGAAGACTCGAATGCACAAATTCATAATGTAGGAAGATAGCGAGCTGTGGGATATTATTTGTGATGGACTACACATTCAAGGAAGGAAATGTTACAAAATTGGTCCCTAGGACACGAAAAGAGTATGGTGAAGATGATCAGAAAAAGATTGAAAAAAGTTACAAATCAAAGAAATTACTTATTTATGGAATAGGTTTAGATGAATACAATAGAATATCTATATGTGAATCAACAAAGGAGATTTAAGATTATTTGAATACTGCTCATGAGGGAACAAATCAGGTCAAGGTGCCCAAAATGGATATGCTTACTAATTAGTATGAAACATTCACTATGAAAGAAATTGAGACCATTCAAGCAATACACATCAGTTTCACTGCTATTATGAATGAGTTGCACTATCTTGGAGAAGTAATTCCACCCAGTAAACAAGTGAGGAAAATACTTGGTGTTCTGAGTCATGAAAAAGCAAAGTCAATGATATCATGGAGGCTTGAGATCTTAAGATTCTTACAATGGATGAACTGATTGGCAATATCAAGACATATAAATTGAAAAGGCAACAAGACCAAGAGAATAAGAATTCCAAAAAAGAGAAAACTCTATATTTTAAGGCCTTAAAACCCAACTCTAGTGAAGATAATGAGGATGTAGCTTACTTAGCTCGAATATTCATAAGAGCTATGAAAAGGAATGATGGATTTCTGAAGAAAAGAAACACTAGTAAATCACTAGGGGAAAATGAATATTGTCACAAATATGGTAAGCTAGGTCACTTTATCAAGGATTGTCTGATAAAAAAGATTGAAGACAAAGATTATGTCAAGGAAAGAGACAAAGCAAAAAAAAGGGTCGGGTCCCTGACAAGTCTAAGAGAAGAGATGTAGCAGACTATGTGGTCAAACAAGCCTTATTTGCTTGGAGAGACTCATCCAATGAATCAGAGCACTCAGAGATACTTATATGATGGCTGTGGAAAAAGATCATAGTATTTACAACTCTCTATTTTCTCTTATGGAAAAATCAGATGAAGAGGTAACCCTTCTTGACATTAAGCAAAACCTCAATGACTATTCCTTTAAGAAACTTAAAAGGCTCACAAAAGTTTTGATTAACTCTTTTTCTGAATTCACTACTGAGAAATATTTTCTTGATGAAAGTCTAGATAATCTTGAAAATGAAAAAATTGCTTTAACAATTCAAATTTCTAAGTTAGGAGAATAGTTTCAAAAATTGACCTCTAAAAATGCTGAAATGAAAAAAAAGAGAGTTTTTCGAGTCTATTTCAAAAGGAATGTTTGAGGCTAGTAGTCTTTAAATTGAGCTTGAACAAAGGTTGAACAAGTTACAAGGAAATCTTGTTTCCTCTCTTGAGAGAAATACTGAACTAGAGAGAGACCTAGTCTGTATTAAGGAAGAATTAAAAAAATGCCTGAAATTGACTGCATCTTCTCAGCTTTTAGCTAATCTGACTAGTCAAAGATCAAACAATGACAAAGGTCTAGGGTTTTAAAATGTTAATCCCCCTTAAATCCCATAACAAATATGTGTTTGTGTCTAAAAATTTGTTGTGTAATCATTTATGGAAGAAATAGTCATTTAAAAAGGGATTTTCAGGCCAAGTTAAGGGATGAAATGAGTCTGAATAATCATGTTCAGTGGGAAAGGTTACTTGAAATGAAATCTAGTCCCTTTTCAACATCCAAGAAAATTAGGTTGTGTGTGTGGACAAAGAAAGCCTTGATTGCTCTTCTGTCCATCTTTTGGAAACTTAGACTTAAATCGGTTCCCAAACTTAACAAATGATCCTTATGTGTAGGAGGGAGTAAGATGAGGAAATCATAGTTGGTTTTATGGATAGTGAGTGTTCCAAGCATATGCCTGAAAAAACTAAATGCTTTGTCTCACTCAAGGCACGTCAAGGTGGAGGTATCTCATTTGGAGATGGAAAGAAGGGATATATTCTAGGTGCTGCAAAAATAGGAAAATCACTGGACCATACTATTGAAAATGTGTATTATTTAAGTGGTTTAAAGTATAGTCTACTTAATGTCTCTCAAACCTGGGATAAGGGCAATGAAGTTTAATTTCTGTCTGATTATTGCACTGTCACCAGTCTTCAAACTGGTGAGGTCATTCTTAGAGATAAGAGATATAAGAACATGTATGTTGTTAATCTAGATTCAATTCCTGGTCATGATCTTACTTGTCTAAGTGCTCAAGGTAAAAATACTAACCTGTGGTATAGAAGACTTGGCCATGTTAGCTTTTCACTTCTTAATAAATTGGTCATAAAGGACCTGGTTCGTGTGCAGTATTTAGACATCAAAATATGGGATGCTTGTGTGAAAGAAAAACAAACCAAGTACTCATTCAAACAGAAGAAACAAGTTAATACCACCAGGCCTCTTAAGCTACTTCACATGGATTCACATCTTGTAAAGTTTCAAAGTAGAGGAGGGAAGAAATATATCTTGGTCATTGTGTATGATTTCTCAAGTTATACTTGGACCATGTTCTTGAGGTCTAAAGATGACACTTTTTAAGTACTGGTAATTTTTGCCAAGCAAATCAAAGTGATCACTTCTTAATAAGTTGGTCACAAAGGACCTGGTTCGTGGTGTTCCCACATTACAGTATTTAGACATCAAAATATGTGATGCTTGTGTGAAAGAAAAACAAACCAAGTGCTCATTCAAATAGAAGAAGTAAGTTAATACCACCAGGCCTCTTAAGCTACTTCACATGGATTTATGTCTTGTAAAGGTTTAAAGTAGAGGAGGGAAGAAATATATCTTGGTCATTGTCTATGATTTCTAAAGGTGTACTTGGACCATGTTCTTGAGGTCCAAAGATGAAACTTTTAAAGTATTGGTAATTTTGTCCAAGCAAATCAAAGTGAAGTTGGACGGCAAAATTGTAGGGATCAGGTCTAACCATGGAATAGGGTTTGAAAAGGCAAGGATTGAGGAGTTCTATACAAAAAATAGAATAAGTCATAATTTTCAGCTCTCAAAACTCTTTAGCAAAATGGTGTTGTTGATTTTAAGGCCTTGGCTGATATATTGTCACGACCCAATTTCTCAGGTCATGATAGCACCTACTATAACCTATTAGTAGATAAGCCAACTCGAAGTCCAAAACAACTAGTAACGAACTATCATGAGGAATGGAGAAAATAGCATAAATGAAGTTAAATAAAATACTGATATAGAATGAAACCCCAAGACATAGTGAAGTCTCCGAAAGAGCTTCTAATACAATTAGAGTACAAAGAAAAATACAGAATAAATGTACATGTTAAATCCATCTCCAAATAAAATAGAGATAAGGCTAAGCAATATGAGGGAGTGCATGAAAACTTTGAACGTTAGGAGTTCATCCCAAGTCTCCAATCCATGGATACTTTACACGATGCAAACTTCAACGGTGAGAACTCATACTATGATCTGCAGGTTACAGAAATGTAGTATGAGTACCAAACACATGGTATACAATAGGCATCGGCCAACTGAGCTCCAAAGATAATGCAAGCATAAATAACATATAAAGCAGGAATATAACTATAGGCAACTATCCAAGAAACTAAACATAATAATGCTAATGAAGAAATAAGGATAAACTATCCTATTCTAACAATTTTCAGGAACTAAAATACAATGTCGTATATTACTAGCCAATATACAAATTAAAAGTGAAAAAGTATATATAGTAGTAATACACGTCCAAAGGATACATATACAACAAGAAGATAAGCAAAGAGAGGGATATACAATGGTACTATATATATATATATATATATATAAATATATACATATGTAGGACTAAAATCAAAGGTAATTACTTGGGGGAGCCAACTTAACATCTCAAAGTCATAGATAAAGAAGGGAGCAAATACTAGCATAATCAAAGTCTCTAATCGAAGGATGACTAAACATTGGATAATCTATCATACCATCTTACCATGAGAATGAAAGGAAATCAGAAATGTACCAATAATCTTGGGTGCCAGTCCATAACCAGTCTGCCACAAACTAACCATAATGACCATTAATAAAGTAACTAGCTAGTTCGGACAAACAATAACCTAACTGAGCCCCCATAAGCTCAAAAGGTTCAAGTAAGAACTCATCAAACAACAATCATAACTTATACCTATACAACCCCCATAAGGTTAATATATATAAGCACTAAATAATTGTACTGGTGATAGGCAATGCATATGAATGAATAAATAAAAAAAAATCTAAAAATACCAAGTCTAATCCAAGTGCCATAATGTACCAGGTGTATACACCTCCTCCAGCTCAGTAGCTCGCAAAGGTAGGATGTAATACCCCGTGTTTCCTTAGCTCACTTATTTCTCAGTCCATAAGCTATTCGAAGAAAATTTGCTCAGTTTATGCAGAAACAGTGGCTCACCACGATTAGGCCACGTCGCGGTGAGTATCGTAATGAGACAACCATCGCGTTGTGATGAAGGCCACTTTGGCATTTGTCAAGTTCCAATAGCTCATCGTAATTTCCCCACATCGCGGTGAGGCTCAAATCGATAATTGTCAAGAACTAGTGAGTCACTGTGATTACCCCACATCGCGGTGGGTATTGCGATGACCCAGTCACCGCATCGTGGTAGAGCTTTAATTCGCATTCCAGTTACATGATTTTAAATCCCAAGGGCATCTTAGATATTTCCCATGAACCAGGTTAGCCTTAAACACAAAATTAATGCCTAGATGACCTAAATATCTCATTATTCACTCAAATTTCCCCAAAGTTCATCATTCTCTCTCAAAAGCAGGAAACCCTAGTTTCAAAATTCAAGTACAAGGATCAAGAATTCCTCCAAGAACCTTTAAGGATTTACGTTCGAAGGTATGTAAGGTGTTTATTTATGGGTACCTTTCACCCATGAATCCCAAGAATCCTTTTTAAAATACCAAGATGGTGTATTTATGAGTTTTCATGATTTAATTGAATTGAAATTCATGTTCATGTTGTTGTTGGGTTTTGATTCATGTTCTAAATTACAAGTTTACAAGAATTGATCCTATTATGTGATGATTTACATGATATTCATGATAAACCCCTCAAATTACAAGTTGATTGATGTGGCAATGGTAATTAGATGTATTGATTATGATATAACCAAAGCATGTTCCCCATATGTTTGATAAAACGCCTATGTGAATGGAATATTGTCATTATAGCATGTTAACATGTAATCCCCAATCATGTACAAGTTAATGCATGCTAAGTGTTTGATAAAAAGCCTTAGTGAATGAATTATGACACACTATTATGCATTTCTATCAATGCTCAAGTTTATGACTCTCAAGTACTTGAAGAAATTCCTCAGTGATTGTATTGCAAATGATAAACTATGCCTCAGTGATTGTATTGCAAATGATAAACTAGTGTCATATTATTCAAGAATTGCCATTTTCTATATTATCAATGCTATCGAGTCCTGGGGGTATTTAATACCCAATAATTTAGCTGATTACCTAGAGCCAGTGTCAGTTTCAAGATAAACTCAGTCATGCTATGATCAGTAGAATTCAGTCAGTTACAGAACTTAGAAAAACTCAGTAAATTCAGTATCAGTCCAGTCCAGTATAGTATTTAGTTAAATCCTCAGTAAACTTAGTTAGTTAACAGAATTCAGTAGTGTTTCGTCAGTCAACAGAAACTCAGTGAACTCAGTTTATCTTAGTATAATCAGTTCAATATCTATTCAGTTAGCAATAGGATTCAACACCGAGTGAACCCAAGGATGGGGACTCACCTGATAGTAGAGGGCGTGATTCCTAGAAGCAATCCTTACATTCCAAAACTACGTAGCCAGCATAGGTTGAGACATTAAACCTGACAGTTGAGGGTTGATGAGCTGGCTTAACTTGACAACTGAGGGTCCCACCGTTCTCATTAGAGTACCTAACAGATGAGGGTCACTCACAACTTGTCTTTACCCATGGCACGGTATTGACACCCTTATAATTAGGGTTACATATTGGACCTAACTCAGCTATATTATCTTATTTGAGGCATGTCGGTTAGATGATTACCTCCATGTAATACCCCGAACTTTCTTTAAGTCTGATTTAGTCTCCAGAAGATTTAAGGATGACTTCCCAAGTGAATAATGTTTAAATCAGATAGAATTTCCCTAATTTGGAATTTTTACCATTTGGAAAATTAAATTATCTTTCCAACGATACCAATTTTGCCAAAATCTGATATTGAGGTAAAAAGCTATGGATGTTTTACAGAAAGCTGTCTGAACTGCAGAGGAGAGACAGAAAGGCCGATGAACCATCACGTAAGTGACGGATCATTGCGCTAGCCATTGTAACTAAGGTAGTGGACCTGTATTCCACCCAGGAGTGACGGTAAGGACCAACAGACCATCGAGCAAGCGACAAACCATCGCCCAAGCCTCACAGCTAAGGCAGAATACCCATTCACTGGTTAGGTGCGATGGACCATTGAGTTAAAAAAGGACCGTCAACCAAACCGTCGAAGATAAGACAGTGAGTTCTCCTTCTGGCTAGGTGCAACGGTCAGTACCGACGGACCGTCGAGTTAGTGATGGACCGTTGCCCAAGCCGCCGCAATCCACGTTCAGTAATTTAATGTTGTTTTTAAAAGGTGTTTTAGGTATTTTTCCATCCTTTTTAACACCCAGTTATATAAGGCCAGGGCTCAAAACTTCATTAGTCATCCATAACATCAAATTAGGGTTTCTCTCAAGATCAACCCTCAAGAACTAGGTTCAAAATCCTTCTTCAAGAAATTCAAGAAATCAAGAACAAGTCAATAGTTTCTCCAAGAACCCTTAAGGAATTTCACTCTAAGGTATGCACAGTGTTCATTCATAGATCCCTTCCACCCATGAGGCTCAAGAATCTCTTTTCAAAATACAAAGAATGCATTTTTATGAGTTCTCATGATTTGTTTAAATTGAAATCCATGGTTTTATTGCTGTTGGGTTTGATTCATGTTTATATTGCAAGTTTACAATAATTGATCCTAGCATGTGATGCTTTATATGATATTCATGATAAACCACTCAATTTACAAGTTGATTTGTGTAGCTATGTCAATTTCATGTATTGATTATGATTTAACAAAAGCAGTTTCCCCATATGCTTGATAAAATGCCTATGTGAATGGAATAGTGTCATTATAACATGTTAACATGAAATCCCCAATAGTGTACAAGTTGATGCATGCAAGTTGTTTGATGAAATATCTTAGTGAGTGAATTATGAATATGTAGTCATTGTTGTGTTTTAAGCTTATGTCATGAGTTATTATTATGATTATCAAGTGACTCATGAAAATCCCCAATTATTGTACTATGAATTGTTGGTATTGGTCATGTGTTTTCAAGAAATGTCATGTCTTGTCAGTTTCATGCTATCGAGTCCTGGGGGTACTTGTACCTAAAAAATATAGCTGTGTGCCTAGAGCCTGTGTCAGTTTTCAAGATACTCTCAGTCAAGCCATGATCAATAAAATTAAGTTAGTCTCATGACTCAGGAAAAAACTCAGTAATCTCAGTAATTCAGTAATCCGGTATTCTCAGTAGTATTCTGTCAGTCAACGAAACTCAATGAACTCAGTTTAGTCCAGTACAGGATAATTAGTTCAGTGTCTATTCAGATGGGAGTAGGATTCTACATCGAGTGAACCCAAGGATAGGAACTCACCTACTTGTAGAGGGTGTGATTCTTAAAAGTAATCCTTGCGTGCCAGAACTATGTAGCCAGCGTAAGTTGAGACATCAAACCTGCTAGATGAGGGTAGATAAGGTGGCTTAACTTGATAGATGAGGGTCCCACCATTCTCATTCGAGTACTTGATAGATGAGGGCCACTCACAACTTGTCCTTACCAGTGGCGCAGTAGTGACACGCTTCTAATTAGGGTTATATATTGGACCCCAACCCATCTATAAAAGTGCATTTGGGGTATGTCGGTTAGATGATTACTTTCCACAGTCACAGTCTCAGTCTCAGTGATAGAACTCAGATAGTTCTTTAGAATACAGGACTGTCAGATACCGTCACTCAGCTCAGTACAGAACTCAGTTAGTTCTATCAGAACCTAGACTGTTAGATACAGTTGCTCAGTATCAGTTACATCAGTTATCAGTATTACATGTTATCAGTAGTCAGACTCAGTAGTCAGTATTATTATGAATTCAGTTACAGTTACATATTTCATACATGCATTCTCACATTCATGTTAGTCAGTCAGTTAGTATTGTTTATGCATATGAACCTCATAAATTTAGCCTACCTTAATCGAAACCAATATATTCAATCATACTAACGCATTTGTGCTATGGTGTTTTATACCATAGGTTCAGAGGCACGAGTTCCAGCTCCAGAGCATCAGTAGTATTCCAGATTTCAGCAGTCAGATTTTTTCGTAAGTCCTCATCACTCAAGGATAACATGATTATTTCATTATTTCAGATTTGTTTTCAGTAGACGGAGTTAGTTGGGGACATGTCCCATTAACTCCTTATTCAGACAGTCAGTTTTAAAGGCTTTCAGACTATAGTTTATTCATACACTTTATTTCAGTTTTTAGGTATTGTTATACCATATTCAGATATTATTTTATTAGTTATGTTATAGTTTTAAATCTTACGGCCTAACAGTATTATATTTTCGTATATTTTTCAATATGATATACAGTCTTAGTTACAGAGCTGCATTCACTACTCTTGCTAATTCAGTTACTGCTCAGAATGAACGTCTAACGATCATTCTGGCCAACCTAGTGGCCAACTCTGCTGTAGCCAAGATTCGGGACTTCACCCGAATGAATCCTTCATCTTTCACAGGGTCCAAGTCAGACGAGGACCCTTAGGAATTCCTAGATCAAGTTCAGAAAGTTACAAATATCATGGGGGTGACTGCCAGTGAGAGTGCTGATCTAGCTGTATATCAGTTGCAGGATGTGTATCACACTTGGTTTAAGCAGTGGAAGTCAGAGAGGGCAGTCGTTGCAGGGTCCGTAGAATGGAAGGAGTTTGCCTCTGCTTTTCTGGATAAATTCTTTCCCCTAGAGCTTAGAGATGCTAAGGTGTTAGAATTCATCAGTCTTAGGAAGGGCAACATGACAGTGAAAGAGTATTCTCTTAAGTTTACTCAATTAGCTAGATATGCTTCTCATGTAGTTGCAGACAGTTGGTCCAAGATGAGTAAGTTTGTCTCTGGGGTGAATGATAGCGTGGCCAATGAGTGCAGAACCGCAATGTTGAATAATGACATGAACATATCTAGACTTATGACCTATGCTCAGCAGATAGAAGATCAAAATATTAAGCAGAGAGAAAAGAAGAATAAAAGAGTAAGGACAGGTAGTTTTAACTTTTCTCAGCCTAAGTCAGAGGGTGGAAATCGTTCTCATTTCCGCCTAAAGTTATCAGTTTTGGCTCCTTCTTCATCCAGTGCTCCAATGTTGAAATACAGAGACGGTAACAGAGATAGGGCATCAGGATCTAGACCTCAGGGCAGTGTTAGTAGTGCCCGAACATATCCCCTTTGTCAGACTTGTGAAAAGAACCACAAGGGTGTTGGTAGGGTTGGTAGGGTTGGTAGCGATGTTTACTTTGGATGTGGCAAAACAGGCCATAGAGTTAAAGATTTTCCCCAACCCGGTCTTTAGGGTCAGCATAACCATTCCTCAGCTCAGTTCGGTCGCCCGAATCAGCAGGGTACCACCTCTAGTGCTACTAGTAGGCAACGCCCAAACTGACTCTATGCTCTTCAGTCCCGTCAGGATTAGGAAAATTCTCCTGATGTGGTTACTAGTATGTTATAGATATTTCACTTGCATGTTTACGCTTTGCTAGATCCAGGAGCTTCTTTGTCTTTTGTTACTCCTTATATAGCAGCCGATTTTGTAGTCAGTCCCAAAATTCTAGTAGAGCCCTTCTCAGTCTCTACCTCAGTGGGTAAATCTATCATAGCTCAATGGGTATACAGGAACTGTCCGATTATGGTATCTCAAAAAGTTACTTCAGCAGACTTAGTCGAATTAGAGATGACTGATTTTGATGTCATTCTCGGCATAAATTGGCTCTATTCCTGTTATACCACAGTCAACTGCAGAAATAAAATAGTACAGTTTTAATTTTTGAATGAACCCATCTTAAAGTGGAGGGGTAGTACTTCAGCATTCAGAGGTCAGCTTGTTTCCTACCTATGGGCTAGAAAAATAATATCTAAGGGGTGTATCTATCATCTTGTTCGAGTTAAGGACGCTAGCTCTGAAACTCTAGTATTGAATCAGTATCAGTCGTGAATGAATACTCAGATGTCTTTCCCGAAGATCTTCAAGGGATTCCTCCAGAAAGGGAAGTAGATTTTGACATTGACCTTCTTCCAGATACTCAGCCTATATCTATTCTTCCATACAAAATGGCACCAACAGATCTCATAGAATTGAAAGATTAGTTGAAGGATATCTTAGATAAGGGATTCATTAGACCCAGTGTTTCCTCGTGGGGTGCACCAGTTTTATTCGTGCGAAAGAAAGATAGTTCTCTCACAATGTGTAAGACTACCATCAGCTCAATAAAGTCACAGTCTAGAACAAGTATCCACTTCCCAAAATTGATGACTTTCTTTACCAACTTCAGGGTGCCAGTTACTTCTCCAAGATAGACCTCATATCAGGCTATCATCAGCTCAGAGTCAGAGAATGTGACATTTCAAAGACAACTTTCCAAACTCGGTATGGTCACTTTGAATTCCTAGTCATGTCCTTTAGTCTTACCAATACTCCAACCACTTTCATGGACTTGATGAACCGTGTTTTCAAGTAGTACTTGTACATGTTCATCATAGTCTTCATAGATGACATCCTTTTCTATTCTCACAGTGAGCATGATCATGCAGACTATCTTAGAATAGTGTTACAGACTCTAAAAAATTATCAGTTGTTCTCCAAATTCAGTAAGTATGAATTTTGGCTAAGGTCAGTAACATTCCTTAGTCATATCATTTCCAATGATGGCATTAGAGTTGATCCTCAAAAGACCGAAGTAGTGAGAAACTGGCCCAGACCTATCTCTCCATCAGACATCAGGAGTTTCTTGGGTTTGGCTGGCTATTACAGATGGTTTGTTGAAAGGTTTTATTTTATCACATCCCCCATGTCCATATTGACTCAGAAGAAAGTCAAGTTCCAATGGTCAGATCCTTGCGAGAAGAGTTTTCAGTAGTTGAACACTTGACTCACCTCAGCTCCAGTTCTAGCGTTACCAGATAGTTCAGATGGGTTTGTCGTGTATTGTGATGCATCTAGAGTAGGTTTGGGTTGTATACTCATGCAGCATGGTAAGGTCATAGCCTACGCCACCAGATAACTTAAGCCCAATGAGAAGAATTATCCTACTCATGATCTCGAGTTGGCAGCTGTAGTTTTTGCCTTAAAGATTTGGAGGCATTACTTGTATGGGGTGCATGTAGATGTGTTCATAGATCATAAGATCCTTCAGTACGTATTCTCTCAGAAAGATATCAACCTCCATCAGAGAAGGTAGTTAGAGCTTTTGAAAGATTACGACATGAGTGTCTTCTATCATTCGGGTAAGGCCAATGTAGTGGCTGGTTCTCTCAGTAGACTGTCTATAGGTAGTATTGCTCATGTTGAAGACAGTAAGAAAAGTTAACACAAGAAGTTCATCATCTTGCTAGACTAGGCTTTCGCTTAGTTGATTCAGCAGAGGATAGTATATAGGTTCAGAACAGTTCAGAATCATCTCTAGTTTTTGAGGTGAAAGAAAGACAAGATAGAGATCCCAGCCTAGTCAAGTTTATAGAGTCAGCCAGAGATCAGAAAGTATAAGTTTTCTTCCAAAGGGGAGATGTTGTGTTGCGTTGTCTGGGTCATCTCTGTGTTCTAGGTGTAGATGACTTAAGGCAGCAAATTCTTATAAAAGCACATGGGGCGCGATACTCTATTCATACAAGGGCTACTAAGATGTACCGTGACTTACGAGAGATCTATTGGTGGAGTGCGATGAAGAGAGACATTGCAGAGTTTATGACTAAGTGCTCTATATGTTAGTAGATTAATATAGAGCATCAGAAATGGGAAGAAGTGAACATAGACTTCGTGACGGGTTTGACTCGTACTCGTCGTCAACATGATTCAGTTTGGGTCATCATAGACAGGATGACCAAATCAGATCATTTTCTTCCAGTTCATACCTCTTATTCAGCCGAGGATCATGCCAAGCTCTATATCAAGGAGTTGGTTATATTACACGGTGTTTTGTTATCCATTATCTCAGACAGAGGTACCCAGTTCACCTCTTACTCTTGGAAAGCATTCCAAAAAGGTATTAGTATCCATGTTCATCTTAGTACATCCTTTCATCCTCAGATAGATGGTCAAGCAGAGAGGACCATTCAGACTTTGGAAGATATTCTAAGGGCGTGTGTAATTGATTTCAAGGGAAGTTGGGATGACCACTTGCCTTTGATTGAGTTTTCATACAACAACAACTATCATTCTAGTATTCAGATGGCTTCATTTGAAGCTCTCTATGGTAGGAGATGCAGATCTCCAGTCGGTTGGTTCAAAGTTAGTGAGGCCTTAGTTATAGGGCCTGACTTAGTATTCGATGCTCTAGAAAAAGTTCAGTTGATCAGAGAGAGACTTTGGGCTGCTCAGAGACGACAGAAGTCATATGCAGGTGTACACAAAATGGATCTCAAGTTTGAGGTTGATGACTATGTATACCTAAAGATCTCTCCCATGAAGGGAGTAAAGAGATTTAGCAGTTGTAGGGCTTGAATTTGTATTCGATACCTTAGAGAAAGTTTAGTTGATTAGATAAAGTCTTAAGACAGCTTAGAGCTGACATAAATTATACGCAGATGTGCGAAGAAAGGATCTTGAATTTGAGATTATTGACTTTTTATATTTAAAAATATCTCCCATGAAAGGAGTGAAGAGGTTCGGCAAGAAGGGAAAGCTCAGTCCCCGATATGTCGATCCTTTCAAAATTCTCAGTCGCTTTGGCAAAGTAGCTTATGAGCTCAAATTGCCTTCAAATCTAGCCTCAGTTCATCCAGTATTTCATCTCTCCTTGCTCAAGAAGTGCATAGGTGACCCATCAGTTGTAGTCCCTATAGAGGGCATAGATGTTCAGAATAACCTCTCTTATGAAGAGATTCTAGTTAAAATCCTTGACTACCAGATTCATAGACTGAGGAACAAAGATGTCCCTTTAGTTAAAGTTGTTTGGCAGAATTAGTCCGTAGAGGGAGATACTTGGGAAGCATAAGCAGATATGCGAACCAAGTACCTTCACCTCTTCTCCACAAACTCAGACTCAGCTCAAGGTAACAGTCCTTCTTATGCTCATTCAGTTTCATGTTCAGGTCTATTACAAACTTGGTACTAAGTACCATTGCATAATCAGTCATGCATTCATGTATTAGTTCAGTTATATAATCATGCGTCAGATATGCATTCTCATTGTGAGAAAATCAGTTCATTAGAACACCCAGTCATGTATTCATGAATCAGTTACTCATGCATCAGATATGTATGTTCCGTATGATATGTTCATCTTATCAGTAATTTCAGTCATGAAATCATGTTGCAGTAATGTATTTCCTATATGTACTATAGTTGATCGTTTCTCCCCTCTTAGTCAGTCTCATTCAAGGATGAATGTTCCCAAAGGGGAGATATTGTAATACCCCAAACTTTCTTTAAGTCTAATTTAGTCTCCAGAAGATTTAGGGATGATTTCCCTAGTGAATAATGTTTAAATCATGTAGAATTTCCCCAATTTTGACTTTCTACCATGTTGGAAATTAAATTAGCTTTCCAACGATACCAATTTTGCCAAAATCCGGTATCGAGGTAAAAAGTTATGGACGTTTTACAGAAAGCTGTCTGAACTGCCCAGGAGCGATGGGAAGGCTGATGGACCATCGTGCAAGCGACGGATCATCGCTCTAGCCATTTGAACTGAGGCAGTGAACCTATCTTCTGTCCAAGAGTGATGGTAAGGATCGACGGACCGTCGAGCAAGCGACGAACCGTCGTCCAAGCCATCGCAGCTAAGGCAGAATACCCACTCACTGGTTAGGTGCGACGGTCAGGACCGATGGACCATCACCTAAACTATTACAGACAAGACAGTGAGTTTCTCTTTTGGATAGGTATGACGGTCAGAACCGACGGACCGTTGAGCTAGCAACGGACTGTCGCCCAAGCCGTCACAATCCACGTTCAGTAATTTAATGCTGTTTTTAAAAGGGGTTTTAGGTATTTTTCCACCCTTTTTAATACCCAGTTATATAAGTCTAGGTCTCACAACTTCATTATCCATCCATAACATCAAATTAGGGTTTCTCTCAAGATCAACCCTCAAGAACTTGGTTCAAAATCCTTCTTCAAGAGTTTCTCCAAGAACCCTTAAGGAATTTTGCTCTAAGGTATGCACAGTGTTCATTCATGGGTCCCTTCCAACCATGAAGCTCAAGAATCTCTTTTCAAAATACAAAGAATACATTATTATGAGTTCTCATGATTTGTTTAAATTGAAATCCATGGTTTTATTGTTGTTGGGTTTGATTCATGTTTATATTGAAAGTTTACAATAATTGATCCTAGCATGTGATGCTTTATATGATATTAATGATAAAACCCTCAATTTACAAGTTGATTTATGTAGCTATGTTAATTTCATGTATTGATTATGATTTAACCAAAGCATGTTCACCATATGCTTGATAAAATGCCTATGTGAATGGAATAGTGTCATTATAACATGTTAACATAAAATCCCCAATAGTGTACAAGCTGATGCATGCAAGTTGTTTGATGAAATGTCTTAGTGAGTTAATTATGAATATCTAGTCATTGTTGTGTTTCAATTTTATGTCATGAGTTATTAATATGATTATCATGTGACTCATTAAAATCTCCAATTATTGTACTATGAATTGTTGATGTTGGTCATGTGTTTTCAAGAAATGTCATGTCTTGTTAGTTTTATTCTATTGAGTCCTGGGGTTACTTGTACCTGAAAAATATAGTTGTGTGCCTAGAGCCTATGTCAGTTTTCAAGCTACTCTTAGTCAAGCCATGATCAATAAAATTCAATCAATCTCATGACTCAGGAAAAAACTCAGTAATCTCAGTAATTCAGTAATCCGGTATTCTCAGTAGTATTCCATCAGTCAACAAAACTTAATGAACTCAGTTCTGTCCAGCACAGGATAATTAGTTCAGTGTCTATTCAGATGGGAGTAGGATTCAACACCAAGTGAACCCAAAGATGGGAACTCACCTACTAGTAGAGGGTGTGATTCTTAGAAGCAATCCTTGCATTCGAGAACTACGTAGCCAGCGTTGGTTGAGATATTAAACCTGCTAGATGAGGGTAGATAAGGTGGATTAACCTGATAAATGAGGGTCCCACTATTCTCATTAGAGTAAATGATAGATGAGGGTCACTCACAGCTTGTCCTTACCAGTGGCGCGATATTGACATCCTTCTAATTGGGGTTACAGATTGGACCCCAACCCATCTATAAAAGAGTATTTGGGGCATGTTGGTTAGATGGTTACTTCCCATAGTCACAGTATCAGTCTCAGTGATAGAACTCAGATAGTTCTTCAGAATACAGGACTGTCAGATACAGTCACTCATCTCAGTATGAAACTCAGCTAGTTCCATCAGAACCTAGACTTTTAGATATAGTCGCACAGTATCAGTTACATCAGTTATCAGTATTAAGACTCAGTAGTCAATATTATTATGAATTCAGTTATAGTTACGTATTTCATGCATGTATTCTCACATTCATGATAGTCAGTCAGTTAGTATTGTTCATGAATATGAACCCCATGTATTTAGCCTACCTCACTCGCATACTAGTACATTCAATCAGTAGTATTCCAGATTTCAGCAGACAGATTTTGCCGTGAGTCCTCATCACTCGAGGATGACATGATTATTTCATTATTTCAGATTTGTTTTCAGTAGACGGAGTTAGTTGGGGACATGTCCCATTCACTCCTTATTCAGACAGTTAGTTTTAGAGGCTTTCAGACTATAGTTTATTTAGACAGTTTATTTTAGTTTTTGGATATTGTTATATAATATTCAGACATTGTTTTATTAGTTATGTTATATTTTTGATCCTTACGGCCTTACAGTAGTATATTTCTGTATATTTTATAATATGATATACAAGCTCAGTTACAGATATTAGTCATAGGTTATCTTGTGGTCCTTTGGGGTTATGAGCACCGTGTAGCATTCCGGGCACCAGGATCGAGGCGTTACACTCCCACAGTCACAGTCTCAGTCTTCAGAATAAAACTCAGATAGTTCTACAGATTCAGGACTGTCATATACAGTCACTCAGCTCAGTACGGAACTCAGCTAGTTCATCAGAATCAGGACTGTCAGAAATAGTCACTCAATTAATAGTATATTAGTTATCAGTAAAATCAGTAGTCAGTATCACTATGACTTCAGCTACAGTCTATGTTTTCATGCATGTATTCTTACTTAGTCAGTTATAGTTCATGCATATGAACCATTGCAAACAACCTTACCTCACTTTGCATACCAGTATATTCCCACGTACTGACGTATACTTTTCTCTTATGCTATGGTCTTTTATACCACAGGTTCAGACGCACGGGCTCCATAGCAACCTTAGCAGTATAAACTCAGCCAGCAACAGTAGACTAGCAGTGAGTCTTCATCATTCGAGGATATTTTTTTATTTCATTACACTCATTATTTCAGTAGATGAAGTTAGTTGAGGGATTGTCCCATCAACTCCATAGTGCAGACAGTTCAAGTTAGAAACTTTATAGACTATAGTATGTTCAGACAGTTATTTCTATTTTGGTATTGTTATACATATTTTAGTTATAGATCAGTATTGAACCTTATGGAATTTCACCCCATTATTCTGTATTTTATAGTGTTATTATTAAGTTATTACAGCAGGTACCTGTCATGGGTTAGCTTGTGGTCCTTCGAGATTATAAGAATCGTATAGCATCCGGGGTACCAGGTTTGGGGCGTTAAAAACTTGGTATCAAAGCCTAAGGTTCAATAGTGTCCTAGGAAGTCTGAAAGCTGCATCTAGTAGAGTCTTGTGCATGCGGGTGTTATGCACCATACTTATGGACAGGAGGCTATAAGATATTTTAGGAGCAGTTTCCCTTCTTTCAGTATTCATGTTGTACGAATAAGCATGAGCTCAAGTTAAACTCTCAGTCTAATTAATTTCTCCCTTTTGTTTACAGAACATGCCTCCCAAGAAGAGTAACAGAAGGAGAACTGAAAATCAGGTAGCACCTCAGCCCATTCAGGCAGATTCCCTAGACAAGCACATCTCTCATGCAGAGTTCAGCGCTGCATTTACTATTCTTGCTAATTTAGTTGTAGCTCAAAATGAACGGCCAGCTGCCATTCTGGCCAACCTAGTGGCCAACACTGCTGCAGCCAGGATTAGGGACTTCACACAAATGAACCCTTCATCTTTTATCGGGTCAAAGTCAGATGAGGACCCGCAAGAATTCCTAGATCAGGTACAGAAGGTTACAAATATTATGGGGGTGATAGCTAGTAAGAGTACTAAGCTAGCTGCATATCAATTGCAGGATGTGGCTTACACATGGTTTAAGAGGTGGAAGGTAGAGAGGGCCGCATATGCAGGTCCCATAGAATGGGAGGAGTTTACCACTATTTTTCTATATAGATTCTTTCCTTTAGAGCTGAGAGAAGCTACGGTATTAGAATTTATCAGCCTTAGTGATGTGTGAGCCGATGCTAACATATTTGAAGCTTTTAACTCTTAATAATTGTGAAGTCTTAAGTAACTTTTGTTATTTTTGATCATTTTTGTGTGTTAATGCAGATACAAGTGATCAGGGAGGAAACTAAAGAAAAGAAGAATAAAACAGTTGAAATCTGGTGGAAATAAGCTGAAATGTATCTGACGATCATTTTAAAGCACCGTCATACATGGGACAGGCTGTCAAAGTCACCATTAAGATTAGACAGAACCTGAGAAGATTAGAAGAACTGTGATGATGATTCGGAAGGGCCGTCAAATATTTGACATCTCATCAAAATCACCGTCAACCATAGGCTAGAGTATGCTGATTTCCAGTGAAGTGTGATGCCGGTTTGCAAGCGCCGTCAAGAGCTTTGACATGCCGTCAGGATTATCGTTTGAAGAGTCAGAAGATAACAATTCACTAGAATCTTTAATGACATCTCGCACACGTCGTCAGGTGTCTGACGAGCCATCAAAAGCATCGTCGTCTAATCTGAAGAGAAAATTAAAACTTTAATTTTGTTTCCTTAATTAGGGTTGACTATTTAAAGACTTGTTTTAGGGTTTTTGAAAAATCGATCACTAATTATCAGACAAGAACTTCTAAAGAGAAGCACGTAACATTGCTTCATCTTAACCATCAAATATTTTTCTTGTTTCTTATCAACTATTTTTGATTTTCCACCTTGTGATTAAATTGAAGGAACTACTTGTTGTTTTTCATCCATTCGTAAGTTAATCCTTATCATCATGAATTCAACTTGTTATTTTGTTCAACAAATAATGAGCAGCTAATTCCATTAGCCAGAGTTATGGGATCCATGGATTAGGGTTTGATATGATGCTAGGTGTTTAACGGATTCAAAGAGTAGTAGAACGTCTTGAAATTCTGTTGTTTTAACTGAAATCTAGTAGTTGCAAACATTAGGTTATGCCTTAGGTTTTATTTTCTTCTAACGGAGAAATAGACTAGAGGTTGTGAATTATCAACAGGGACTAGGAAGCTACCAACTTTCTGTTTAATGATTGATGCCGTAACTGGATTAATCTACCTGAGATAACATCCTATTGGAAATAGATAAGTTATCTAAGTATGAGAGAATTAGATAATAATTTATCTGGTGAGGTTAAAAGATAAGTCAGAAAGTATCATAGTCAAGGATGTTCTGCTGTTTCTACTTACTCCAAGAATCCCGAGCATTACCTAGTATTTGTTAACTCCCAATACCCATGGTGAACATAACTCTGGTTTCTCATTTATATTGATTACAACACTAAAATATTGAAAGTGAAAATTGACTCTCTGTAAAATTTAAACCCCCATCTTCGGAAATAGTAAAATACTAGTAAAGCATTTTGTAAACAAATCGAAGTTCACACCCTATTCCCTGTGGGATTCGACCCCAACCTAGTTGGGTTTTATTTTGACAACGATCGCTTACACCCATTCAAGATTGTAATTTGAGCGTTATAAAAAATGGCGCCGTTGCCGGTGAATACGGTTGTAGACTAAAAGTTTGTGTGCGAAAATTTGCTGATAGTTAAGTTTCCTTGATTTATGTTTATTTGTTGTTTTTGTTTATTGTAGGTACTGTGTTGTTTATGCCAAACACAAGAAGTTCCGGAGCACCACTATTACCAATCAATCCGGAACCTCAACTGATAGGAAGAATGGCTGAACAACTAGAAGAAGAAAGACTAGATGCTATGGCCAGGGCTTAGGTAAATGTGCAAAATTTGGGTCAAAAAGAATGTCACCAAAACCCTAATGATGAAGACTTGGGTGATGAGGAATTGCTGAATCCTCAAAACCCAAGGCAAGCTGAACAAGTTGCTGCACTAGTGTAGCGAAACGTCAACAGAAATTGTCCAGTCTGAGAAAGATATGGGCAACAACCTATGCAATATGAGGATGATGAAGATGATGAATAAATAGACGGATCTGGTGCAACGGGTGCTATCATTCCTCCACCGTTGGCACTAGGTACAAAATTCAGCATAACAAGTACCATGATCCAACTCCTGAATTTGAAGGGGTTATTTGGAGGCTTGCCTGGTGATGATCCTAACATGCATCTGGTGAACTTCATCACCATTTGCAAATCCTTTGACAATTCAGGAGTGATCCAGAATGCAATCAGGTTGAGATTGTTTCCTTTATCTCTGTCTGGGGAGGCAACAATGTGGTTGAATGAGTTAGAGCTTGATTCTATAACCAACTGGAGACAGTTAAAAGACACTTTCCTAGAACGATTCTTTCCACCCTCCAGAAGGGTACAGTTGAGGGACGAAATTAGTAACTTCAGACAGCTTTCAACTGAAGCACTGCACGAAACCTAGGAAAGATGTAAGAAGAAACTTGCACAATGTCCGAACCACAATATGATGGGCCTGCACTTGATGTAGACTTTGTACAGAGCTTTCAACTCTGTGATGAAGCCTATTATTGACAACGCTGTGGGTGGTTCGTTCATTGACCTCTCTTTTTTAGAAGCTTCTGACATACTGAATAGAATAACCAAGTAGAGTCGGGATTGGCACACTAGGGATTCTGTAGTGGCTAGCCCGACTGTTGCTGGTGGTATTACTACGGAGCAACGTAGAAGAGATGAGGATCGAGATCAGTACATGGCCCATTTGAAGTCGCAGATGGACTTGCTGTCCAAGAACTTTCTATCCGGAAAGACTGAAATGGTTAAGGCTATGGAATCTCAGGGTACTGTGTCTACAGGTGCTGATGCTGAGGCAAACTATGTGAGTAATCAGGGGGTTTCTGAGGCAATATCCAAGGGAACCAAGGTCATACTTTCTATGACAAGCCTGATTACAAAGATAGGGAGCAGGGACATTGGAGAAATAATAATGACAGGAATGGTTTGTATATTTCTCCTGGAAGTCGAGATACTGCAACGACTAGTTCTGGCAAGATGTCCATGGAGGACATGATGGAAAAACTGCTGAAGGGAGTTGAAGCTACCAACTCGTGGGTAACTACTATGAAAAGTGAATTTTCTACCCTCAGTCAGTTGGTTAGCTCACACTCTGCTTCTATTAAGCAGTTGGAGCAACAGATGAGCCAATGTTCGGATAATCTGAACCAGAGAAAAGCTGGTACTTTACCTAAAGATACGGTTTAGAACCCACAGACTGATGGGTCTTATTTAACGATTACCACTCGGAGTAGAAAGATGTTATCTGGACCTTCTATGGGCAAAGCTGTGGAAAAGGAGGTAAATGTTGATGAATCAGAAGTAAGCAATCCAGTGGAGTCTGATAAGCTGGATAGCTTTGTTAATATTTCAGAGAAAAAAGACGAAAAGAAAGGGGAAGTGGTATTGAAAGAAATTCCAAGACCACCACCCCTCTTTCCTCAGAGATTGAAAAAGAAACTAGATAACAAAAACTTTAGCAAATTCATGGCAATAATGAAACGACTGACGGTGAATGTGCCATTGATAGAGGCACTTGAGCAAATGCCAAACTATGCTAAATTTATGAAGGAATTGCTAACAAAGAAGTGGAAGGTAAGATTTGAATCAGTGGACAACATCCACCACTGCAGTGCTATTTCTTCACAATCCTTAGTGCAGAAAAAGCCTGACCCTGGAGCATTTACCATACCGTGCACAGTTGGGTCCATGAAGTTTACCAAAGTTTTTTGTGACTTAGGAGAAAGTATTAATCTGATGCCACTTGATCTCTATAAGAAGATTGGATTGAGGGAACCTACCCCCACAATGATGCATCTTGTGATGGCAGACAGATCGGTGAAACGACCAGTTGGTATATTGCATGATGTGCCGGTAAAGGTTGATGACTTTATTCTGCCTGCAGATTTTGTGATATTGGATTGTGATGTTGATTTTAAGGTACCCATCATTTTGGGTAGACCACTATTAGCCAAGGTAAGAGTATTGGTTGATATGGAGCTCAATGAGCTAAAGTTCAGGTATGGAAAAAGGGAGGCCAGATTCAAAATGCACCCTCCTATGAAGCAGTTGGAGGAGATGAATATCTTCTCGGTTGTGGATGTATTCCAGGAAAATGGTAATGAGGTATCGACACGGTATCTTGACAAAGTCTAAGTATTCAAGATAATCAAGTCGTGCCGTGACGTTAAATCAGGCGCTGTTTGGGTGGCAACCCAATGTTTTAATTTTATTGCACTTGTGTTTTTAATTTTTGTAGCTAAGAGTTGTACAAAGGAGGCGAAATGGTTTTAGTCAGCTTGATAAGGTTGACGTTAATTTTGACGGGCTGTCACAAGTATGACAAGCCGTGAGAAATGGCGTCAAAATAATCAAGTCAAAGCCTTATTCTGTTAAGGCTGATGACAATTTTGAAGCGCCATTCGGTATTTGACGCACCGTCAAAAATTCCATCAAATGAGTCGATCCTAGCTTAAAAATTTTGGGCTAGCCCGGCCCAACAACAACTGTTCACATTCCCGCGTACTTTAGATATTTCTCTTCCAGTTTTGGTTTTCTTTCCTTAGAGAGTTATTTTCCTTCCTTTTTCAAATTTAATCCCTTCTAAGGCAAAATTTTAAGACTTTCCTTGTTGAAGCCTGAGAGTTAAGTCAAGAAATTCCTATACTCGATCTCACTGCGGATTCCCTAAAGAAAAAGAAGAAAAAGGGGGAACAGAAAGACAAAAGCAAAAGAGATGAGCCTGATAGTGAAGAAGAGAGAAAGGCTAAAAAGAAAGCTAAGAAGAAGGCAGAGAAGGAGAACTTGAAAAGTGCAAGACTGGAGTCTTTGGTTGACACAGAGAAATGGGAAGTAGCCATCAGAGCTAGAGCTGCAGGTGCTTCATCGAGCCAGGCTCCATCCACTGCAAAGGCAGATACTACGAGTGGGGAGAAGACAGTAGATGATGCTGTAGAAGGGTCGGATACCCAGGGTCCACAGGCTTGACTGTCTTCAGGTGTATCCTAACCCTTAGTGCATTTTATTTTTGATTTTAAGTTGAGGGTATATGGAAACTATTGTTGTAACACGTTCTATGGATAATTAGGAGTAGTGCAAATACTTGAGGCAGTTAGCTTGTTTTGTAATTTTTGAGTACCTCTCCAGTGGTTTAATCATTCATGAATTATGTGAATTGCATCTAGTGTGACCACTGTGTATCTGTTTGTGGCATTAGTGTGGCAAATAAATAACCTGTAAAAACAAATGCATGAAACGGATGAGTAGTGATATGCTATATACTTATGTGCCATGTGCGTGTAAGGTCTTACTCAGTTCTCATTGTGCGTTAAATCTAGAACTTGCTCAGTTATTCGTGTCATAGTCATAGGATAGGCGTTTAGGAAAGGATCATAGGCTATTTTTGCATGTTAACCCATCTTAGTTTAAATGACCATCCAAGTGTGAACAATATCCCTTGATCCCCTTTTGAGCCTAAATAGCCTAATTCTTTCTTGTACACCTTTCACCTTCCCATTACATCACTATGAACCTGTTTTGGCCCTGGTCCTCCTTGGACACTGTGCACCTTGGATTAGGCAAATAGCCTAAGTTGAGGGTGGTTACTATAGGGATGCATGATGAATTATGAGTATGAAGAAAGGTAAAATAAGGAAAATTAATAACAAGTTGGGTGTAGTGAAAAAGCAAATAGAAAATAGAAAACTAAAAAAGTTGTTCTAATGCTTGAGCAGACATCACCCATCTTGAGAATGCTTGACAAATAAAAGAGGGAAGCAAAGAAGGTCAAAAGTTGAAACCCAGTGAGTTAATGTAGTGCCAAGAAGGTGTAGTCACAATGAAATACCCTTGAATGTCATACCATCCCTTAGCCTACGTTACAAGCTTAGAAAATCCCTATAGTGATCCTAACTGACTTATCTGAAGACTTCGGTACTGACTATAAGGGCAAGCCTATGGCATTCGATGCGCAATGTTGGAACTTCATTCTGAGAGTGAGTCTTACATTCATCCCTATGTCTATACATATGAATCTTAGTGAGAAAGGGATTTATTTGTTGTGAGGGCACACCAGGTATATTGCTATTAACTGCTTTGTTCGGATAATATAATTTGGGTATATGCTAGGTTGTTATTGCTGAGATTTTTGCCATATCTAGATGCTTGTGAGTTACATGGTTGTTTTCAAATATTAGACACAGTTGATTTAATTTTGATTGGTCATGGAGATGGTGCATATATTCTGAACTGATAAGAGTAGCTAACTGCCGAATAGTACTTTGTTTACTCCTAGTTATGTTTTGGTTTCTTGAGGACAAGCAATTGTTTAAGTTGAGGGTGTTGATGTGTGAGCCGATGCTAACACATTTGAAGCTTTTAACTCTGAATAATTGCGAAGTCTTAAGCAACTTTTGTTGTTTTTGATAGTTTTTGTGTGTTAATGCAGATACAAGTGATCGGGGAGGAAACCAAAGGAAAGAAGAATAAAACAGTTGAAATCTGGTGGAAATAAGATGAAATGTATCCGACGATCATTTGAAGCACCGTCATACATGGGATAGGATGTCAAAGTCATCGTCAAGATTAGACAGAACCTGAGAAGATTAGAAGAACTGTGATGATGATTCGGAAGGGCCGTCAAATATTTGACATCTCATCAAAATCACCGTCAACCATAGGCTAGAGTATGCTGATTTCCAGTGAAGTGTGATGCCGGTTTGCAAGCGCCGTCAAGAGCTTTGACATGCCGTCAGGATTATCGTCTGAAGAGGCAGAAGATAACAATTCACTAGAATCTTTAATGACATCTCGCACACGTCGTCAGGTGTCTGACGCGCCATCAAAAGCATCGTTGTCTAATCTGAAGAGAAAATTAAAACTTTAATTTTGTTTCCTTAATTAGGGTTGACTATTTAAAGATTTGTTTTAGGGTTTTTGAAAAATCAATCATTAATTATCAGACAAGAACTTTTGAAGAGAAGCATGTAACATTGCTTCATCTTTACCATCAGATATTTTTCTTGTTTCTTATCAACTATTTTTGATTTTCCACCTTGTGATTAAATAGAATGAACTACTTGTTGTTTTTCATCCATTCGTAAGTTGATCCTTATCATCATGAATTCAACTTGTTATTTTGTTCAACAAATAATGAGCAGCTAATTCCATTAGCCAGAGTTATGGGATCCATGGATTAGGGTTTGATATGATGCTAGGTGTTTAACGGATTCAAAGAGTAGTAGAACGTCTTGAAATTCTGTTGTTTTAACTGAAATCTAGTAGTTGCAAACATTAGGTTATGCCTTAGGTTTTATTTTCTTCTAACGGAGAAATAGACTAGAGGTTGTGAATTATCAACAGGGACTAGGAAGCTACCAACTTTCTGTTTAATGATTGATGCCGTAACTGGATTAATCTACCTGAGATAACATCCTATTGGAAATAGATAAGTTATCTAAGTATGAGAGAATTAGATAATAATTTATCTGGTGAGGTTAAAAGATAAGTCAGAAAGTATCATAGTCAAGGATGTTCTGCTGTTTCTACTTACTCCAAGAATCCCGAGCATTACCTAGTATTTGTTAACTCCCAATACCCATGGTGAACATAACTCTGGTTTCTCATTTATATTGATTACAACACTAAAATATTGAAAGTAAAAATTGACTCTCTGTGAAATTTAAACCCCCATCTTTGGAAATAGTAAACTACCAGTAAGGCATTTCGTAAACAAATCGAAGTTCACACCCTATTCCCTGTGGGATTCGACCCCAACCTAGTTGGGTTTTATATTGACAACGATTGCTTACACCTATTCAAGAGTGTAATTTGAGCGTTATCACTTAGGCAGGGCAACATAACCATGAAAGAGTATTCTTTAAAGTTTACTAAACTAGCTAGATACGCTCCCCATGTGGTGGCAGATAACATATCTAAGATGAGTAATTTTATGTCTGGGGTGAATGTAGAAGTGTGGGACCGCAATGTAGATTAGTGAGATGGACATAGCAAGGCTTATGATCCATGCTTAATAGATAGATTAGTAGAAGAATAAGGAGAGAGAAAAGCAAAATAAGAGAGCTAAAATAGGTAGTTTCAACTTTGCTCAGCCTAAGTTAGAGGGTGGTAACCATTCGCAGATCCACCCAAAATCTTCTGTTCCAGCTCCTTCCTCAGCTAGTGTTCCAGTGCTGAAATTCAGAGACGACAATAGGGATAGGGTGCCAGGCCCTAAACCTCAAGGCAGTGTTAGCAATGCCCGAGCCCATCCCCTTTGTTAGACTTGTGGCAAGAACCATTAGGGTGCCTGCAGGGCTGGCAGTGATGTTTGTTTCTATAACACCACGTATTTTTTGAACTAGAAATCGGAGCATTGTTGTAACACCCCGCGAGAATTCTCTATGTGTTATTTCCTAGTAGCATTCTTTTAGGGTTGGAAAGCTTGAAAATTTTTCTAAGTGTCAAAGGAACTTAGTCTCATTTTGAGATCCCAATCTTTGATAATTTTTTTTGCTGCCTTCCTGACCTTCATTTATTGATTTCTTTATTGATTCATGATGGGGAAAGTCAATAGTACATATTGGGCGAGTTTCGAGATTTTTGGACCTCATTTAGGGCACGTTTGGATGGCCAAAACAGTGGCATCATGCGATTAGCCTGCGTCGCATGGTCCATTCCACCCCTGGAACCATGCGATGCAACATACGACACATGCTCCAGTCCGGCGGACTAGAGCATGCGACGCATGCTCTGCTGCATGCACCCGGGAATTTCAGCATTTAAAACTCTAGTCTTATTAAGGGTAAATTAGGTATTTTCCACCTCCTTATCAGTTTAAACACGGGATTACAATCCTACAATAAAATATTACTGATATTTTCATCAAAATCCACTGAGAACACTCTCTAGGGTTTCAAACTAAAGTTCCAAATAACTCAAGATTCCACCATGGGTTTTAAAAATTGATTGAAGATTTGAAATCCCCAAATCATAAGCTTCAAGAATCATCCATCAAATTCCTAATTTGAGGCACGCGGGGTTTTTCTAAAATTTCATGGGCATAGAAATCATGATTTTAAGAAAAGGGTTTCTGATTTATAATTATAAACATGTTTTAGAAGCCTTGATAGTATTGTTTTTGTTTTTAGGCCTTCCCCAAATTAATTTAAAATTATATATATATATGTAAGCTTGTGTTTTAAGGTTGATAATTGAATTGAGAGCATGACTCATGTAGAATCCCTCTCTCGTTATGATTTTTCTTTTCCTTTCATATGCTGTGGACTGTTTTGAATTCATCTTGAAAAACATGATATGAAATGTCTTAATTAATGTTATGATTGAATTATGGTTTTAATTTCAAAAGAGAGGGATGTTTATGTTGAAAAAATATTGAATATAAATATATATAATGAGAAGAGCTGCATGGTTTGTAAAAGGTAACATGACTACCATATATTCATTGAAAGAATAAGAATTTTTGCATAGTTTTCAAAACATGAAATCTCTTATACGATTTACATACTTGGGTGGTCTGAACTGTGTTTTAATGAAAGATCATGCTTAACACATTATGGCTTAGAAAAACATGACTTGCAAGTCTTGGTATGACGATACCAAATCAGACAATGCCATAATGGACTGATTTAGAAGTTCAGAATGATACATGTACAAAAATAGCTAAAAATAAGAATAAAGAGATGTTAGGTGGTTCTTTAAAGACGGCACGAGTTCAGACCACTTATTTCCCAAAATCATGATTTGCCGATTCGGGTATATTTCTTTACGCTGGCCTAGTGCCCTGTGGCATATCAGACTCAGACACTCCCACCCTTGCAGCACACTTGGGTTAGGGGCTTCCCTGCTGAGTCAATAGAGGATTCCATATAGCTCGTGGATTATCAGACTTGTAGGGGAGTGCCACCTAACTCAGAAGTAATACAAAGAACATAAACTATTTTATGATTATCAAAATGTTGCCGATGTGTTAAACTATTTTGTGCATGATGTTTTAGTAAATTTCTCTAATTTATTTTATACATATAAACACATTATTTTGGATTTCTTCGCGTACAAGTACATCTGTATTCACCCCCTCCCTTCCAGGTTCTAAGGCACAATCTAGGGGTCCTGATAAGCTGTAGATTCCTTCAGACAAGAGTGAAGAGTGCCAGTTGGTGAGACTTATATAATTCAGAAGGCCTAGTTTATTTCAGACATTTATCATTATTATGGTTTTGGTCTACTGGGGGCCTTGTCCTAATTTTTAGATAGTTGTCATTAATCATGTAGTAGAGATTTTGTAGACTGGTTCAAACATTGTCTAGTTGTTGTTGGGTTTTACTTTCCATCTATGATATTGAATTCAGAAGAATGACCCTGATTTTTGTTATTACGTATTTTTTGATTTTTCTATTTATATATGAATGGTGTATATGATTACAAGTTAGAAGGGCTCTCGGGCCTTCATGGTTCGGGATGTCTGTCATGGCCACGACCACGACCCCAATTTGGGTCATGATAAACTTGGTATCAAAGCACGATTCATGGTCCTAGGGTGTCTGCAAAATCACGTCGGGTAGAGTCTTGTTTATGGGTGTGTAGAACTCCACACTTATAAGCAGGAGGCTAATAGGCATTTAAGAATGTCTCTATTCTTTTAAGTCTCAGATCGTGCTATAGAAAGGTTCTCTAATAAACTTATACCAATCCTCATTTTGCTCTATTCAGATATCTTTGCCTTATTTCTAAGGTACCAGAAATAGTCAAGCTTAATTCTCCACAGATAGTTATGGGATGATAAGAAGGCTAGAAAGTATTCCATCAGTGCCTTTGAGTTCCGAAGATTGAATTACTTTATCATGTTTGTAAATCATGCACTAAGCCCAAGTCAAATATGCTTTAAGATTTCTCCTCAGAATCTGATGGGAATTTATACTTCTTTATCTATGTACTATTCTTGAGATAACATGATTGACCAGTTCTAATTTCCTCCTCTGATAATGCTCTTATACTTACTAGCAAGAAGTTTCAGAAGTCTCATAAAGCGGTTTGAGGAGAGACTTCTAGTGTGCTATAAGTCCCTTAAGTTTAAAGTTACATCCTCATTCTTGTGAGTCATTCAGTTAATACAGAGTAAGATATGTATTCTTAGATTATTGAATATTATGTGTCAAGATTTTATCTCTTGTAATATTATTATCATTATGTTTTTGAAACTAAAAGTCTAGTGAAGTCGTGTGGGTTCTTTTGATTCACTAGCATGGTTGCCTTAATATTCATCTCATTTTCTTATTCAAAACACAAAAATCAAAGTCTAGTGAAGTTGTGTGAGGCCTATTTTTATTCACTAGCAACTTGTTGTTCATCTTGTTGTTCTTGTGCTGGTCAACCGTGTGGGATTTAGAAGTGTAGTGATAAGAAAGATAGTAAGGGCGAATTATTGAATAGATGTATAGTTGGATCTTTTTGAATATGATTTAGTTAGTAGCGATGTGATATGTCATTGTGTGTTATTTTAGTAGAAGGTAAAGAAGGAATTTTTAGTTAAGGTGAATTGTTGTTTTCCTGAAGTATGAAAAGAGTTGTTGAGATGTTTGTCGTGCTAGAAAAGTGTAGGTTATTGATGAAAGTACTTGGCGGACGAGTGTTGTTAATTTAGACTTTGCCTGAGATCGTAAAAGGGAGTTTAGTTGGAACTTATAGAGCTATGAAAGAAGTTCAGATGTATAAGAAAGGTAAATAGCAATGAGGTGTAGAAAGAGAAAGGTTCTAGCAAATTATAATAAGGTAAACCATAGAATTGGGATTGATCATTATTGTTATTGGGTCTTAGTAGACTAGTATTTTCTGATGTTTGTCATGTATGAATATTTGTGAAGATTGTGGTTAATCATAGCTAGAATAAGTCACTGAGTTTGAGTAGTAGATGACAAGAAAGATGGATATAATGATTGATTTTGATTGAGATGCTAGCTGTATGGAAGTGATCTAACAGGCTTGAACAGTGTATGCAAGAGTTTAAGTTCAATTATTCATAATTGAGTATGATATTGTATGTGTGATGAGGAGGTTTGCCCAAGGTATTATGGGGTTGCACTATTTCTAAGTTATTAAGTGTTGAGCGATTAGTATTATCCTTGAATTGGTGAGTATGAAAGAGGCTATGTGATATATGATGTGCTCGACAGTTAACTTATGGGTTACGGGTCGGTGATATTGTTAGAGATGTGATGTTAGCAGGGTATAAAGAAGTTAGTATGGTTCAACAAAGGTTTAGATATATCCATGTTAAGCGTTAGAATCTAAGTTTGAAAAATTTGAAGATTTAGCTAATAGAAATAAGAATTGAAGAACTAGATGGTCTGAACTCCAACTATGGGGATACTCATGTAGATTCGAAGATAGTAAGTGTTCAAAGTATTATGTAATGACTATTGGGGATATATAAGGATAGGGTGTAACTCAGAAAGTGGTATTAGAAGTTGGTTTCACTCTTTTAGGTGTTGTCATTCGGGTTAGGTTCTACTATTCATATGTCTTGTTATATCCCGAACTCTAGAGTAAAGTGATTGTAGTGGACTAGAGTTTGTATAGTAGTTCACTGACTTAGAGTGATGGCTTAAGTCCAAGGGGGAGATGATAGAAGGAGTAACCAAGTCAGACTTCTAATTTTTTTTGTAGTAATACCAGATGTTATAGAACATCAAAGTGTGTAGGATGAGGCTCAACCCATTTCCTATTTCAGTTACTTCAATACCTACTCAGGCCTTATGTTTCAGTTTCGTGATAATAGTTCATGTTTATGCATATGATAGAGGATCATGTATACCTCCAGTTTCTAGCACAAGCAGTTCCAGTTTACTTAGCAGTACAGATTATGTTCCATGAAATCATGGACTCTAAGATCAGGTCATGCAGATCATGACTCATATACTCATGCATTACAGTAAGTTCAGTTTCGGTATCCATGCAACACTCATAACAATCAATAAAAATTCAGATTGATATCATGCATGTCCTCAGATTAGACCTCTTTGATGAGTTCATGATGTTAAATACTCTATTCCTCAGGACTCAGTTGAGTATCAAATTATACATAGTTTTTCTTCATGTTTCAGACCCTCATGTTCTGACCTTGTGTACCTTCCCTTAGTCAAGATAGCGATGGTGGACAGTTGCCTAGACGGGAGAGAGTAAACATGTGTTGTTGATAAAGATAATTGTTTGCTTATTTTAGCTAGGGCAATAAATGTGAAATAAGATTAAGTCCAAGTTTTTGATACATGTCTTAAAAAGTTGGGGTTTTATGTTTTATGTGGGGAATTATTTCTGTACGGTTGTTTTATGTAATTCTATGAGTCTGAAGGAATAGTGAGACTGATTTCTTGTTTATAGCTTGGATTGGTTGAGAATGTTTTATGTGTGTTTTCCAGAGAATTGAATGGTGTATGTACATGTGTTATTGATGGGGTTATTAGAAAACATGAGAAAGATGCTTTATGAGTGTTTGTTTAGAAATGCCTGAGTGGTTATGAAGATAGGCTTGGACGTTATGTTTGTATGTCTTGATGAATGCTGTGCATTAATAAATGTATATTATGTGGTTGAATGTGGTTGTTGGAGTGGTAATGAGAGTTATTCATGAGATGAGAAGCTGTGAAATGCAGGGTGTTGAATTCATGATCCAGACTAGAATTACAGTGTTATGTGGGTTATCTTATGACTTTTATTTAGGCTTGATCGCGGTGAGGGGATTTAAGCTACTTTAGGCGTTAGTAGAAAGATTTATCAATAACCATGTGAGAATTATAAGTTGAATTGAATGAGTATGGTATTTAAGGGGAATAGTATAGTTCAGGGAGTATTCGAGAAGTGTGCTAAGCTTGAATTAAGAAGTTGCATTGCCTAAGGCCTGGTGATTTTATCCTAGTTTATGAGTTATATGTCTATATTCCATGCTGTAGAGTAATGTCAATGTTGTGATTCCTTAGTTGGATGTCTTGTGTAACTCATGCCCAAGATTCCTTGCTCCCAGATGCTACTGGAACTTCTTTAGGAAAAGTGTTGAAGACATACACCAGTTATGTATAGGTTTCCAGTATAGTTTAGTTTGTATAGCAGCAATTCAGCTTAACAGTCAGGTAGACAAGTTACTATGATTTTCCACCTTTTCACCCAGTCCTACTATCCGAAGTCCCATACATATGACCATCCCCAAGAGGTAATCTATTCCATCCATATAAATTGTGAATTCAGTTCAGTCAAAGAATCATGTTTCAGATTCTGCCATTTAGTCATGACTCAGTTCATGAGAGTTCGGCACATAGTCTCAAATCCTTCTTGGTATTTTAGCTTAGACAGGGTGATACCTTTGTACGTTTTAAATATTGTTGCCTCATGATTTGTGCTTGCATAAGTTATCACTACCCAATTTAGTATGTATGATTGGATCATGAACATTTCAAGAGAATCCTAAACTTTCAGCATGAATCGGCTCCCTGAAGCAAGTAAAGTCAAGTCAGCTCAGAATTTAGTTTCATGATAGAAATTCAAATATTTTAGATCATCTATATCCTCATGTTCCGTAAGAATCCTAGCTTATATCATGTACCAATCTTAATCATGCCGAAGACTCTCAAGAAAAAAATCATATCTTTCAATGTTTCGATCATGTGCCATAAAACACATGCCAAGATCATACCGATGTCAAGTTTCGTTATCTTGAGTTTTGTGCTTAACCATTTTCCTAGGGGTTATCATAAAGATTATGTGATACCTTTGCATATTTAGATTGAGGAAAATTTTTTTATATTCATATTACGTTGTCTATTCTACACTTTTAGAGCTTCAAAAAGTCCCTGCTCATCATTCGGGGACGAATGATCCCAAGGGGGAGATAATGTAACACCCCGCATTTTTTGAACTAGAAATCGGATCATCGTTGAAACACCCCGCAAGAATTCTCTATGTGTTATTTCCTAGTAGCATGCTTTTAGAGTTGGAAAGCTTGAAAATTTTGCTAAATGTCAAAGGGACTTAGTGTCATTTTGAGATCCCAATCTTTGATGAATTTTTTCATGGCCTTCCCGACCTCCGTTTATTGATTTCTTTATTGATTCATGATGGGGCAAGTCGATAGTAGATATTGGGTGAGTATCAGGATTTTTGGACCTCATTTACGGCACGTTTGGATGCCCAAATAGTGGAATCATGCAATTAGCCCACGTCACGTGGTCCATTCCACCCCCGGAACCATGCGATGCAGTATGCGACACACGCTCCAGTCCGGCGGACTAGAGCATGCGACACATGCTCTGCTACACACACCTTGGAATTTCAGCATTTAAAACTCCATCTTATTAAGGGAAGATTGGGTATTTTCCACCCCCCTTATTAGCTTAAACATGGGATTACAATCTCAAAATATCATATTACTGATAATTTCATTAAAATCCACCAAGAACACTCTCTAAGGTTTCAAACTAAAGTTCCAAATAACTCAAGATTCCACCCGAGTTTTAGAAATTGATTGAAGATTTGGAATCCCCAAATCATAAGCTTCAAGAATCATCCATCAAATTCCTAATTTAAGACACGCGCCTAAAATATCATGGGCAAAGAAATCATGATTTTAAGAAAAAGGTTTTGGATTTATGATTATAAATATGTTTCAGAAGACTTGATGATATTATTTTGGTCTTTAGGCCTTCCCCAAATTGATTTGAAATTAAATAGATATGTAGGCATGTGTTTTAAGGTTGATAATTGAATTGAGAGCATGAATCATGTAGAATACCTCTCTCGCTATGATTTTTCTTTACCTTTCATATGCCATGGACTATTTTGAATCCATCTTGAAAAGCATGATATGAAATGTCTTGATTAATGTTATGATTGAATAATGGTTTTAATTTCAAAAGAGAGGGGTGTTTATGTTGACAAAATATTGAATATAAATATATATATAATGAGAAGACCTGTATGGTTTGTAAAAGGTCACATGACTACCACATGTTCATGGAAAGAATGAGAATTTTTGTATAGTTTTCGAAATATGAAATCTCTTATACGATTTCCATACTTGGGTGTTCTGAACTGTGTTTTAATGAAAGATCATACTTAATACATTATGACTCAGAAAAACATGACTTGCAAGTCTTGGTATGACGATACCAAATTAGATAATTCCATAACAGACGTAGACTAATATAGAAATTAGACTTTTATGATTTAGAAGTTCAGAATGATACATGTTCAAAAATGGATAAAAATGGGAATAAAGAGATGTTAGGTGGTTCCCCAAAGAAGGCACGAGTTCAGACAACTCATTCCCCAAAATCGTGATTTGCCGATCCAGGTATATTACTTTATGCTGGCCTAGTGCCCTGTGGCGTATCAGACTCAGACACTCCAACCTTGCGGCACTCTTGGGTTGGGGGCTTTCCCACTGAGTCAATGGAGGATTCCATATAGCCCGTGGAATATCAGACTTGTAGGGGAGTTCCACCTAACTTAGAAGTAATACAAAGAATAGAAACTGTTTTGACAAGAATGTTTTATGATTATCAAAATGGTGCCCATGTGTTTTGAACTCTTTTATGCATGATGTTTTGGTGAATTGCTCTCATCTATTTTATTCATATATACACATTATTTTGGATTTCTTCTTGTATCAGTACATCTGTATTGACCCCCTCCCTTCCAGGTTCTGAGGCACAATCTTAGAGTCCTAATAAGCTGTAAATTCCTTCAGACAGGAGTGAAGAGTACAAGTTGGTGAACCTTCTATACTTCAGAAGGCCTAGTTTCTTTCAGACATTTATCATTATTATGGTTTCGGTCTACTAGGGGCCTTGACCCAGTTTTCAGATAGTTGTCATTGATCATGTAGTACAGATTTCGCAAAATGGTTCAGACATCATCTAGTTGTTGTTGGGCTTTACTTTTTGTCTATGATATTGAATTTAGACTGATGAACCTGATTCCATTTTATTACGTATTTTCAGTATTTCCTATTTATATATGAATGGTGAATATGATTACAAGTTAGAAGGGCTCTCGGGCCTTCATGGTTTGGGATGTACGTCACGGCCAGGGTCCTGTTTTGGGTCATGACAGTTTCATATGTGGCAAGACAGGCCACAGAGTTAGAGATTGTCCTCAGTCAGGTTTTCAGGGTCAGCCTAACCATTCCTCAGCTCAGTCCGGTCGCCCAAATCAGCAGGGTGCCTCATCCATTGCCACTAGTGGGCAATGCCCAAATAGATTCTATGCTCTTTAATCCCGATAGGATCAGGAAAATTCTCCTGATGTGGTCACTGGTACATTATAGATCTTTTATTTGCATGTTTACGCTTTGCTAAATCCAAGAGCTTCCTTGTATTTTGTTACTCCTTATATAGTAGTTGATTTTGGAGTCAGTCCCAAAATTTTAGTAGAGCCTTTTTCAGTATCCACCCCAGTGGGTAAATCCACCATAGCTCGGCGGGTATACAGGAATTGCCCGTTTACGTTATCTCAGACATATTAGCAGACTTAGTCGAATTAGAGTTAACTAATTTTGATGTCATTCTTGGCATAGATTGGCTTCATTCCTATTATGCCACAGTCGACTGCAGAAACAAAATTGTCCAGTTTCAGTTTTTGAATGAACCTTTCCTAGAGTAGAGAGGTGTACTTCAACATTCAGGGGTCAACTTATTTCCTTCCTAATGGCTAGGAAAATAATATCTAAGGGATGTGTCTATCATCTTGTTCGAGTTAAGGACTCTAGTTTCAGAACTCCTAGTCTTGAATCAGTCCAAGTAGTGAATGAATTCTCAGATGTTTTTCCCAAAGATCATCCCAGACACTCAGCCCATATCTATTCTGCCATACAGAATGGCTCCAGCATAACTCAGAGAGTTAAAAGAATAGTTGAAGGATCTCTTAGACAAGGGATTCATCAGACCCAATGTATCCTTGTGGTGTGCGCCAGTCCTATTCATGCAAAAGAAAGACGGTTCTCTCAGAATATGTATAGACTACCTTCAGCTAAATAAAGTCACGGTCAAGAACACGTATCCACTTCCCAGAATCGATGACTTGTTTAACCAACTTCAGGGTGCCAGTTACTTCTCTAAGATATACCTCAGATCAGGTTATCATCATCTCAGAGTCAGAGAACGTGACATCTCAAAGACAACTTTCAGAACTCGATATGGTAACTTCGAATTCTTAGTCATTTCCTTTGGTCTTACCAATGCCCCAACAACTTTCATAGACTTGATGAACCATGTGTTCAAGAAGCACTTGGACATGTTCGTCATAGTATTCCTACATGACATTCTTGTTTATTCTCGTAGTGAACATGATCATGCAGACCATCTTAGAATAGTACTTTAGACTCTCAGAAATCATCAGTTGTTCGCTAAATTCAGTAAGTGTGAATTTTGCTAAGGTCAGTAGATTTTCTCGGCCATGTAGTTTTCGGTGATAGCATTAGTATTGTTCCCCAAAAGACCAAAATAGTGAGTAACTGGACGAGGCCCATCTCTTCATCAGATATCAAGAGTTTCTTGGGTTTGGCTAGCTATTACCATTGATATGTTGAAGGATTTTCTTCTATCACATCCCCCATGTCTAGATTGAGTCAGAAGAAAGTCCAATTTTAGTGATAAAATTCTTGTGAGAAGAGTTTTCAAGAGTTGAAGACTCGACTCACCTCAGCTCCAGTTTTAACCCTTTCAGATGGTTCAGATGGATTTGTAGTATCATGTGATTCTTCCAGAGTAGGTTTGGGTTGTGTCCTCATGCAGCATGGTAAGGTCATAGTATACGCCTTCAGACAACTTAAGCCCATGAGAAGAATTATCCGACTCGTAATCTTGAGTTATCAGCCATGGTATTTTCCTTAAAGATTTGGAGGCATTACTTGTATGTGGTGCATATAGATGTGTTCACAGATCTCAAAAGCCTCCAGTATGTATTATTTTAGAAATATCTTAACCTCTGTCAGAGAAATTGGTTAGATCTCTTGAAAGATTATGACATGAGCATCCTTTATCATTCAGGCAAAGATAATGTAGTGGATGATTCTCTCATTAAACTGTCTATATGCAGTGTTGCTCATGTTGAGAAATATAAGAAGAAGTTGGGAAGTTCATCTGCTTTCCCGACTAGGTATCTACTTAGTCAATTCAGCTGAAGGTAGTGTGTGGGTTCAGAATAGTTTAGAATCATTTCTAGTTTTCGAGGTAAAAGAAAATCAGGATAGAGAACCCAGTTTAGTCAAGATGAAAGATTTAGTTAGGGATTAAAAGGTAGAGGTTTTCTCTCAAGGGGGAGATGGCATATTGCATTTTCAGGGTAGTCTGTGTGTGCCAGGTGTACATGACTTGAGGCAATGAATTCTTATAGAAGCGCATGGTACGCGCTACTCTATTCGTCTAGGGGCCACTAAGATGTACCATAATTTGTGGGAGATCTATTGGTGGAGTGGGATGAAGAGAGACATTTTAGAGTTTGTGGTATAATGTTCAACATGTCAGCAGGTCAAAATTAAGCATCAAAAGTCTAGTGGGTCCATGCAGGAGTTCAGAATTACCACCTGGAAGTGGGAAGAAGTGAACATGGACTTTGTGATGGGTTTGCCTCGTACCCTCACCAGCATGATTCAGTTTGGGTCATTGTAGACAGGATAACCAAATCAACTTATTTCCCTCTAGTCTATACCTCTTATTCAGTTGAGGAATATGCCAAACCTATATCAGGGAGTTGGTCATATTACACAGTGTTTCGTTATCCATTATCTCAGATAGAGGTACCCTGTTCACCTCTCTTTTCTAAAAAGCATTCCAAAAGAGTCTTGGTACCCGAGTTCACCATAATAGAACCTTTCATCCGCAGATAGATGTTCAGGCAGAAAGGACCATTCAGACCTTGGAAGATATGCTAAGGGCGTGTGCAATTGACTTTAAAGGTATCTAGGATGACCACTTGCCTTTGATTGAATTTGCATACAACAACAACTATCATTCCAGTATTCAGATGGCTCCATTTGCATCTCTTTACAGTAGGAGATACAATTATCCAATCGGTTGGTTTGAAGTTGGTGAGGCCACAGTTGTAGGGCCTGACTTGGTATTCAATACCTTAGAAAAAGTTTAGTTGATCAGAGAAAGGCTTCAGACAGCTCAGAGCCGATAGAAATCGTATGCAGATTTGTGTAGAAGAGATCTCGAGTTTGAGATCGGTGATTATATGTATTTGAAAATATCTTCTATGAAGGGAGTGAAAAGGTTTGGCAAGAAGAGGAAGCTCAGTCCCCGATATATTGGTCCTTACTGAATTCTCAGTCACTTCGACAAATTATCTTATGAGCTCGAATTGCCTTCAGATCTAGCCTCAGTGCATCTGGTGTTCCATGTATCCTTGTTTAAGAAATGCATAGGTGACTCAGCAGTTATAGTCCCTATAGAGGGCATAGATGTTCAGAACAACCTCTCTTATGAAGAGATTCCAGTCAAAATTCTTGACCATCAGATCCGTAGACCGAGGAACAAAGAAGTTCCTCTAGTCAAAGTTCTTTGGCGGAATCTGTCTGTTGAGGGAGCTACTTGGGAAGCAGAAGCATATATGCGGACTAAGTACCCTCACCTCTTCTCTGCAAACTCAGACTCAGCCCAAGGTAACAGCTTTCCTTGAGCTTACTCAGTTTCATGGTCAGATTTTCATTATAAACTTGGTATCAATTACCATTTGCATATTCAGCCATATGTTCATGTGTCAGTTTAGTCATGTATTTATGCATCAGATATGCATGCTAATTATGAGAAACTCAGCTTATTAGATATCCCAGTCATGCATTCATGATTCAGATCAGTCATGTAATCATGCATCATATATGCATGTTCAGTATGAAATTACAGTAAATCAGTAATGTCAGTCGTATAATCATGTCTCAGATTTTCATGTCCAGTAAGTAAGTTCAGACTATCAGTGTTATCAGCTTAGTCAGTCCCATTCAAGGACGAATGTTCTTAAGGTGGAGATATTGTAATACCCTGTATTTTCTTAGCTCACTTAGTCCTCAGTCTATGAGCTATTCGAAGAAAATTTACTCAGTTTATGCGGAAATAGTGGGTCACCGCGATTTGGCCGCGTCGCTGTGAGTATCGCGATGAGCCAACCATCTCATTGTGATGAAGGCCACTTTGGCATTTGTCAAGTTACAGTAGCTCACCGCGATTTCCCCATATCGCAGTGAGGTTCAAATCGATAATTGTCAAAAACCAGTGAGTCACCTCGATTACCCTACATTATGGTGGGTATCGCGATGACCCAGTCACTGATTACGGTGGATCTTTAATCCACATTCCAGTTACGGGATTTTAAATCCCAAGGGTATTTTAGATATTTCCCATGAACCAGGTCAACCTTAAACACGAAATTAATCCCTAGATGACCTAAATATCTCATTATTCACTCAAGTTTCCCCAAAGTTCATCATTTTCTCTCAAAAGTAAGAAATCCTAGTTCCAAAATTCAAGTACAAGGTTCAAGAATTCCTCCAAGAATCTCTAAGGATTTACGTTCTAAGGTATGTAAGGTGTTTATTCATGGGTCCCTTTCACCCATGAATCCCAAGAATCCTTTTTAAAATACCAAGATGGTATATTTATGAGTTTTTATGATTTAATTGAATTGAAATTCATGTTCATGTTATTGTTAGATTTTGATTCATGTTCTAAATTACAAGTTTACAAGAATTGATCCTATTATGTGGTGATTTACATGATATTCATAATAAACCCCTCAAATTACAAGTTGATTGATGTAGCCATGGTAATTAGATGTATTGATTATGATATAACCAAAACATGTTTCCCATATGTTTGATAAAATGCCTATGTGAATGGAATGGTGTCACTATAGCATGTTAACATGTAATACCCAATCATGTACAAGTTAATGCATGCTAAGTGTTTGATAAAAAGCCTTAGTGAATGAATTATGACACACTATTATGCATTCCTATCAATGTTCAAGTTTATGACTCTCAAGTACTTGATGAAATGCCTCAGTGATTGTATTACGAATATAGACTAGTGTCATATTATTCAAGAATTACCATGTCCTATATTATCAATGTTATCGAGTCCTGGGGGTATTTAATACTCGATAATTTAGATGATTACCTAGATCCAGTGTCAGTTTCAAGATAAACTCAGTTATGCTATGATCAGTAGAATTCAGTCAATTACAGAAACAGGAAAACTCAGTGAATTCAGTATCAGTCTAGTCCAGTTTAGTATTCAGTTAAATCCTCAGTAAACTCAGTCAGTTAACCAAATTCAGTAGTGTTTCGTTAGTTAACGGAAACTCAGTGAACTCAGTTTAGCTTAGTATAATCAGTTCAATGTCTATTCAGTTGGGAGTAGGATTTAGCACCGAGTTAACCCAAGGATGGGGACTCACTTGACAGTAGAGAGCGTGGATCCTAGAAGCAATCTTTGCATTCCAGAACTACGTAGCCAACATAGGTTGAGACATTAAACCTGACAGTTGAGGGTTGATGAAATGGCTTAACCTGACAGCTGAGGGTCCCACCATTCTCATTAAAGTACCTGATAGATGAGGGTCACTCACATCTTGTCTTTACCTGTGGCATGGTATTGACACCTTTCTAATTAGTGTTATAGATTGGACCCCAAATCAGCTATATTATCTTATTTGGGGTATGTTGGTTAGATAATTACCTCCTACAATCACAGTCTCAGTCTCAATCTTCAAAATAGAACTCAGATAGTTCTATAGATTTTACGACTATCAGATATAGTCACTCAACTCTGTACGGAACTCAGCTAGTTCCATTAGAATCAGGACTATTAGAAACACTCACTCAGTTAATAGTATATCAGTTATCAGTAACTCATGTTATCAGTAAACTCAGTATTCAGTATCACTATGACTTCAGCTACAGTCTATGTATTCATACATATATTCTTACTCAATCATGTTCATGTTTTCAGTTAGTTATAGTTCATGCATATGAACCCTTGCGTACAACCTTACCTCACTTTGTATACTAGTACATTCCCATATACTGATGCATACTTTTCTCTTGCACTATGGTATTTTATACCATAGGTTCAGACGCACGAGCTCCCCAGTACCCTTAGCAGTTCAAACTCAGCCAACAACAGTAGACTAGTAGTGAGTCCTCATCATTCAAGGATATTATTTTATTTTATTATTTCATTAGACTCAGTATTTCAGTAGATGAAGTTAGGGGATTTTCCCATCAACTCCACAGTTCAGATAGTTCAGGTTAGAGGCTTTATAGACTATAGCATGTTCAAAGAGTTATTTAAGTTTTGGTATTGTTATACCGCATTTCAGTGATATGTCAGTATTGAACATTATGGCATTTCAGCCCATTATTTTGCATTTTACAATTTTATTATTCTGTTATTGCAGTAGGTACCATTCATGGGTTAGCATGTGGTCCTTCAGGATTATAAGCACCGTGTAGCATTTGGGGTACCAGACTCAGGGCGTTACACAAGACCTATAATAATTATCCTTCTCTGGTGCTATGGTTCACAAATAGAGGTACCCATAAATGACATGGGATATTCATATACACACTTGGTCCCAAGCTAGGATTTTCAATAACCACCATAATCAATATACTCTATCTAGTACCAAAGGTATATCCGTTGACTGAAGTAAATAGTAGTGGTAAAAAAGTAGTTTAATAATGGACAAAAATCATCCTCAGTCTAATTTTCCAAAGTATCATATTTAGTTTCAAAATATCATAATTCATTTAATAAAGTATTACGATTCCCATTGTAAAATAATTTGTTTTAAAAGTAAAAAGTATGAATTAGTCTTTTTTTAGAAAACAGTAGTTGATGTGTGAGCAATTGCTAACATATTTAAGACCTTTAACCAAGAATAATTGTGAAGTCTTAAGCAACTTTTGTCATTTTTGATTTGTTTATGTCTGATTTTACAGTTTAAGCTAATTAGATAGAGAACTAACAAGAATGGAAGCAAAGAAGTTGAAATCTGGAGAAATCTGAAGAGAAGTGTGGCTGATGACATCTGTGATAAGTCATCAACCCTGTGATAGTCTATCACAGTTGTTGTCAGACTTAACCAGAGATTTGACATGAGTTGAAGTTGTGATGACACTTTGTGATAAGGCGTCAGGCTGGTGATAAGGTGTCAGGAGCATCGTCAGCCTTAAATAGAAGATGGAAGTTGAAGACTATTTTGTGACGACATATATGACACATCATCAGGCTGGCGATAAGGCATCATCATCGTTGTCAGCCTTAGGCAGCGAAACCCAAAAGTGCAGAGGAGCTGACGATATCCGTGATAAGCCGTCACGGACGTCGTCATCTATTCCGAGGAAAAGCTGTAACTTTGATTTTATTTCCTTAATTAGGTTAAACTATTTAAAGCCTTGTTTTAGGGTTTTCTAAAAAAGGAATTTTTTTTGGGACTCATCTTTATTCGAAAAACATACGATATTTCTCTCTCGCTAGTTAAAATATTTTGAGAGTTTTGTACCGTGGTTCAATTCAAGTTATACTTCTTGATTTTCATCATCGTTGTAAGTTAATCTTCTCGCTTATGAATTCCATTCGTGTACTTGTTCCTTGCATCATGAGTAGATAAACTCCATTAACCTGAATTATGGGATCTAGGGTTAGGTCATGACGATGTGCTAAACACTCAAGATTTAATAGGAGTTAGGATTTCTTGATAATTCTGAGATTTTAATTAACGTCTGTTGGTTGCAAATAGTAGACACACCTACTTTGATTTACTTGAGAAATAAATCATATACAGTAGGAAGTGAATTATCAACAGGGACTCAAAAATACTTCGTTTAATAATCAGCGCTGTAACAAAGTTGATTAGCCTGAGGTAAAATCTGGATAGTGAATAGAGATTTCCTAAGTACGAGAGGATTAGGAAATTAGACGCTTAAATAGGTTGAGAGACATTTTAGCATATCATCGATAAAGATAGCTTGTTATCCTAACCACCGTGAGAATCTTGAGTCACCTTTAGCATCTGTCATGTACCGTAAGCCCTAGTGAACATAATTCTGGTTACTTCATAAAATCTTGATTAAAAACACTGATTAAAACGACCGACAATTATTTGCTAATCATTAAATATCCCCACTTTATCTTTTTGTATTATTTGTTTGAATTAAACTTGTATCTATAGTTTCAAATTGATTTAATCGCCACTCACATTGTTCCTTGTGGATTCGATCCTGACTCCAAAGTTGGGTAAATATATTGATGACGACCGCCTTGCACTAAATTGAGGTGTAAGTTGAGCGTTATCAAAAATGGCGCCGTTGCCGGGGAATAATTTGGCGTATTGTGTTGGTTTGGAATTTTAGCCTACTTTCCTGAATTCAAATTTGTAAATATTTGTTTTTAGTTCTCTTTTATTTCTTGTGTTAGGTAGATTTTTATTTTAGTTTACTTATTACTATGGCATCGTGGAATGAACATGAGCTTGGTGGTTGGAAATCTTATCTTGACGATCCATGTCCATATTGTGATGGACCTCACTTTTGGTAAGATTGTAGATATGCTCTCTAGAGAGAGATGTATGCACCATCTCTATCCTACCGGGAGTATGATTGTTCATTATGTGGTGGTCAATATGGACATTAGAGTGATTGCCTAAATTCCCCCTCCCCCCGGTATGCTAACCCAAATTCTAGTTCTTCTTATGATTTTGATAGGTCTTATAGTCAAGAATAGGAAGAACGAAGCATCGGAAAGAGTGGCATTGAAGCTATGCTTCAACTAATATTGGATTGTGTGGACACAATGAATGATATCATACGTGATATACATCAAGACATAAGGGAAAATAATGAGGAATGAAGAATGATAGAGGAGATGGATATAGAGGTCAAGCATTCAAAGAACTTTCCTACATTATGTTTAGATGATATCTTGTCTATGGAATCATTTAACATAATGGAAGAATGTGAAGATAAAGAGAAAGAAACCTATATTGATGTTGAACTTGATGATGATCAACCCTCAATGATTTCCCAACCAACCGAACCATTCATGAACGAAGATGCCAAAAATGAGGAAATGGTACTACAGTCAAAAGAAGAAATCAAGCACAATCCTTGTGAAGACTCTAGTCCATTTTAGGGTAAAGATACTAATAGGGATACTACAAAGAAATTGAGAGCTAGTCCTTATTCGAACCACTTTTCAACATTATGATTGGTGGATGTGATGAAAGTCAAATCACCCAAGCAAATGATGAATTTAGAAAACGAGGAGGAAAATTCTTACATTTTGGAGTTTGTCCTTCCAAAAGGGTATACTACAACCCTAATCTTGAAGGCCAAAAAGCTTAAAGATCGATGTCCATTTAGTGTCTGTTTAAGATTCACACCGTTGCCAAATAAGCCCACACGAAAGTTCGATGCAAAATTGGGCAAGTAGTTCAAGTCTTCGAAGTGGCGTAATAGAACATTCCTTATTATGCCCTCACATTTGCCCAACGCACCTAAAAGATGTAAAGATCGAAAGATGGGCCGATAATTCAAATCGTCTAAGTGGAGGGATAAAGGATGACTGAATGATGTCGTGCTAAGATATTAAATTAGGCGCTGTTTGGGAGGCAACCCAAGGTATTTTGTTGTTTGTATTCTTATTATGTGATTGACATCAGATCTTCGCACCCATGGTGCCGCAGGTATGTTTCTAACTCTCTTGTTTTGGTTTGACGCATTGGGGACATTGCATAATTTTAAGTTGAGGGTGAGGCTACTTGTGGGTGTTGATGTCCTCTTAGGGTTTTTGTTGCCGTGCCTTTTCCCCCCGGAGTCTTGTTCCTAGTAGAGCCGGCATGTTTAGGCGTATTGTGTTTTATTTTGTGATGTGTTGTAGTTGACTAGGAGAACTACAAATACCTTAGGCAGTTAACATATTTTTGTTTATTTTTGAACACTTCTCCAATGGTCTGTTTTATAACTGAGTGATATACATTTATTTGTGACCACTGTGCATCTTATTATGGCATTAGTACTAGGGACATGATAATCACTGCTAACAAGTGCATGAACCGAATGGGTAGTAGCTTGTGATGTACCTTTGTGCCATGTATGCGTGAGATACTACCTAGTTCCCGTTGTGTGTTAAAGCCAGAACTTTCCCGGTTGGTCTTGCCTTGGTTATAGGATAGCGGTTAGGAGAGGATCATAGGCCGTTTTGATTTTAGCCCACTTTTAGCCTAAATGGCTTTCCCTGTGTACATAATATCCTTTGATTCCTGTTTTTGAGCCTAAATTGCCTGTTTATTTCATGATACCTATCACCTTCCCATTTACATCATAATGAACCTATTTTGGCCCTGGTCCTTCTTGGACACTGTGTACCTTGACTTAGGCAAATAGCCTAAGTTGAGGGTGGCTATCATAGGGGTACATGATGCAAAATAAGTATGAAGAGAGGTAGAATAAGAGAAAAGAATAAAAAGCCGGGTGTGGTGCAAAAAGAATAAGAAAAGAAAAGTTTTGTAAAAGATAAGAAAAAGATAATTTGGTTTTTGAAAAGATTACACCCACCTTGAGCATGTGTGATCAATAAAAGAGAGGAAGAGAAAAAGGTTAAGAAGTGAAACCCCAAGAGGTTAGCATAGTTTCAAGGAGGCGTAGTCACTTTAAATATCATAGAGTATCATACCAGCTCCTAGCCTACATTACAAGCCAAAGAGAAGACCTATAGTGATCCTAGCTGACCTGTCTGATGATCAGGGTCAAGAAAATAAGGGCAAGCCTATGGTATTTGGCATACATTGATTGGAACTTCATTCTGAGAGTGAGTATCTTATAATTGTCCCCATGGTTATATATGTGATGCCTGCTATGAGAAAAGGGGGATTTCTTTGTTGTAAGGGCACATCGATTGCATTACTAGTTGCCTACTTACTTGGGAAGTGTAATTTGTATATATGCATGATTATTGTTGCTAATTTGATGCCATCGCTTGAATCCTTTGTGTTACATTATTGTTCTTCAATGACATACACAATTGGTTTTAATTGGATTGACCTTGGAGGTGGTAACTATGTTTTGAGCTTAAAATAGAAAATTGGCTGCTGAATATGCTACGTATTCTCTTAGTAGTGTTGAGTTGCTTGGGGATAAGCAATTTTTTTAAGTTGAGGGTGTTGATGTGTGAGAAATTGATAACTCATTTAAGACCTTTAACCAAGAATAATTGCAAAGTCTTAAGCAACTTTTGTTGTTTTTGATTTGTTTATGTCTGATTTCACAGTTTAAGCTGATGGGATAGAGAACCAACAAGAATGTTAGCAAAGAAGTTAAAATCTGGAGGAATCTAAAGAGAAGTGTGGCTGACAACATCTGTGATAAGTCGTCATCCCCGTGATAGGCTATCACAGTTGTCGTCAGACTTAACTAGAGATTTGGCATGAGTTGAAGTTGTGACGATACTTTGTGATAAGGCATCAGGTTGGTGATAAGGCGTCAGGAGCGTCGTCAGCCTTAAACAGAAGATAGAAGTTGAAGACAGTTTTGTGACAACATCTATGACAGATCATCAGGCTGGTGATAAGGCATCATCGTCGTCGTCAGCCTTAGGCAGCGAAACCCAAAAGTGCAGAGGAGATGACGACATCCGTGATAAGCCGTCATACTCATGATAAGCCATCACGGGCGTCGTCATCTATTCTGAGGAAAATCTATAACTTTGATTTTATTTCATTAATTAGGTTAAACTATTTAAAGCCTTATTTTAAGGTTTTCTAAAAAAGGAATTTTTTTTGGGACTCATCTTTATTCGAAAAACATACAATATTTCTCTCTCGCTAGTTAAAATATTTTAGGAGTTTTGTACCGTGGTTCAATTCAAGTTATACTTCTTGATTTTCATCATCGTTGTAAGTTAATCTTCTCACTTATGAATTCAATTTGTGTACTTGTTCCTTGCTTCATGAGTAGTTAAACTCCATTAACCTGAATTATAGGATCTAGGGTTAGGTCATGACAATGTGCTAAACACTCAAGATTTAATAGGTGTTAGGATTTCTTGATAATTTTGAGATTTTAATTAACGTCTATTGGTTGTAAACAGTAGACACACCTACTTTGATTTGCTTGAGAAAGAAATCAGATACAGTAGGAAGTGAATTATCAACAGGGACTCAGAAATACTTCGTTTAATAATCAGCGCTGTAACAAGGTTGATTAACCTGAGGTAAAATCTGGGTAGTGAATAGCAATTTCCTAAGTCTGAGAGGATTAGAAAATTAGACGCTTAAATAGGTCAAGAGACATTTGAGCATATCATCGATAAAGATAGCTTGTTATCCTAACCACCATGAAAATCTTGAGTTACCTTTAACATCTGTCATGTACCGTAAGCCCTAGTGAACATTATTCTGGTTACTTCATAAAATCTTGATTACAAACACTGATTAAAGAGACCGATAATTATTTGCAAATCATTAAAAACCTCCACTTTATCATTTTGCATTATTCGTTTGAATTAAACTTGTACCTATAGTTTCAAATTGATTTAATCGCCACTCACATTGTTCCTTGTGGATTCGAACCCGACTCCAAAGTTGGGTAAATATATTGACGACGACCGCCTTGCACTAAATTAAGGTGTAAGTTGAGCGTTATCAGTAGTAGAATCAAGGATTTGGTTGGAAGCTTGGTCACAAATCCACCTTAAAATATGCATGACACTACCAGTATCCAAACAATACAACCATAGGTACCTAAGAATCCATAAACTAGAATCATGCACTATTCTTAAGGATAAAGTACTTACCTGGAGTCCAACTAGTGTTGCAACCATGACCTTAGGCTCAACAAAATATAAATAGCATGATAATAGCAACACAATTTGGGAAACTACGACCCAAGTCACTAAGTCAATGGTAAGTCTTATACAAAAGGATCATTAACATCAATCTATGGTTAATATGTATATAATCAATGATAATATGATTGTATGGCCATAACAGGTATCCTATGCTAAGGTTCAGATCACATTTCTATCCCAAATATCCTAAATATGTTAAGTTGTGATATACTAAACATAATCCTATCCTATAATACCAACCTTGCAAGCAATCCATACAATACACAATCTTATATAAAAAAGCAGACTGAAGCCTACCTCTATAGGTTCCAAAATGAAGTGCTCATCTTTGTTCCATGATTCCAAAATGAAGCTACTCTATCAAAATAATCATCTAGACTAATACGAGTAAAATCATACCCATATTGCAATATAAAACTTTGGACCTAAATTGGTTCAAAATAGGCCTATGGGCCCCATTAATGGAATCTCAAAATTGAATCCATCACAAAGTCCCACGAAGGCCAAGGATGTATGCTCAAAATTTGAGCACAAATAGAGTAGAAATCAAGGCTCAACTCAGTCTATAAAGGTTAGGAATTTAAGACCTCAATTTTAGCACTTTACATGAAAATGGAAGAATTTGATGGGAAAAATAATAGAAAATGGCCAAGGACTTTTGAACTAGATTATCTTAGCTTCAAAGAATGATTACCTACATTTTCCAATACTTCAAGCTCTATAAATTGAAGGATAGATCCCTAAGAAAAGAAGGGAAATTAGGTGAAGGAGAGAATATAATACCAGTAGTGTCCGCTTAAGTAGCCACTGGTCGCTTAAACGACAACTGCTGAAGCGTAATGAGAGGTAGTGACTAATTAAAAGACACCCAGGTCGCTAAAGTGACTTCCACTTGAGCAGACAGGATTTTCTAAAGAGTCCCTCAGTTGGGCACCCAAGGCCACTAAATCGGCTCAAGGTCGCTAAAGCGACTATCGCTTAAGCATCCCTCAACTTTCTTAATCAACTGCACCAGCAACTGAGGCATCAAATTTTACTAATTCAAAATAGACTTTAATCGAGTGCTTGAGATTTGTTCAGAACCCCGTGCATGCAAATGAACTATGCCACCATACCAAATTCGACATTCTAGACACAACAAAACCATCAAAACTTTCATCCGAGGTTGTTTTGATTAAATATGGGTCCCATGCCTATAATTATATTTTAACTAAATTCTACCCAATATCCCAAAATGAGTTTGAAGCATTGAGTCCCAAACCAAGGGTCCTCTAAGGCTAAGATCAATGTTCTGAAGTTGATGGACCTATTAGAATTCTCATTCGAGACTGTTTACTAGGAGTCTTGGTACAAGACCAATTCCTTAATAATGAAAGCTCTAAAATAGGGAAATAAGACTAAAATTCAAATGAACAATTCAATAATCGAATTGATAGTTTTGGCAAGTCATAAATAACCTATAACCACTATGAAAGGGCTCGAAATACCAAAAATATGCAAAAATTGAGAAAATGACCTGGAGGATCATTATAATTTCCACTACTAAAAGGACTTTCATCTACAAAAGTCAATGGATAAGGAGAGATTGAAAGATCTAAAGGATGAGGTACTGGACTATATGCACCGAGCATGACTCCCCAGATAACCTCTAAGAAAAAAACCAACAATTTTAAGAGCATTTTTTTAAAGGTATCCATTTTTTTACAACCTTATTAATTCACTTTCCAAATATCCAAAACTCTACCGCATAACCAACTGGCCACCAACTAAACCAAGAACGACTAATGCACACAAGCCCAAATTTCAACACACTGATATCACATCGATACAAGCATAAGCAGGTGAAAAATCAAGCAAACTAAAGACCACCAAAGACATGAACTATGCAACTAACTCTAAATATCCAAATCTAATATCCCCTTGCCCTTTCAATCCTACTATCTACTTTAATCTACATAAACTATCATATGAGTTCTATTCGTGAAATCATATCACACTAACCTCAAAAGGCTAAAGTTGATCTTTAAAAATCCATATTGGTAAGCATAAGAATAAGCCTATAAGGTCTACCTGAGTATTTAAATGGATGTGGTTAATATTGCAATTGTTAACCAAATCTACAATTGGTCGATATGACCCTAAAAACTAATGCTCAAGAATCCAAAGAATAATATCTCAAAGCTAAATGATTTGCTCTCAGATGTCCCTTCCACTATGGGTGAAATCATGCTAAGTCCAAATTAAGCACACTCATCTCGCTAAACTAATCAAAAACCTTGACAAAAATTGAGAATCAAGGTCAAGTGCAATAGAAACCATTACCGTATATAACCCAACTATCCCTCGACCATTTATAAAAATAACTCATATGAACTGAAGATAACCAAATCAATAGGTAAAGAGTAGGCTTAGTCAACCTATAAATAAATGCTCAATTAAATAAATCTAGAAATGAGGCTACAATTAATTTACATAATCCACAACTAAAATCTTCAGACCAGAGTTGAACTATTCGATCTCAAATATCCAAATTGATCATACTCATAAGTAAGCATCCACATATCGAAATCTATCACAACTCCCAAGTCGTCATTCAAATGAGTCAAAATCACAATTGGAGTTAAAAATACTTTACTAAACTCAAGTACCCCAAATCAATCTCTCTATAAAAAATCAAGCATATACCCAATAATTTACGACAAGAGTTGAAATTGAAATATCACCAAAGAACATAATCATCATGGTGGAAAACTATTATAGAAAGACAGAAATAATCAACTCCACATCTATTCAAGGGCAAAATGCATCAAGGCATAAGTATGAACACACCAAGGCTATAAAAGAATTAATGATATCCAACTCTCTAGCATCTTAGGAAACACAAACTTAAATCTAATCTAGTAAATTGATGTGCCATGGTTTTATGCCACTTTCGATGATTAAACCACACCATAAATAATAAAAAAGAAAAAAAGGGAGAAGTAAAAGAAAATTGTTTAAGAAATAGAGCCTAAATGTAAGTGTAGTGTCAAAGAGGGTGAGTGATTATATCCCAAATGTACCATACCTGCCCCCAGGCCTATATTATAAGCTGAGTAAAGTCCTATAGTGATCCTAGTCAACTATCTAAAAGACTCAGGTAAACAAAATAAGGGCAAACCTATTGTATTCTATGCACATTGATTGGAACCTCTTTGTGAGCAAGAGTGTCATGACATAGTCCCTTGCATTGACATGTATGCTATGATCTTATAAGAGTTAGGACTTTTTTTTGCGAGGGTAAATGGGTTGTGTTATTGACTTCTTATCTGTTTGGATAGTTTATATTGCATATTTGCTTAGTTGTGTGTTTCTAATATAATACCATAGCTTAATTCCTTTGTCTCATATTGTTATGTTTCATAGACCCACATAGTAGTTTTGAAAAGTTGGAAATAGGAGGGGGTAAAAGTTTTAGGTAAAATTGTGTTGATTGTTGTACATGCCTTATGTTTCTCTTAGTTAAGCATCATGTTGTTTTTGTTTCCTGAGGACATGCAAATGTTCTAAGTTGAGGGTGTCGATATTCCATTGTTTCATGGGGCTTTAAATTCTTAAAACTACAAAATATGCAAGTACTTAAGCCATTTGTTAGATATTATGTGTTTTTGTGTTTGTGTTGTAGGAAAATTGGGTTGAAAGTGAGTAGAATAAAAAGGAAGAAAAATAACAAAAAGTAAAGTCTTTACTTGGACAATAAGTCATTAGATGATGCTACAACTTGTCGTCCAAGTCATAGTGTGACCACAGAAGGAATCTGAGAAGAGGAATTAAATAACACTGGTTACAACTTGTAGGATCTATCTACGAGTCATAGGGAATATTATTATGAGAAAAATTATGACAAAGTCCTAAAAGTATACAAGTTTGAGTCCAGTGAAGATGATTCTGATGACGAGTCATAGGATCTAACTATGACTTATAATGAAGGTTGTACTAAGTATTTAGAGAAAAGACTTGATAGCTAAAAACTTACTGTAGAGGCAACGAGTCTAGCCAATGAATTATAAGGAGACATGATGAGTCATCTCCAAAGATCACTGGGGATAGGATATGGAGATGACAACAAGTCATCGCCAGTCCAGATGGCTCATTATCTGAGGCATAACCACTGTTGACCTTATTTTCCTATTTTGTATTTGTTTGGATTTTTAGGTTATTTTGTGAAACTATAAGTACCCATTTTATGTTTTTGTATTAATTTACACACTCTATATACTCACAACACTATATTGGTTCTGAGATCTATTTTTAATCTTGGAATCCTTGTTCTTGACTTTTATGATTTGAGATTAATTTGAGATTATGGTTTTCATTCTTGAATTATTGTAATATTATTCATATTCTTTATTTTATGAATTCAATGTGTATTCTTGCAAACAAGAGCGGCTAAACCTCTTGACTAGGTTTGTGGGAACCCTGACGGAATAATGGAGTAGAGAAAGTTCAAAGTCTTTTTTGACCTATTTTTATGCATGTATTATGGTTTTCTTTGATTCGATTGCCTTCTTAACGACTGCAGAAGTTAAGAACCCACCTATATTCAATACCATCTTCACAAGAGAGGTTGATATTATGAGAACAAGATCATAATAGTAATTTGATGCTCTTAAACCTCATCTAATTAACTTGATACCCAAAAGGAGATAGTTAATCTAGGATCCAAGACAAGGGTTAGTAAGGCGCCACTCTGAGACTCATAAGGTGATGAGTGAAATTTACTAAAGGTTTTCAAAAGACGGTTGGTTATACATGACTTTCTAGATTCTGCATTTAAGGCATTGAGATATTTTGACGAAGCACGATAAGTCTATAGAGTTATGAAGTCACGGGGAACACAGTCCTGGTGATCGTCTCTTATTGATTTCAACTAAAGTGTTCAAGATTTGTTACTACTACTACTACTGTTACTAAAAATTCCCTCATTTACTTTATGCACTTTTCTTACTACATCAACAAGTTCTTGATAGAGCTTTGTCATATTCCTTTTGGATTCGACCCTAACTTTTGTTGCATTCTATATTTGACAGCTACCACATTGTACTTTCTTAAAGGTATAATTTGGGCGACATCATAAGCCAATACCCAATCTATGAAGATGAATACTTGATTTTGTAAAACATCAACTTTAATTACCAACAATGATACATAAACATATGCCTCTAAGCAAAAGCATCCCATGAAGTCATACTAGGCCGAATGAATACTGAAGATGAGAAATTTCTGAATTCACCCATGAAAACCAACCTCAACTCAACAGATTCATGAATCACATCATAGGAAGAATAGAGAACCTATCTTAACACCAAAGCAAGACCACTACTAGGCAATAGAACCGCCAAACTAAAAGGGCAAACCTCAAATTGATCACTCTCTAAAATGAGCCATAGAAATTAGCTGTCAATACTAGAATCATAATAGAACCATAAAAGGACAACCTAACTTCACTCCCTCTCAAAAACCGATCTAACCTTACTAATAGAGAAGAAAAACAACCAACCTTACCTCACTAAAAGAGAGAAAATCACCCAACTGAGTTAGTCGTCTAAGCCAATAAATGAGAATCGCAAATAAGGGAATTCTAACTAGATAATGCTAGTATAGTCATCTATCAAATTAGAATCAATCACTATCAAAACAATGGTAATAATAACAATCGTATAATATGCAAATGGCATAAAATGAAGAGCAAAGTCATTACCACTCTAAGGTTATAACAAGGCCAAACTATAAAAAAAAGGACTTTAAAACAAATATTACATCCTAAGGGAAATACAACATTAATCCATTTCCAAGTCAACTATACATGAATCTACACAAGTCATACAACAACCAACATAGTAATATCAAGGAATATAGTCATTGATGGGTCTGAAAACCCTAAATCAACTCAAATAAAAAGTAAAAGATATTATGTCAAATTGCACCTATATCAAATATAAAGTCATAGTCCTGACGTACCCAAAAGAGTATGAATCTGAGTGTGTCCAAACCTAGAGTAAGTGTCTGAATAAAAAACTAAGGCACTAAGTTCACTACCTCTAATCAAAGGCTCTGCAACTCTATGGGACTTATTTGGATGATATGAATGACTAATAATCCCATGCCAATGACACTCTTTGGACTAGTGACTAGTCTCTCTATAGTCTCGTAAATCTCTAACATAAGGAGAAATATGAGTTTTTTTAATGGCTGACCAACTGATGCCTAGGACACTCTCTACTGAATTCATTATCCTTCCTACAATCATAACATATCTTAGGAGCTCTAGACTGTCAAGGAACATATGTTGACTTTGTTTTAATAACAAAATAACACTTCGGACACTCTCTAGACCAATGAATAACCTCTCTATAGTCAAAATGTGCCCCTCAAACCCTCTGATGTACTAAACTTTCTAACCAAGAATAGCTGCTACTGCCTGAAGACCTATATTGAATACTCTGTCATGCTTGAACAGGATTCTATCCACTGTGACCGCCATGATCTATCTGAGAGTCATCCATAATCTGAGGTGCTACATCTAAGGACCCAATACCTCTGCTGGGAGGATCCCTACCTCCAAATAGAGTACCACTAACACTGTACCACTGATAAGGACTCTTACCATCACCTCTATATGTCTCAATATATTCCCTCTTTGTGTTCCTTAATACCTGAGAAAAGAAATACTCAACTTCTATCAAATGCTTTGATGCCAAGTAGAGCGGCAAAGCTAATTTTTTAACATATCCACGCACCATATCATGCTATGACTGATAAAGTATAAGTGTATGTATGGCCTACTCAAGAAACCTAATCTCCTACTCCGTAAAAGATAGAGAACCCTGTTGAACACCAACAAAGCCAACTCTTGTCTGAGAACCTCTCGATGTATCGGTTATCATTTTTAGCTATGAGGTATCCACTAAAATATTTTGAATTTTTGATTCGATATTGATGAATTGAGGTAGTCCCAAACTTTATTGGAGTCTAGAATGTCCCCAAAACCTCTGGCTTATGCTAACGATTCTCAAAATCAACCTCTAACTCCCAAGTACAATATTGAGCTAAAACTCTAGAAATACGTGCAAAAGTCTCATATGCATCTATTGATAACCTTGTTTCATCCATCTAGGATTGTGTGGAGTTAAAGAAAATACTAGAGGTTCATAGAAATATGAACATCTGGCAGGGTCTTAAGAATTGAGCTTTCTAAGAATACCTTGTAGATTCCTAAAGATAGAATACAAATGTATCTAAACCATTATATAGGACTCTACACTCTTGTACCATCGCATCGATAAACCTAGCTCTGATATCTATTTGTCTTGACCTAAATTTCCAGGTCATAATGACACCTACCATAACCTACCAATAGATAAGCCTACCTAAAGTCTGGAATAACTAGTAACAGAAAATCATAGAAATAAGGAAAATAGTGGAAATAAATGTAAATAAATGAATATGATAGAATGGGACCTTATGTAATACCCCAAAATATCCTAGACAAGTTTCTAGTTATTCGCTATATGTTTAAAGTCCCCAAAATGATTATTATACTCTAGAGATAAGTTACATGGCCATTTTAACATTCTTAAGATTTCAAACATTTTATTTTTATCTTTTCATGTACAAAACGTAAATTTTTGAGTTAAAATATGTTTAGGAATGTTAAAAGGGTCATCTTGGAGAGTTTAAGAATTTTTGAAAGATGTTTAGGTTGATTTTGTACAGTCGAGGTAGAATGCCTACACATTTTCTTTGGGTCACAGAGGCATCCCTCCATAATATGCTGTGTGGCATAAAGGCAGCGTACCTCCGTGATAAGCAGCGTGTCACAGAGGCTAACCTTCGTGATAGGCAGCGTGTCATGGAGGCTGTGTAAAATCCTGCAGTCTTTCTTAAAGTTAAAGGGATTTTTGGTATTTCCCTCTTCTTTAAATATCCAATTTATTACCAAGAACCCTAAATAAGAATAACTTACCCCTTTTTCTATCAGTTAGCATCATTTATTCCTCTTCTACTATCAATTGAAAAAACAAGGGTTTTCTCCCAAGAATTCATCCTTCCAAGTTCTCTCAAGAAGTCAAGTAATTCAGGTATGTGGGATATTCATCAATGGGTTACTTTCACCCATTGAGTTCCAAAGTTTCCCCAAATTCTCAAGTTTAATCCTATTTTGATTTAGGGTTTCATGAAAAGCATAAATTCCATAATTTCTCCATGAAATTCTTGAATTCAACCATGAAATAATGTTCCCTCATAATTTCAAGTATCCTTTGATACTTTATGCATGATGGTTTGTTACATAGATGAAATTGTTGGATTCTTGAGTTTAACTCATGAAATTCCTTATTATGTCATTACTTTGAAATTGTCGTAGTAAATTATTTTTTTTATGCTGGTGGGTTATGAACACCCAATACCTAGATAGTCATGCATGTTTCAGATTTTCAAGATTTCAAATTATTCAGACCATGTTTGTACATGAAATTTATAACATTTTCATAATGAGCATTCACCAGCATGATATCATGCTAAATACATCAGTTAACATGTTCATGATTATTTAAGATTATGCATGCATTATTATTTTTATAATACCATGTTTGAGAAAATCAGTTATCAATACATGTAATAATTTATGCTTTTGTGTCTATTTAGTTGGGAGTAGAACTTATCACCAAGGGAATTTAGGGATGAAGGTTTTCCTACTAGATTAGGGAAAGACCTTTAGTGATAGTTCCTAAGTTCCAAAACTACATAGCCAGCATAGGTTATGAGAGGTCTTACTTCCATATTAGGGTTTATAATCTCATAGGGTCACCTGCTAATTTAGGGTGACACCCTTATTCTTTGAGATATTGGATTAGTGGATCCATAATGCCAATGTCAGTACCCGTGGCAAGGTATTGACACCCTTTCAACTGGGGTTACAGATTAGACCTCGATTAGCTCAGATTAGGGCTTGTCAGCTATATATTAGCTCCCACAGTCTCAGTTTAATATTCAAATTATATTAGCTAAAGTTTGAATGACCAAGTGTTCTGTTTATTAGTTTTTCAGTTATTTAGTTTTGCAGATTATTTCAGCATATGATTTACTTGGTCTTACATTTGTTTTACATATTCATGCATAGTACCTATATGCATTTCAATTAGTCTCAATCTTGGATTTTAGTGAATTCAAAGTACTAGTCGCATACTCTCTTTTGTGCTATATTGATTTCACAATATAGGTTCGGATGCTTAGTTCCCAGATCGCACATATCCCATTCATGTATCATTCAGCTGCAGCTTCCATGATTTCTCATCAGTCGAGGACTACTTATATTATTTATTATGTTTTATATTACCTTATTTCATGTTATTCCATTAGTCAAAGTTAGTTGGGGACCTGTCCCAACAACTATTCAAGTTTAGAGGCTTTCAGACTGTGAGACGGTTAGCATGTTTTTAGTGATGACTATTCAACACCTTTGTCATTGTTTTGATATTCAGATATTTTCATAATTGACTTCTACACAGTATTTTGTTACTTTATTTCAGTCTTTACAACATGTACCAGATCATGGGTTAGCATGGGGTTATATGTGGCCTTTAGCACTACGTCACGACTAGGGGATAGTCTCGGGTTATGAAAAACTTGGTATAAGAGCATAAGATTTAAAATGTCCTATGGTTTCTGAAATCTGCATTAAGTAGAGTCTTGTGTATGAGTGTGAAGTGCGCCACATTTATGGGCGAGAGGCTACGAGATATTTTAGGATAGTTTCCCTTTTTCAAGTATTCATGTCGTGCGATGAAGCATTAGTTTTATTGAATTTCCTTTTCTAACTCATCCTTAATCCGTTTATTGAAAAATCCTCCCAGAATAAATAACAAAGGGAGAAATTGGGACCACTCCGAACCATTACCTTCCCCGAAAAACCTTTGAACGACCATGTCACCCATGCCGAATTCACGCTCTTTTTTATATTTTTTGCCTAGTGTATGGACGCTCATAATAATCAATAGGATATTGCCCTAATCAATCAAGTAGTGAACACGGTAGCTATTAGGATCCACGACTTCACTAGAATGAATCCCCCAATGTTCTATGGATCCAAGTATGAGAAGGATCCCCAGTAGTTTCTTGATGGTATGGAGAAAGTAACTGATATCATGGGTGTTACTATAAGTGAGAGTGCTGACTTATCTACTTACCAATTGTAAGGATTGGCTTATACTTGGGTTAAGCAATGGAAGAAAGACATGGGTGCTGATGCAGGGCCTGTAGAGTGGGATGAATTTGTTACTGATTTTCTAGATAGGTTCTTTTCACTTGACTTAAGAAAGGCCAAAGTTAAAAAGTTTATTAAATTGAATTACGGTAACATGAGTGTGAAAGAGTACTCACTAAAGTTTACCTAGTTGGTGAGGTATGCTCTGACTATGGTGGATGATTCTAGTGCCAAAATAAGTAAGTTTGTTTTTGAAGTTTCACAGGATATGGTTAAGGAGTGTAGAACTACTATGTTGATTAAGGAGATGGACCTTTCTAGACTGATGGTCATGCTCAACAGATTGAGGAAGAAAAGCCCAAAGCAAAAAAAGGAGAATAAGAAAAGTAGGACTGGTAGCTTCAACTTTTCTTTGCAGAGGTCATAAGGCGGTAATCATTCCCAATTTCGTTAGAAATCTTCAACACCAGCCTTATCTCTGGCTAGTGCTCCAGTGCCTAAGTTCAGACAAGACAATTGGGATAAAGCACTAGGCTCTAAGTCCTATGAGAGTATGAATAGAAGTCGTACTAACCCAGTCTATAGGAAATATGGTAAGAACCACAAGGGTCAGTACATGGCTAGCTGTGACACATGATTTGGGTATGGCAAGTTAAGCCACAAAATCAAAGAGCGTCCAGTAGTTGGCCAGAAGAGTAAAGAATTTCCTCAACTGGGTCAGTCTAGATTCTCCTCAGCTCAGCAGGACACCTACCTCATCCGGGCATCACCTCCAGTGCTACTAGTGGGCCACGCTAAAATCGACTCTATGCTCTCCTGACTAGACAAGATCAGAAAAGTTCTCATGATGTGGTTCCTGTTACATTACAATTTTTTGATTTTTATGCATTGTTAAACCTTAGGCTTTACTTTCTTTTGTGACTCCCTATATAGCAGTAGACTTTGGAGTTAGTTCTAACATCTTAGTAGAACCCTTCTCAATGTCTATCCAAGTCAGTAATTCTAGAAAGACGGGTATACAAAAATTTCCTGATCACAGTATCTCAAAAAGTCACTTTAGTAGACTTTATAGAATTAGAGATGAATAATTTTGATGTCATTCTCGACATGTGTTTGTAACGCCCCGAGTCTGTACCCCGGATGCTACATGGTGCTAACTATCCCAAAAGACCACTAGCTAACCCATGACTGGTACCTGCTGTGAGCATTGCATAATAGTAATACTGTAATAACAATATAACTGAAGTAAATGCAGAAATATGCCATAAGGTTCAAAAATAAGTAATACTGAATAAGGTATATCAATACCAAAAATGAAATAGCTGTCTGAACATGATATAGTCTGAAAAGCCTAAAAAATTATCAGAACTGGAAAGTTGATGGGACAATCCCCCAACTAATTCCATCTGCTAAACTACTGAGACTAATTAAATAATAAAATAACAGAACATCCTCGAATGATAAGGACTCACTTCTAGTCTACTGCTGCTGGCTAAATCTGAACTGCTAAGGATGCTCTGGAGCCCAAGGGTATGAACCTATGGTATAAAACACCATAGCTCAAGAGAAAAGTATGCGTCAGTACGTGGGAATGTACTGGTATGCAAAGTGAGGTAAGGCTGAATGCGTGGGTTCATATGCATGAACAATACTAACTGAGTAACACGAGTATAACTGAATGAGAGTACATGCATGACTATGTAAACTATAACTGAGGTCGTGATAACACTGAATACTGAGTCTACTGATGACATGGATTTTTGATAACTTATATATTATTAACTTAGTGACTGTTTCTGACAGTCCTGATTCTGATGGAACTAACTGAGTTCCGTACTGAGATGAGTAACTATATCTGACAGTCCTGATTTATGTATAACTATATGAGTTTTATTCTGAAGACTGAGAATGAGACTGTAGGAGGTAATCATCTAACCGACATACCCCTTTTTAACTGAATTTGGGGTCTAACCTATAACCCAGTTGGAAGGGAGTCAATACCATGCCATGGGTAAGGGCAAGTTGTGAGTGACCCTCATTTGTAAGGTACTCTAATAAGAATGGTGGGATCCTCATCTAACAGTTTAAGCCACCTCATCAACCCTCAACTAGTAGGTTTGATGTCTCAACCTACGGTGGATACGTAGTTTTGGAACGCAAGGACTGATTATAAGAATCACACCCTCTACTATCAGGTGAGTCCCAATCCATGGGTTCACTCGGTGCTGAATCCTACTCCCATCTGAATAGACATGAATCTAAATTCTACTGAGCTGAACAGGACTGAGTTCATTGAGTTCCATTGATTGAAGGAATACTACTGAGTTTTGTTAATTGACTGAATTTACTAAGGATCTAACTGAATGCTGAATAGGACTAGACTGATACTGAATTTAGTGAGTTTTACTGAGTTCTGTAACTGACTAAATTCTACATATCATGGCTTGATTGAGAGTATCTTGAAAACTGACACTGGATCTAGGTAATCAGCTAAATTGTCGGGTATTAAATACCCCTAAGACTCAATAGCATGAGAATAATAAGGCATTACACTTCTTGAATACATAACAACAGTCAACAATTCATAATACAATCAATGGGTATTTCGTCAAGCACTTGAAAGACATAAGCTTGCACATGAATAGGAATGCATGATAACTTATCATACAATCACAATTACTATCTCATGGGTATTTTATCAAATACTTACAAGGCATAACTTTTGCATGGGAATCATTTTGAATATGTGGGTCTATCATAAGTTCATTATTTAGATCATAAAAAGGTCCTAAATGCGCAATTCTTATTCACTTAGGCATTTTAACAAACACATGGTAGGCATAACTTTTTCTAGGGAATGAACAACAATTAACACATAATGGATATATCAATCACTTATAATTCAAGGATTTCAATCCACCTACTAACATAATATCATGAAAAACATGAGAGATCTCAACTTTAAAACTATATAGAAACATCAAAATGGATTCAATCCAACCCACAACATGGAAATCACAATTCATGATCTTAAAATTGGATTCTTGAGCTCCAAGGATGAAAAGGATCCTTGGATGAAAACTTTACATACCTTGTTACTTGAATTTAGAAAGATTGATGAAGGAATCTCTTGATTTTTGATCCTTGATTTGATAGTCCTAGGGTTTTGTTCTTGAGGATTTTGTGAATAATGAATATGATTAGATATAAAAGGGCTAAATTTCATGTTATGGGGGCTGATGGTCATGGGAAAAATACCCCAATAACCTTGAGGATGCGGTATTTTACAGACTGAATATTGACCCAACGCCGTTATAGCCGACGTGCCGCGTCGAGGGTACCAAAACGATAACTGATGTGATGCACCAAGATCGTATTGGTTCACTAGAAATTGCCTTGAGCTGATGAAAATTTCATATTTCGATGCGATGGATGACACAACGCGTCGAGATCGAGTCATCTCACTATTTTGGTCACTTGAACATGGTCTAAATGAGGTCTAAAATATCCAAAACTCATCCGAGAACCCCTATTGACATTTCTGATCATGAATTAACTTAAATATCGACATTTAATGGACATAAAGGATGCAAAACAGGATTGCCAACTTTTGTAGGCTAAAATGGCACTAAGTCTAAATACTTAGCTAAAATATTCTAAGTCTAGGACCCCATGGCAAGCTTAAGGGACCGAATTAAGCTAGAAATTTTATTGGGTCTTACAATATCTCCCCCTTGGGAACATTCGTCCTTGAATAGGACTGGTTAATAGGGAATAACTGTACAACTGAAAGTGAAAACAGGACATGCATATATGGTGCATGATTTTATGACTGACGCTACTGATATACTGAGTTATCATATTGAACATGCATATCTGATGCATGTATACATGACTGAGATGATTCATGAATGCATGAATGGGATTACTGATAAGCTGAGTTTCTCATGATGAGCATGCATATCTGATGCATGGATACATGTTTGAACTGACACATGAACATATAATTGGATATGCAATGGTAATTGATACCAAGTTTGAAATGGAAATCTGAGCATGAAACTGAATGAGTTTAAGAAAAAATGTCACCTTGAGTTGAGTCTAAATTTATGGAGAAGAGATAAGGATAATTGGTCCGCATATCTTCTTCAGCTTCTGAAGTAGCTCCCTCAACGGACTGATTCCTCCAATGAAATTTGACTAGAGGGACTTCTTTGTTCCTCAGTCTACGAATCTGATAGTCAAGAATTACGACTGGAATTTCCTCATAAGAGAGTCTGTTCTAAACATTTATGCTCTCTATAGGGACTACAACTGCTAGGTCACCTATGTACTTCTTAAGCAAGGAGACATGGAATACTGGATGCACTGAGGCTAAGTCTTAAGGCAACTCAAGCTCATAAGCTACCTTTCCGAAATGGCTGAGAATTTTGAAAGGACCGACATATCAGGGACTGAGCTTTCCCTTCTTGTAGAACCTCTTCACTACCTTCATGGGAGATATTTTTAAATATACAAAGTTAACAATCTCAAATTTGAGATCCTTTCTTCGCACATCTGCGTACGATTTCTATCGGCTCTAAGCTATCTTAAGCCTTTCTCTAATTAATTGAACTTTCTCTAAGGTATCGAATACCAATTCACGCTCTACAACTATGACCTCACCGACTTCGAATCAACCTATTGGAGATCTACATATCCTACCGTAGAGAGCTTCAAATGGATCCATCTGAATACTGGAATGATAGCTATTGTTGTATGCCAACTCAATCGAAGGCAAGTGGTCATCCCAACTACCTTTAAAGTCAATTGTACACGCTCACAGCATATATTCTACAGTCTAAATAGTCCTTTCTTCTTGACCATCTATTTGAGGATGAAAGGCTGTATTGAGGTGAGCTCGGGTACCAAGACCCTTTTGGAATGCTCTCCTAAAATAAGAGGTGAAATGGGTACCTCTATTTGAGATAATAGATAACGGAACACCGTATAATCTGACCAACTCCCTGATATAGATTTTGGCGTAAACCTCAGTTGAATAAGAGGTATGGAATGGAGGGAAATGAGCTAATTTGGTCATCCTGTCTACAATGACCCAAAGTGAATTATGCTGGTGACGAGTATGAGGAAAGCCCATCACGAAGTCCATGTTCACTTCTTCCCATTTCCAGGTAGGAATTTTGAACTTCTGTATGGACCCATTAGGCTTCTGATGCTCAACCTTAACTTGCTGGCATATTGAGAATTTAGCCACAAACTTTGCAATATCTCTCTTCATACCACTCCAACAATAGATCTCCCACAAATTGAGGTACATCTTAGCACCCCTAGATAAATAGAGTAACACACACTATGCTCTTCTACAAAAATTCATTGCTCCAAGTCATCTACACTTGGCACACACAGACGACCCTGACAACGCAACACACCATCTCCCCCTTGGCATAAAACCTCTACCTTCTGATCTCTGACTGACTGTTTCATCTTGGCTAAATTGGGATCTCTATCCTATTTTTCTTTTACCTCAGAAACTAGAGATGATTCTGAACTGTTCTTAACCCACATACTACCTTCTGCTGAGTCGACTAAGTGGACACCTAGTCAGGCAAGCTGGTGAACTTCCTGAACCAACTTCTTCTTATATTTCTCAACATGAGCAATACTACCCTTGGACAGTCTATTGAGAGCATCAACCACTACATTGGCTTTGCCCAGATGATAAAGGACACTTATATCATAATTTTTCAAGATATTTAACCACCTTCTCTAACAGAGGTTAAGATATTTCTGAGAGAATATATACTGGAGGCTTTTGTGATCTGTGAACCTATCTACATACACCCCATACAAGTAATGCCTCCAAATCTTTAAGAAAAAAACAACGGCTTCTAACTCAAGATCATGAGTCGGATAATTCTTCTCATGGGGCTTAAGTTGTCAGGAGGCGTAGGATATGCCTCACTATGCTGCATGAGTACAAAACCCAAACCTACTCTGGATGTATCACAGTGCACCACAAATCTGTCTGAACAATATGGAAGAGTAAAAACTGAAGCTGAGGTGAGTCGAGTATTCAACTCCTGAAAACTCTTCTCGAAAGACTTTGATCACTAAAACTGGACTTTCTTCTGAGTCAATCTGGTCATAGGGGATACAATAGAATAAAACCTTCAATAAACCAATGGTAATATCCATCCAAACCCAAGAAACTCTTGATATCTGATGGAGAGATAGGTCTGGGCCAGTTTCTCACTGCTTCAGTATTTTAGGGATCAACTCTAATGGCATTACCAGAAATGATATGACCTAGGAAAACTACTGACCTTAGCTAAAATTCACACTTACTGAATTTGGCAAATAACTAATGATTTCTAAGAGTCTGAAGTACTATTCTGAGATAGTCTGCATGATCATGTTCAATGTGGAAATAGAACAAAATGTCATCTATGAAGACTATGATGAATATGTCCAAGTACTACTTGAACACCCAGTTCATCAAGTCCATGAAAGCTGCTGGGGCATTGATAAGAAGAAAGGACATATCTAAGAATTTGAAGTGACCATACCGAGTTCTGAAAGCTATCTTTGGAATGTCACATTCTCTGACCCTGAACTGATAATAGCTTGATCTGAGGTCTATCTTAGAGAAATAGCTGGCACCCTAAAGTTGGTCAAACAAGTCATCGATTCTGGGAAGTGGATACTTGTTCTTGACTATGACTTTATTGAGCTGATGGTAGTCTATACACATTCTTAGAGAACTGTCTTTCTTGCGCATGAATAGAACTGGACCCTACGGGGACATATTGGGTCTGATGAATCCCTTATCTAGGAGATCCTTCAACTGTTCTTTTAACTCTTTGAGTTCTACTGGGGCTATTCTATATGGAGGAATAGATATAGTCTGAGTATCTGAAAGAAGGTCTATTCCGAAGTCAATTTCCCCTTTAGGAGGAACTCCAGGAATATATTTGGGAAACATATCTGAATATTTATTCACTACTGGGACTGATTCAAGAATGCGAGTTTTTGAATTAGAGTCTTTGACTCACACAAGATTATAGACACATCCCTTGGATATTATTTTCCTAGCCCTTAGGTAGGAAACAAGCTGACCCCTGAATGCTCAAGTACTACCACTCCACTCTAGGATGGGTTTATTCAGAAATTGAAATTGGACAATTCTATTTCAACAGTCGACTATGGTGTAGCAGGAATGTAGCCAATCTATGTCGAGAATTACATTAAAATTGGTCATCTCTTATTTGACTAAGTCTGCTGAAGTAACTTTCTGAGATACCATAACCGGTCAGTTCCTGTATACCCACCTGGCTATGATGGATTTACCAACTGGGGTGGATAATGAAAAAGGCTCTGTTAGAATTTTAGGACTAACTCCAAAATCAAGTGCTATATAAGGAGTAACAAAAGACAAAGAAGCTCTGGATCTATCAAAGCGTAAGCATTTCAAATGAAAGATCTGTAACGTACCAGTGACCATATCAGGAGAATTTTTCTAATCCTGTAGGGACTGAAAAACCTAGAGCCTGTTTGGGCATTGACCACTAGTGGCACTAGATGAGGCACCCTGTTGATTTGGGCAATCGTACTGAGCTAAAGGACGGTTACGTTGACCCTATAAACCTGAATAAGGACAATCTCTGAATCTGTGGCCTAGCTTGCCATATCTGAAACACACACCACTGTCAGCGCTGCAGACCCCCTAATGGTTTTTGCCGTAAGTCTGACAAAGGGATGGGTTTGGGCACTGCTAACACTGCCCTAAGGCTCAGGTCCTGATGTCCTATCTCTATTGCCATTTTTAAATTTCGGCACTAGAGCACTGGCTGAGGAAAGAGATGGAACTAAAGATTTTGAGTGGAAATGAGAACGATTACCACCCTCTGACTTAGGATGAGCAAAGTTAAAACTTCCTATTCTAGCTCTCTTATTCTACTTTTCCCACTCCTTATTCTTCTGCTTTTCTATCTGTTGAGCATGGACCATAAGCCTGGATATGTCCATCTCACTAATCAGCATAGCGTACTGCACTCCTTGACTACACTATTATTCACTCCAAATACAAACTTACTAATCTTAGACCTGCTATTTGCAACCACATGAGGAGCGTATATATCTAATTGAGTAAACTTAAGGGAATACTCTTTCACTGTTATATTGCCCTGCCCGAGGTTGATAAACTCTAACACCTTAGATTCTCTCAGCTTTAGGGGAAATAATCTATCAGGAAATGTAGTGGCAAACTTCTCCTATTCTATGGGCTCTACCTCTGCGGCCCTCTCTGCCTTTCACTATTTGAACCATATGTGAGACACATCCTATAACTGATATGCAGCTAGCTCAACACTCTCACTAGCTGTCACTCCCATGATATCGGTAACTTTTTGCACCTAATCAAGGAATTCTTGTGGGTCCTTATCTTACTTAGACCCAGTAAAAGATGGAGGGTTTATTAGAGTGAAGTCCTGAATCCTGGCTGCAGTAGTATTATTCACTGGGTTAGCCAGAACGGTAGCTGAACGTTTATTCTGAGTAGAAACTGAATTTGCAAGAGTAGTGAATGGAACTCTGAATTCTGCATGAGAGACATGCTCATCCAGAGGTTCTGCCTGGACGAGCTGAGGGGCTGACTGATCTCTAGTTCTCCTTCCGTTACCTTTCTTGGGAGGCATGTTTTGTAAATAGAAGAGAAAAGGATTATACTGAGAGTTTAGCTTGAGCTCATTCTCACTCGCACGACATAAATACTAAAATAAGGGAAATTGTTCCTAAAACATCTCATAGCCTCTTGTCCATAAGTGTGGTGCACAACACACCCATGCACACGACTCTACTAGATGCAACTTTCACACTTTCTAGGACACTGTTGAACCTTAGGCTCTGATACCAAGTTTGTAATGCCTCTAGTCTGTACCCCAGATGCTACACGGTGCTAACAATCCCAAAGGACCACTAGCTAATCCATGACTCATACCTTCTGTGAGCATTGAATAATAGTAATACTATAAAATTAATAAAACTTAATTAAATAAATAAATTAGGTGGAAATCTGCCATAAGGTTCAAACCTGAATAATACTGAATAAAGTATATCAATACCAAAACTGAAATGACTGTCTGAACATGCTATAGTCTAAAAATCCTCTAAAACTGTCTGAACTGGGGAGTTGATAGGATAAACCCCCAACTAACTCCATCTACTAAACTACTGAGACTAATGAAATAATAAAACATCCTCGAATAATGAGGACCCACTGCTAGTTTACTGCTGCTGGCTGAATCTGAACTGCTAAGGGTGATGTAGAGCCTGAGCATCTGAACCTATGGTATAAAACACCATAGCACAAGAGAAAAGTATGCATCAGTACGTAAGAATGTACTGGTATGCAAAGTAAGGTAAGCCTGAATGCGTGGGTTCATATGCATGAACAATACTAACTGAGTAACATGAGTATAATTGAATGAGAGTACATGCATGACTACGTAAACTATAACTGAGGTCGTGATAACACTAAATATTGAGTCTACTAATGACATAGATTTTTGATAACTGATATACTGTTAACTGAGTGACTATTTCTGACCGTCCTAATTCTGATGGGACTAGCTGAGTTCCATACTGAGCTGAGTGACTGTATCTGACAATCCTAATTTCTGTAGAACTATCTGAGTCCTATTTAGGAGACTGAGAATGAGACTGTAGGAGGTAAATATCTAACTGACATGCTCCCTTTTAACTGAATTTGGGGTCCAACCTGTAACCCCAGTTGGAAGGGTGTCAATATCATGCCACGGGTAAGGACATACTGTGAGTGAACCTCATCTGTCAGGTACTCTAATGAAAATGGTGGGACCCTCATCTAACAAGTTAATCCACCTCATCAACCCTCAACTAGCAGGTTTGATGTCTCAACCTATGATGGATACATAGTTCTGGAATGCAAGGACTGCTTCTAAGAATCATACCTTCTACTATCAGGTGAGTCCCCATCTATGGGTTCACTCGGTTCTGAATCCTACTCCTATTTGAATAGACACTAAACTAAATTCTACTAAGCTAAATTGGACTTAGTTCACTGAGTTCCGTTGACTGAAGGAATACTATTGAATTCTATTAATTGACTAAATTTACTAAGGATCTAACTGAATACTGAATAGGACTGGACTGATACTGAATTTACTAAACTTTCTTGAGTTTTGTAACTGTCTAAATTCTGCATATCATGGCTTGACTGAGAGTATCTTGAAAACTGACACTTGATCTAGGTAATCAACTAAATTGTTGGGTATTAAATACCCCCAAGACTAAATAGCATGAGAATAATAAGGCATGACACTTCTTGAATACATGACAATAGTCAACAATTCATAATACAATGAATGGGTATTTCATCAAGCATTTGAAAGACATAAGCTTGCACATGAATAGGAATACATGCTAACTTATCATACTATCTCAACTACAATCTCATGGGCATTCCATCAAATACTTACAAGGCATAAATTTTGCATGGGAACCATTTTGAACATGTGGGTATATCATGAGTTCATTACTTAGATCACAAAAGGTCCTAAATACGTAATTCTTATTCACTTAGGCATTTTAACAAACACATGGAAGACATAACATTTTCTAGGGAATGAACAACAACTAACACATCATGGCTATATCAATCACTTCAAATTCAAGGATTTCAATCCACATACTAACATAATATCATGAAACACATGAGAGATCTCAACTTGGAAACTATATAGAAACATCAACATGGATTCAATCCAACCCACAACATGGAAATCATAATTCATGATTTTAAAATTGGATTCTTGAGCTCCAAGGATAAAAGAGATCCTTGGATGAACACTTTACATACCTTGTTACTTGAATTTGGAAAGATTGATGAAGGAATCTCTTGAATTTTGATCCTTGATTTGATAGCCCTAGGGTTTTGTTCTTGAGGATTTTGTGATTAATGAATATGATTAGCTAAAAGAGGGATAAATTTCATGTTATGGGGGCTGAGGGTCATGGGTAAAAGACCTAAATAACCTTGATGATGTGGTATTTTAAAGACTGAAAACCGACCAGGCGATGCTATAGCCGATGCGTCGCATCGAGGGTACCAACGCGATAACTGACGTGATGCACCAAGATCGCATTAGTTCACTGGAAATTGCCTTGAGCTGATGAAAATTTCATCTATCGATAAGATGGACGATGCAACGCACCGAGATTGCATCGACTCATTGTTTTGGTCACTTGAACATGGTCTAAACAAGGTCTGAAAAATTATAAACTCGTTCGAGAACCCCTATTGACATTTCTGATCATGAATTAACTCAAATATCGATATATAATGGACATAAAGGATGTGAAACAAGATTTCCAACTTTCGTAGGCTAAAATGGCATTAAGTCTGAATACTTAGCTAAAATATTCTAAGTCTGGGACCCCTTGGCAAGCTTAAGGGACTGAATTAAGCTAGAAATTTTGCGGGGTCTTACAGTATTGGATCCATCATGCTATGACTTAGTTGATTGTAGAAATAGAACAGTCCAGTTTCAGTTCAATAATATGCCCAAAATAGAATTGAGGGGTAGTACCTTAGTACCTATAGGTCGATTCATCTCCCATCTTAAGGCAAGAAAAATAATATCCAAGGGTTGTATATAACATCTCATCCAAGTCAAGGACTCAAGTTTTAGAACCTCAAGTCTTGATTTAGTTCCAGTAGTCAATGAGTTTCCATAAGTCTTTCCTAAAGATCTTTCTGGAGTCACTTCTGAGAGAGAAATTGACTTCAGTATATATCTCATCCCACATACTTAGCCTATCTTAGTTTCTGCTTGCATAATGGATCTAACCGAGCTCAAGAAATTTAAAGAACAATTAAAAGACCTCCTAGATAAGGGCTTTATCAAGCCTAGCATTTTCCCATGGAGCGCTCCAGTTCATTTTGTGCACAAGAAAGATAGCTCTCTCAAAATATGCATCAATTATCATTAATTGAACAAAGTTACAATCAAGAATAAGTATCTTTTCCCCAGGAGTGATGACTTGTTCAACTAGCTTCTGGGTGCAAATTATTTCTCTAAGATAAACCTCCAATCTGGGTATCATCAGCTCAGACTCAGGGAATGTGACGTTCCAAAGACAACCTTCATAACTCGGTATGGTCACTTCAAATTTATAGTTATGTCTTTTGGAATAAAGAATGCCCCTACAAATTTTATGGATTTGATGAATATAGTGTTCAAACAGTAGCTGGACATGTTCGTCATAGTCTTTATAGATCAAATCCTTATTTATTCTCATAGTGAATGTGATCATGCAGACCATTTAAGAATTATTTTTACAGACCCTTAAGGTTCATCGGTTATTCGCTAAGTTTAGTAATTGTGAATTCTAGCTGAGATCCATAGCTTTTCTTAGTCACATCATTTCCTATAAAGGCATTCGAGTTGATTTATAAAAGATAAAAACATTAAGGAACTGGCTTAAACTCATCCTTCTATCAGATATTAGGAGTAATATGGGTTTGATCAGTTACTATAGATGATTTTTGGAAAATTTTTCCTCTATTGCCTCTCCCATACCTAGACTGACTTAGAATAAATTCAAGTGTTAGTAGTTAGATTCTTGCAAGAAGAGTTTTCAGGAGTTGATGACTCGACTCACTTTCGCTCCGGTATTGAATATACCCAAGGGTTCTGATGGGTTTATAGCTTATTGTGATGGTTCCAGAGTTGTTCTTGATTGTGTGTTGATGTAACGAGGTCAAGTCATAGCCTATGCCTCTAGACAACTTAAAACCCATAAGAAGAATTACCCGACTCATGATCTTGAGTTGGTAGCGGTTGTCTTTGCCTTAAAGATTTAGAGGCATTATCTATATGGGGTTCAAGTTGATGTGTTCACTGATCATAAGAGTTTGCAGTATGTCTTGACACAGAAAGACTGAATCTTTATTAATGAAGGTAGCTTAAGTTGTTGAAAGACTATGATATGAGTGTGTTGTATCACCCGGGTAAGGCAAATATTGTGGTTGATGCCCTTATTAGGTTGTCCAAGTGAAGTGCTGCTTATGTGAAGGATGATAATATAGAATTAGTTCACAAAGTTCATCAGCTTGCTAATTTAAGAGTTTAGTTAGTTGATTCATCCAAAGGTAGCATTCGGGTTCAAAATGATTTGAAGTCTTCTCTAGTGTCCAAAAAGAAGGAAAAAAAGATAGGGATCCTATTTTGGTTAAGTTGAAGGAATCAGTTCGAGATCAGAAGTTTAAGGTTTTCTCCCAAGGGGGATACGGTGTACTTCATTGTTAGGACATATTATATGTCCCCAATGTGGATAGTTTGAGACAACAAATATTAGCAGAAGCACATCGTTCTAGATGTTTAATTCACCTAGGAGCACTATGATGTACCGCATCTTATAGAAAATCTATTAGTTAAATAGTATGAAAAAGGATATTGATGAATTGTGGCTAGGTGTCTGAATTGTCAGCAGGTTAAGGTTGATCATAAAAGGCCTTCTAGTATTCTTCAAGATTTCAACATCCCCACTTGGAAGTGGGAAGTGGTAAATATGGATTTTGTTATAGGATTACCCCATACACATCATCATCATGATTCTATTTGTTTAATCATGGACAGAATGACTAAGTCAACCATTTCTTGCCAGTCCAGGGTTCCTATTTAGCCAAAGAATATGCTAGACTCTACCTTAGGGAGTTAGTAAAGTTACATGGGGTTTTTTTGACCATTATTTTAGATAGGGGTACCTAGTTTACCATGTATTTTTGGAAGTCATTCCAAAAGGGTCTTGGTACTTAGGTTTACCTCAGTATAGATTTTTACCCACAGATAGATGGTCAGGTAGAGAGGATCATTAAAACCTTAGAGAACATATTGACGGCTTGTGTTATTGACTTTAAGGGTAGTTGGGATGATCACCTACCTCTGATTGAGTTTACCTATAACAATAGTTATCACTCCAGTATTCAGATTGCTCTATTTGAGGCTCCCTATGGAAGGAGGTATAGATCTCCTATTAGTTGGTTTGAAGTTGGTAAGGCTGCTTTGATAGGACCAGATTCAGTACATGAGGTGATAGAGAAAGTTTAGTTGATCCAAAAAAAGGTTGAAAATAGCCTAAAATCGTCAAAAATTCTATGCGGATGTGAGGAGAAGGGAGCTTGAATTTGATGTTGGTGATTTTATATATCTAAAATTTCACTTATGAAAGGGGTGAATATATTTGGTAAGAAAAGGAAACTATCATGACCCGAGGGTACCCCCAAGTCGTAATACGATACTTGAAACTATGAGTGATTCTAAGCTAACCCTTGAACTGGCATACTACTTGAGAAACTGATTCAATATGTATTAAATAGCTAGTTCTGCTGTGAGGAAACATAAGCATAATGACATCTGAATAAGTATCTAACTGATAATGTTTACAATCTGATAAATCCGAAGAGAGAAACTGAAATTACATGACTGACTCTGACTGACATCTATGAAGCCTACACTATACAGACAAGAGATAGCTGGGACATGCCTCCAAATACCACTAATCAATACATATGAATAATAATAAAATAATGTACATGATCAATATTTGAATGGACTCCTCGAAAAAGGAGAACTCATTACCTGCTGGCTGAAACTATAACCGTCCGATCATGATCTGTGGGCTACAACTGGTTCCTACATTATGAAATAATAAAGCCACTCAGACGTATATATGGATTAGTACTTCTGGAATATACTGAGTAAGTGGGGGTGAATATAATAAGTAAAAATGTGTTGATGCATAATCTTAAACATGCATGCTAAGTATAAGTAGACTCACCAAGAGACTGAAATAAGCTAAAAGCTGATATATCTTAAAATATTATAAACCAATAAAATCTGATAAGCTGATGAATCACTACACTTAGTTTCTTAAAACCTATACTTTTATAATATAAGTAGAACTAAAGCTGGAAAAAGTAAAACATGGATACTGTATGAATACTGGGTCTGAAACTACGTGCTGGAAACTGATGTAACTCGAGGATCTAAATATAAAAATATACTGAGCACGAATGCATTAACATACAAAACCAAACAAAACATATACTAAGATGATCTAGTTAACTAAATAACTGATAGCTGAATACTGAAGAAATGACGTCTGAATACTAATAACTGGTATCTGGATACTAATTAACTGGTATCTGTATACTGATTAATTGATAATTGTATAGTGATTAAATGATAACTGAATATTGGCCATATAAAACTGAACTGTACTTTGTCTGAATAACTGGACTAAAACTGTTGGGTACTATACATATGAGATAAGGAATAACTGAACAACATGAGATAACTGGGCATGAATGCGTGAAAACTATAATATGTGAGAATGTAAGACTAAGTGTATATCTGCTATGTCACTCAGACAATCTATAATTCTGAAAGACTAAAATCTGTATAACTGAATATCTGAAAGTTTGTACACTTAGTCAAGCAAACATGAACTGAAATGCACTGAATAATGACAAAATTTATAGGAGGTATCATCTAACCGATATGCCTCAATATAAGTTAATCGGGGTCTAACCTATAACCCTAGTTTAAAGGGTGTCAGTACCATGCCACAGGTACTAACATTGGCGGTGTGGATCCACTAAACTGCTGTGCCAGAGCACTAATGAGTCACCCTCACCGGGCAGGTTCTCTAATGAGATATGTGTCACCCTCAACTGGCATGTAAACACCTTATCAACCCTCAACTGTCAGGTTGACTTCTCAAACCTACGATGGCTACGTAGTTCTAGAGATCAGGGATTGATACTAAAGTTCACACCCTCTACTGGAAGGTGAGCCCCCTTCCTCAGGTTTGCTTGGTGTAAAATCCTACTCCTAACTAAAAGATACTAAAATACTAACTGGTGCATGCACAAATAACTAATAATTGATAAGATCAGGTCATGGTATTCTTAAAATAATAGTGCATAAGGATTCTAGGGTAATTATTAACATATAAACTGATAATTCTCATCATGAATATTAATATCTAAGTATACTAATAAGATTCATGGATTAACTGTCTGAGTACTTGAAAGCTAAATTTATGGAAATCACATCGGTATCGGGTGTTCATAACCCACCAGCACTGAATGAGTATAAAATATGATATCAAACTTGAAATACTATATTAAGTGATTATGGTTCAAAGACCTAAACATGGGTATTTCATCAAGCATGTGAAAATCACAAAATTATATATGAGAATATCTGAAACATGAGGAAACAATAGGATTTCATGGCCAAAAGCATAACTTGGGGGTTTATCCTTAATCAACTGAACATGATATGGGAATTACAATATTCAAAACATGATATGACTCATTCCACTTGAAGGCATTTATAATCATAACTTGAAATTGAATTAACAAGAGATTCATGGAGATAGATCAACTTAATCATGTAAGACTCATAATTTAAAAGCAAAAAGGGTTCTTGCTCTCCATGGGTGAAAGGGGATCAATGGATGTACTCCCACATACCTTAATAGATGATTTCTAGAAGATTTCTTGAGGGTTTCTTAAACTTAAAGCTTGAACTCCTTGATTTCTTATAAATGGGTTAGGGTTTGTTCTTAGGGAAAAAGAGGGCTTTTCTTGAGAGAATTTGTGAGAAAAATAACCAATAATTTTCCTTGGGATCCCCAATTCATGTTTATGGATGAGTTAGGAGATAGTAAATGGCCCAAATACCCCTTGGGATTTTAAATCAAAAGATGAAAATATAGGAACCTGGCGATACGGGCTCTGTCCCAGTGAACTAGCCTAGGCGATGCAGGCTTTATCCCACCGAACTAGGCTAGACGATGTGGGCCTTATCCCTCCGGAATAGGCCAGTCTATGCAGGCTTACCCCGATTGCCTCATTGGTTTTCTTCTCCAAACGCACCCCTACGTTCGTTTGAAAATTTTAAAACTCGCCCGATATGTACTTTTGACATCCCTAAACATGAATTAACTTAAAACCAATATTTTGGGGTCGAGAAGGTCGATTTTAAAATTTGTAAAGTCTCAGGGTCTTGAAAGTAACTAAGTCCTCAACACTTAGTGAAATGTTCAAGTCTTTGACCTCTTAAACATGCAACTGAGAGCTGAATTGAGCTAAGACTTTTATGGGGTATTACAATATATCTGCCTTGGGAACATTCATCCTCGAATGAGACTAGTTTAGATTAGAATATTGAGGAAACTGAGATCATATACTGAACATGCATGACTGAAAATATGATTACATAACTTAGTCTGAAACATGATACATGAACTGAACTAATTTCGTGAATACATGTAATGACATGAGAATGGTTATAAGACTGAGATAGAAATCAGAGAGTCAACTTATGAGTAACCATTACTTTAAGTTGGATCTTGTTTCATGAAGAAAAGTTGAGAGGTTTAGGACATGGAAACTCGAGGTATTATAGTATCTCCCCCTTGGGATATTTCGTCCCCAGAATGATACTAACTTAGCTGAAATACTAAGGAAAGACTAAGATGATGCAAGAGACACTTACAAACTCAATTATGACTGAATATCTGGAATCTGAAACTAATCCCTAATGCATGAACTGAGCTAAATTTAAAAACTACATGGATGCAAACAATTCACCTCTTGGAATAGCCATATTCATGAGACTTTGGATAATATGACAAGATGAAAAGATGGAAAACCATAAGAAATTGTCTGTCTGACTGCTAAACTGAATTGCTGGCTATACGGAATATTTCATACTAAAAGCTTATACTTAATTGAAGTATTTCTTCAACACTCTTTCTAGAAAGTTCTAATTACATCAGGGAGAAAAGAATATTGGGAATAATCTAAATTAGATATCTGAATAAGGAATCGCAGCATGGCTATAATTTTATAACATAGAACATAGGCCTATTAAACATAAGCTAGGATAGAATTGCTATGACTTCGACCATGCAATTGCTACTTTCAAGATGAGACATACTCCTCAAATACTCCCTCAACTATACAATCCACTTTAATACCGCACCTCTCTTGAGACTACTTAAAATCTTCATATGGGCACAGATGACTATATTTACCAAAGTCTGAGCTGAACTGAATTCTCTCACTATGTTCAAGCCTACTCGAATATACAATGTGCACACATAACACTGTAATACTAGTCTGAACCATGAATTCAATACCCCTGTGTATTCACAACTTCTCATCTCATGAATAATCCTTATTACCACTTCAATAGCTACATTAAATCTCTTAATGGGAATTTATTAACGCACAATGAATTCATCCACTTATATACCAACATGACATTCAAGCCTATAATTATAACCATATATAAACTTCTAGGCGAACAACCCGTAAAAGCATCTTTTTCATATTCTCTAAACCTATATCAATAACAATATTCTTGCACTATTCTTAAGAATACACACATGGAATTCTCAACTAACCATGACATATATCAAAATCTCTACCTCAATCATCCTTCAAACTTATAACCTGAGATACAACAAGCATGCAACAATCATTTGTCAACAAGAAACATTTACTGTCTCCTATCTAACCAATTGTTCATTAGCACTATCTTTACATTAAGGAGATGTCACTGAAAGGTCAGAACATGATCCTAAAGCATGAAATAATAAATTTGACATCAAACTGAGGCCTGAGGAATAGAATATCAACATCATGGATTCATCAAAGAGATCTACTCTAAGAATATTCATGAAAAAAATTTAATTTCATTGGTCATTAAGAGTGTAGCATGAGTACCTGGAACTGAATATTCTGTAAAGCATGAGTACACGAGTCATGAGTTGCATGACTTGAGTTTAGAGTTCATGATTGCATGGAACATGAATAGTACTGCTGAGAAAACTGGAACTCCTTATGCTAGGAATTGGAAGCGCACATGATTCTCTATGATGTGCATTAACATAAACTATGATCATGGAGATGACATGTAAGGCATGGGTAAATGTCGTGAGGACTGAAAAACTTTACACTGAGATAAAAATGGTTCGGGCATCTTCCCCCCTACTGGTGTTCTATAATACACTGGCATCACTGCTAGAATATGAGAGTCTGACTTGGTTACTTATTCGATCATCTCCTTCTTAGCTTAAATCTATAATTCTAAGTCTGCGAGTGCCTTTTTAAATAACTCTAAACTGAACTGAAACCAGTTTATTATAAAGTTCAATATATAACAATACACATTAATAAGAACTCATTTTGAAAGACTACACTTGAAAATATAAGACCTGCTACGAGTACTTCCTTCTAATATACAACTCTTAACTTTCTATAGCCCATAACTTAGCTTATAAGAACATCACATACTACATTACTAGCCTTATTCATACTTAGTAACTCAAGGGTACTATCTAAGCATACCCACACTATCCTATTTAACTTAAATTCTTCCATACACTATTTCAAACCTATTGATTACCTTTCATACAACTAGCCCCATGGATACATAGTCAAATAAATATTGATAAGCGCTATCCCTACTAAACTACTTCTAAACTTCTAGGTTCATGCTTCTAATTCTTTATCATGTGCTATCAAAAGATTTAGAGAAGGGATCTAAAAACACCTCTGACTTTGGCTTAGTGTACGATTTTCATGAATATGAATGAAATACTTCATTCTTTGGAACATAAAGACACTGATGGGATACTTTTGAGCCTGTATATAATCCCATAACTATTTATGGGGACTTTCTGAGAAAGCTTTATCTATAGGAATTTAAGCTTCACTATTTTTGTTACCTTAAAAGTAAGGTAGAGTTGGCATGAGTGAAGCAAGATGAGAATCTGTATAAATTTTTTATAGAACACTTCTACTACACGATATGAGACATGAAAGAAGGGAAATATTTCTTAAATGCCCTATAGCCTCACAAAGAGAAGTAAAGAAAATTACAGACATCTATATACCATTTAGTAAGACTACTAGACATGGATTCATAGACACCCTAGGACACTTGAACTCTAGGCTCTGATACCAAGTTTGTCGTGACCCGAGGCTACCCTCTAGTCATAATACGATGGTTGAAACCACAAGTGATTCTAAGCTAAACCATGAACTGGCCTACTGCTTGAGAAACTGATTTAATATGTATTAAATATCTAGTTCTGCTATGCGAAAACATAAGCATAATGAAATCTGAATAAGTATGTAACTGATAGTGTTTACAATCTGATAAATCTGAAAAGAGAAACTAAAATTACATGACTGACTCTGACTGACATCTATGAAACCTCTACTATACTGACTATAGATAGCTGGGGTATGCTTCTAACTACCAATAATCAATACATATGAGTAATAATAAAATAATGTACATGATCAACATTTGACTAGAGTCCCCAAAATAGGAGAACTCATTACCTGCTGGCTGGAAACTATAACCATCCGATCAAGATTTGTGGGCTACAACTGGTACCTACATTATGAAACAATGTATCCACACAGACGTATATATGGATTAGTACTTCTGGAATGTACTGAGTAAGTGGGGGTGAATACAATAAGTAAAAATGAGTTTATGCATAATCTTAAACATGCATGCTAAGTATAAGTAGACTCACCAAGAGACTGAAATAAGCTGAAAGCTGATATATCCTAAAACATGATAAACCAACAAAATCTGATAAGCTGGTGAATCACTACACTTAGTTTCTTAAAAACTATACTTTTGTAATATAAGTAGAAATGAGGTTGAAAAAAGTAAAATATAGATACTGTATGAATACTGGGTCTAAAACTACGTGATGGAAACTGACATAACTCGAGGATCTGAATATACAAATATACTGAGCACAAATGCATAAACATACAAAACCAAACATAATATATACTAAGTGATCTAATTAACTAAATGACTGATAGCTGAATACCAAAGAACTGACATCTAAATGCTAATAACTATTATCTGGATACTGATTAATCGGTATCTGTATACTGATTAACTGATAATTGTATAGTGATTAAATGATAAATGAATACTGGCCATGCAAAATTGAACTATACTTTGTCTGAATAACTGGACTAAAGCTGATGGGTACTATGTATATGAGATAAGGACTAACTAAACAACATGAGATAACTGAGCATGAATGCGTGAAAACTGTAATATCTGAGAATGCAAGACTAAGTGTATACAATCTGTAATTTTGAAAGACTGAAATCTAAATAACTGAATATCTAAAAGTATATACACTTAGTCAAGCAAATCTAAACTGAAAATGCACTGAATACTGACTAAAACTATGGGAGGTATCATCTAACCGATGTGCCCCGATCTAAGCTTGTCACACCCCTTTTTTGCTCGAGGATCGAGTCGAAGGGTTTTTCCAATTAAAGTGACGATATTGAATAGGGATTAGTTTATAAATAGAGTCGCCACTTGGAATTGAGTTATGGTGTTCCAAGTCACCTTATTGAATCCTCTGATCGCTCCCATTTAAAGTGCTTGAGTTTGACCTTCTCATTGATGACCAGGTTATTTTTGATACACAAAGCAATTGCTTCAATCCATTCAAGTGAGACTTTAACTCGATCAACAAACATCTCAACCCTTTACTTATTTTCTTACATGTCCTTTCAACTCTATCTACTTGGTCAAGTGTTTCAGGATTAGATTAGATTTTCAGGATATAGGCACAAGGCGCCGCGGGCTATGTCTCGGTGGACTAGCCCATGAGACGCGGTCCTTATTTCGCCAAACTAGGCTAGGTAAGATGGGCCTTATTGCGCCAAACTAGGCCAGGTGATGTAGGCTTATCCTGGTGGCCTTACTAGTTTGCTCCTCCAAATGCACCCACACGCTCGTCTGAAAATTTCAAAACTCACCCGATATGTACTTTTGACCTCCTTAAATATGAATCAACTTAAAAACCAACATTTTGGGGCTGGGAAGGTCGATTTAGAAATCCGTAAAGTCTAGGAGTTTTGAAAGTAATTAAATCCTCAACACTTAGTGAAATGTTCAAGTCTTGGACCCCTTGAACATGCAACTGAGATTTGAATTGAGCTAAGACTTTTACGAGGTATTACCGAAACTCAGTCCTCGTTATGTTGGCCTATATAAGATTTTGAGCCATTTTAGGAAGGTAGCCTATGAGTTTGAGTTGTCTGCATAGCTAGTATCAGTGCATCCAATGTTTCATATCTCTTTGCTAAAGAAATATATTAATTATCCAGCTTTTATTGTACCTTTAGAAAGTGTAGGCATGGAATATATTCTTTCCTATGAAGAAGTCCTAGTTGAAATCCTTGACTGTTAGATTCGTAGAATGAGGAATAAGGAAGTTACCTTAGTAAAGGTTTAGTGAAGGAATGAGTCCGTTGAGGGAGCTACTTAGGAGCATAAGCTGATATGCGAGCCAAGTATCCCCATATTTTCTCTACGAATCCATATCCAGCTTGAGGTAATGATTTCCCTTAATGTGATTCTCTCGTATCCTATGTCATCTATCCTACCATCCTCATGACGTATATGTATTCATAAATTCAGTTCAGCCCATGCAACATATTTTAGATTCAATTATTTTGTCATGATTTAGTTCATAAGTATTTAGTGCATGGTCTTAGTCTTTCTAGTATGACATCTCAGACAGTTTCATTTGGGGATGAATGATCTTAAGAAAGAGATATTATAATACCCCACAAGATTCTAGAAAAGTTTCCAACTATTCACCACATGTTTAAAGGCCCCAAAGTGATTATTATACTCTAGAGACAAGTGACATGTCCATTTTAACATCCTCAAGATTTAGAACATTTTACTTTTTGGCCTTTCTGTATCCCAAATGTCAGTTTTTGAGTTGAAATATGTTTAGGAATATTAAAAGGGTCATCTGAGAGAGTTTCAAAATTTTCGAAAGAGGTTCGGGGTGATTTTGTATAGTCGAGGAAAAATGCCTCTGCATTTTTGCCATGTCACAAAGGCTTCCCTCCATAATATGTAGTGTGGCACGAAGGTAGTATGTCTTTGTGATAAGTAGCATGTCATGGAGGCTAGCCTCCGTGATAGGTAGCACGTCATGGAGGATGTCTAAAATCGTGCGGTCTATCTTAAAGTTAAAGGGCTTTTTGGTATTTCCCTCTTCTTTAAACACCCAATTCACAACCAAGAACCCCAAATAAGCATAACTTACCCCTTTCTCAATCATTTAGTGTCATTCATTCCTTCCTTGCTCTCAAGAGAAAAGGCAATGGGTTTTCCAAGAATTCACTATTCTAAGGTATCAATTCCAAGTTCCCTTAAGAAGTTCAGCAATTCAAGTATGTGGGATATTTATCACTGGATTTCTTTCACCCGTTGAGTCCCAATGTTTCCCCAAATTCTCAAGTTTAATGCTATTTTGATTTAGGGTTTCATGAAAAGCATAAATTCAATAATTTCTCCTTGAGATTCTTGAATTCAACCATGAAATAGTATTCCCTAATAATTTCAAGTATTCTTTCGTACTCTAAGCATGCTGATTCATTAAATAGATGAAATTATTTAATTCTTAAGTTTAAGTCATGAAGTTCCTTATCATGTCATTACTTTGAAATTGTCGTATTTAACTGTATTTTTAATGCTGGTGGGTTATGAACACCCGATACCTAGATAGTCATGCATGTTTTAGATTTTCAAGATTTCAAGTTATTTAGAGCATGTTTGTACATGAAATTTATAACATTTTCATAATGAGCATTCACCAGTATGATATCATGCTAAATACATCAGTTAACATGTTCATGATAATTTCAGATTATGCTTGCACTATTATTTTTAGAATACCATATTTGAGAAAATAAGTTATCAGTGCATATACTAGCTTATGCTTTTGTGTCTGTTTAGTTGGGAGTAGAACTTAGCACCAAGCAAATTTAGTGATGAAGGCTTTCCTGCCAGCTTAGGGTGAGACCTTTAGTATCAGTCCCTAAGTTACAGAACTACGTATCCATCATAGGTTATGAGAGGTCTTCCTTCCATCTTAGTGTTTATACTCTCTTAAGGGAACCTGCCAGTTTGGGGTGACAACCTCATCCTTTGAGACATCAGATTAGTGGATCCACACATCCAGTGTCACTACCCGTGGTAAGGTATTAACACACTTCCAACTAGGGTTATAGGTTGGACTCCGATTAGCTTAGATTGGGGCATGTCGGTTAAATGTTAGATCCCACAGTCTCAGTTCAGTATTTAGATTACATCATTTTAGGTTTGCATGACCAAGTGTTCAGTTTATCAGTTATTCAGTTATTCAGTTTTGCAGATTATTTCAGCAAATGCCCTGCTTTGTCTTGCATTCGTTTTACATGTTCATGTATTCATGCATAATACCTATATGTATTTTAGTTAGTCCCTATCTCGTGTACTAGTAAATTCAAAGTACTGACCACATACTCTCTTTTGCACTATATTGGTTTGACAATATAAGTTTAGACACTTAGCTCCCAGATCACACGTAGTCCATTCTTGCATCACTCAACTGCACCTTCAGTGAGTCCTTATAAGTTGAGGACTATTCATATTATTTATTATGTTTTATAGTACCTTATTTCATGTTATTTAAGTAGTCGGAGTTAGTTGGGGACCTATCCCAACAACTCTTCATGTTTAGAGGTTTTAGACAGTTAGCATGTTTCCAGTGATGACTATTCAACACCTTTATCATTGTTTTAACATTCAGATATTTTCATGATTGACTTCCCAACAATATTTTGTTACTTTTTTTTTAGTCTTTACAGCATGTACCAGATCATGGGTTAGCTTGGGGTCACATTTGGCCTTAAGCACTGTGTCACGACTAGGGGCTAGTCTCGGGTCGTGACACCTCAAGACCTGTTGAAGTCCGTGCAAGAGTTTCTAATACAATCAGAGTGCAAAGTGAAAAATAGAATAAATGTACACATACAAACCATCTCAAAAATACAAAATAGAGATAAGTCTAATCAATACAAGGGAGGGAAACAATACTCCAAACTCCAGGAACTCACCCAAAATCTCTGATCCATGGCTTCTCTGAACGATGCACACATCAACAACAAGAACTCATACTATGATCTACAGGATGTAGAAGTGTAGTACTAGTACCAAACACATAGTAATCAGTAGGCATAGGCTAACTAAGATCCAAAGATATTGCAAGCATAAATAACATGTAAAGCGGGAATATAAATACATGCACCTATCCAATAAACTAAACGTAATAATGCTAATGGATCATTAAAGCTAAACTATCTTATTCTAATAGTATTCAGAAACTAAAGTACAATACCATATATCACTAGTCAATATATAAATGAAAAGTGAAAGAAGGATATATATAGTAGTAACACAAGGCCAAAAAATACATATACAACATGAATAAATAAGGAAAAGGAGGGATCTATGGAAAATATAAATATATATATATATAGACACACACACATACATATAGGACTAAACTCAAAAGGTAATAACTTGGGGGAGCCAACCTAATATCTCAAAGATCATAGCCAAATAAGGGAACTAATACTAGCATAATTAAAGTCTCTAATTGAAAGATGATTAAACATGGGATAATTTGTCAATAACATATCTTACCATGACAATGAAAGGAAATTAGAAATGTACCGACAATCTCAGGTGCCACTCAATAACCAGCCTGCTAATATAAATTAACCGACTAGTCTGGACCAATAAAAACCTAACTGAGCCCCCATTAACCCAAAAGGTTCAAGAACTCACTCAGTAAACAACAATCATAGCTTATACCTTTACAACCCCCTATAAGACCAATAAATATAAGCACCAAACAATTATACTAGTGATATGCAATGTATATGAATGAATAAAATACAATATAAACCATAAATACCATGTCCAATCCATGTGCCATAATGTACCAAGTGTATACACATACTCTAGCTCAGTAGCTTGCAAAAGTAGGAATTACCATGATTATCCTTCTCCGAGACTGTGGCTCATGGACAAAGGGACCTATAAGGGACTCGAGATATTTGTATACACTACCTGGTTTTGAATAAGAACTTCCAATAACCATTATAATCAATCTACTCTATCCAATACTGGGATATATATACACACACACACACACATATATATAAGTGCTCGAACTCAAACTGAGACTAAAAGAGTGTAAATCTATAAATTCATTGTCCGAGATTAAGTTTGAGACTAAACCAGTATATAGGTCAAAATCTTTGCTGACCAAAGTTTTGAAACACATACACACACGCACACATATATATATATATATAAAGTTCTCAGACTCAAACTGATACTAAAAAAGGTTAAATCTATAAATCCATTCCTCGAGTTCATGTTTGAGCAAAATAGTATGTATCATAGAGAGGGTCTAAATATCCATCGACCGAAGTTTAGTTTCAAGGATAAATCCATTTTTTTGAAAACAATAGTAAAATCAAGGATTTCGTTGGAATCGTACAACTAAGTGATCACAAATGCACCTAAAAGTATGCATGCCATTACTAGTATCCAAACAATACAACCATAAGTACTAAACATCCATAAAATAGAATCATGTCCCTTTCTTAAGGATAAAATAGTCACCTGGAGTCCAACTAGCATCGTAACCATAACCTTGGGCCCAACGATATATAACTAGCAGGATAATAACATCATAATTTGGGAAACTACTATCGAAGTCACTAAGTTAATGGTATGTCTTTTACAAAAGGATCATTAACTTCAATTTATGGTTAACATGTCTATAATCAATGATAAGATGGTTCTATTGCCATAACGGGTATCCTAAGCTAAGGTTAAGGGCACATTTCTATCCCAAAATCCCTATATAGGTTAAGTCATGATGTACTAGAGCTAATCCCATCCCATAATCCCTACCTACCATGCATTCTAAATAATACACAATATTGTAGAAAAAGTAGATGATACCTACCTCAATATCGAATTGCATTCCCAAACCGTCCATGAACAACTCGTCTTTATTCCATAATTCCAAAATATCGCCATGATATCAAAATAATCATCTACATATTAATTTAAGAAAAGCAATTACCATATTGTAATATAAAACTTCAAACCTAAATTCACATAAAAAATATTCTCATGGGGTCCGCTAACAGAATCTCAAAATCACATCCATCATGAGATCCCTCAAAGAAAAAGGAATGTGTTCTCAAAAGTTGAGCAAAAATAAAGTACAAATCGAGACCCAAATAAGCTTCTAAATTTTAGGAATTTAAGACCTAAATTCTAGGAATTTACAATAAAAAAGGATGGAAATTTATGAGGGAAGGGAAAATGGCCAATGAGTGTTGAACTAGCTTACATTAACTACGATGGATGATTCCTCATAATTTTCCATACTTCAAGCTCCAAAAATGGCGGGAAAACCCAAGAAATAAACGTAAATTAGGTGAAGGAGAGAATATAATACTAGCAGTGTCCACTGGGTTGCTTATGCGGTATTTGACCGCTAAACCAATGTGCGAGGGGAGGAAAGGACCACTTAAGTGACACCTTGGTGGCTAAAGCAATGTCTGCTTAAGAAGACAGGGTTTGCTAAAGCAACCCTCAGCTGGGCAGTTAAGGTAAACGACCCCCAAGACGCTTATGCAACTTCACTAGTAGTGAGGCGTCAGATTTTGCTAAGTCTAAATAGACTTCGATCGAGTGCTCAAAATTCATTCAAAACCCACTCTGCACAAATAAACTATGCTACCATACCAAATTTCACATTCTGGACTCAAATGAACCATTCGTTATCCCAATCATTTAGAGTAAATATGGGTCCCATACCTATTATTCAGTTTTATCCAAATTCTCCCTAATAACCCAAAATAAGTCTCAATGCCCCGAGACCCAAACCAAGGGTCCTCCTAGCCTAAAATTAACATTCCAAAGCTGATGGAGCTATAAGAATCCTCATCTAAGTTCATTTACTAAGAGTTTTGGTCCAAGACCAATTCCTTAACAACAAAAGCTCTAAAATAGGGAAATTAGCCTAAAATCCAAACAAACTCTCTGATAATTAAATTGATAGTTTGTATGTGTCATAAATTACCTGTAACCACTATGGAAAGTCTTAAAACACCAAAAATGTGTGGAAGTTGATAAAATAAATAGGATGGTCATTGCAACTTCACTAATTGGTGTTGGTCTTCCAAAGAGCTTCTAGACTGAATCAGTTAACATTGGATGCTATGTTACAGATAGGTGTCTTATCAGTTCTATTCTCAACAAGACTCCCTATGAATTATTGTTAAAAAAATCCCAAACTTAGCTACTTCAAGGCTTTTGGGTGCAAATATTTTGCGTTGAACAATGGCAAAGAAGATCTTGGAAAGTTTGACTCTAAAAGTGATGAACAAATATTTGTAGGTTACTCATCAACTAGAAAAGCCTATAAAATTGATAACAAAAGAACTCTTTGCGTTGAAGAAAATATTCATGTCATACTTGATAAATTTAGAGACATGGAAAATTGAGAAATTAGGATAATGCAGAAATGGAGGAACTCATTTTAATTCAAAGGATGACCTTGCTATAGTAAATAATAAAGAAAAAGATGATCAAGATGTTGAAAATGATGCAAATGGTGAAGGAGAATAACTAGGTACTAGTAAAGATCCTTTTGAACCGAATGCTTCACAACATATATCTCAAGACCAAGAAGCTCAGAGACCTGGTATCAGTCAGCCACATTCAACCATTCAACAATCTAACAAGAATGACAAGTCATTATACCCTCTTTTGAATCTCACCTCACCCCAGGACTCTAGTATGCAAACTGGGGCACAAGAAAGACGTTTGGCTACCTTTTCAGTAATCATATCCACTATTGAGCCTGAGACTATAAAGCAAACACTCATGGATGATGATGAACCTGGTCCTTTGGTGAATGAAAATATGTACAGAAGAATCATTGGGTCCCTCTCGTACCTGACTTCTAGTAGACCTGATATTGTATTTAGTATAGAAATGTGTACAAGTCTCCAAGCTTGTTCAAATGAGTCTCACTTGAAGGTGCAAAGAGAATTCTCAGATATCTTAAGGGAACATGGGACTTGGTCTAGTTCTATCCATTTGGAGATAACTTTGATCTAATTAGCTGATAATGTAGATTATAGAGGGTACCTGGTTGATAGGAAAAATACCTCTAGGATGGCTTATTTCTTAGGGTCCTCTCTAATTTATCGTGGATCAAAGAAACAAAACTCACCAGCACTCTCCATAGCTGAAGTTGAATATGTAGAAACTACCTCTTGCTATGCTTAAATCCTACATATTAAGAAGCAATTGAAGGATTTTGGGATAGTGTCTGATACTATTATTCTATTATGTGACATCAACAGTTCTCCCAACATGGACAAAAGTCCTATGCAGCATAAGAGGACCAAGCATATTAATATAAGACAATATTTCCTAAGAGATAATATGGAGAAGAGGCCATTTGCATAAAGTTTTGAAAGATTAAATATCAAGTTGCTGATATTTTCACTAAGTCTTTCCACAGGGACAAGTTTGAGAAAAATAGGTCGAGGCTAGGAATAATTAAGTTGAATTAAGTTTCTTTAGTAGTTCTTATCACTCCTAACATTGACTATGAATAGGGAATAGGTATCCTTGTAATAATTTGTTCATTTGGTCTAATTCAGTTCCATACATTTAGTAGGTATACAAGAATTATGAGCAGGCTGATGAAAGGGATGGATGATATAGACTTAATTAAGAGAGGGATCAGGTCCCTACTCAAAATATTAGTGTCATGTATATTGATTTTTGAAAATGCAAAAACATATTACTATAAATCGCGATGTATTTTTTTCCGACTCTCTGTACTATTGTCACGTCACTTGAAAAGTAAAAACTCATATCTAAGAAGGACCAGGAATGTCCTTTTACTTAATCCTAAATGACACCTCAGTTCTCTTCTTAAAATATCAGAAACAAACCTAAATCTCCATAGTCTTAAATTATCAAATTCTCAAATAGTTTCTATGTCTCTTTGAATCTCAAAAATAAAAAATAAAAAATAAAAAATCTATTTACATTTATTTTAAAAAATATCAATCCTCATCTCTTTCCAAGATATCTCTTAAGGACAAAGGCCCTCAACTTGCGTCACCACTGATCGACCCCCTTCTTCAAAGGAACTCCCTCATTCATGGCCAAAAAAGTTACCTCTATTGAAGGAACCCCCCACTTCTTATGCTACCCATCCTAAAGTTTCCTTTATCGTAGTCCAAGAACAACTACTTATTACATTGAAATCTCTAAACCCCTTATTGAGTCAACTCCTAAATATCAACCTGGTCCCCCAGGTAGTAACACCCCATACTTAATTACGTGCATTAGCCATGGTTATATGTGTTGGAGTACATGTATTGATCATAAGTTAGGTATATATGAGTTTAAGTATGAGTATTGATTATTTTGAGATGGTTTCAAGTGTATAGTCTGATTATATGTGTATAGGAATCGACTTTATTTATACCGAAATTTGCTCGTCGAAGTTTCTATGCGAAGTTTATCGAGTTAGATTTCCAACGATATAAAGATTTCTGAAAACAGATGAGTATTGTATATAAGCGAGCATGTTCGAAACTTGAAAACGGTGGACGCAATGAACAGTAAATGTGCAGAAGTTTTCTGCACACAAAAGTACTGCAGCCAAACAGATTTTTGGGTCGACTTTAAACGATCATAACTCCTTGTAAAAAATGAACTGTGTGAGATGATATATATCGATGAGAAGCCCCAAGAGTCTTCTTTCTAATGCAATTGGTTTCACCCAAATCCATTATCGGATCAAAGAGTTATGGTCGATTTACTTTAGCCTACCAAAACAGTCCACCATGGACAGATTCGGATTTACTTAAATTTTAAGGGCAATATGGTCATTTTCCATCACCTCATGGACGAAAATTGGTCATTATATACATATACTTAGCCTCATATCCATCATTTATCATCCAAATTATTGAAGAATAAGAAACCCTAGCCTAATTTCAACTCCAATTATCTTGTGATTCAACCGTAGAAAATCCAAATTGATTCCGTAGTTGTGTTCACCGTCTCGAGGGCTTCGAGAAGCACCCCTTATTTGTGCCAACAGGACTTCGAAATCAAAAGGGCCATTTTATGGTAAGGATGTAAATTATGTTGGTGTTATTTATATGGATATATATATATGCATGTGAGCATAAGAAGTATGTTATTTGGTTGTTGTTGAAAGATGATTGGAAATGATGTTGGATTATTCTTGTGCATGGTTGGATCATGTTGAATTGTGAAGGGATTTGGTGTGATGATGTGGTATTGAAATGATGATTATATATATATATATATATACACATAAACCTATTGTTCAAGTTGGTTTTTGGAATGCTTTGCAAATATTGGTTGTATGGAATTATGGAAGAGAATTGTGGTGTTGGGTTGCTAATACTAGATGCCAAACATTTCATTGTAGATAAGTGATTTGTAAAGGCGGGAAGTTGTGTTGAATTGGTATCCGAATCTACAACGAGGTATGTAAAGCATACTCTAACGATGTTCTTTGGCATGAAAACACCAATGTTCCATCAAGTAAGATTCCGAGGTTGTCCAAAAAAAAAAACATGTATTGTTCTACGTTACCAACGAAGTTGTTTCCATTCTATAAAGTGTCAAAATGTTTCATTGATATACCAAAAGGCTCCTATTTCATTGTTGTGATATTGATGATTCTGAAACACATTGTTGATGTACCAATGAGTCTTTATTACATCGTTATTGTATAGAAGGTCTATTACTTGGTTCCTATTGATGTATCATTGTTCCAAAGGTACTATATTGTCATGAACACTAATGTAATAATCTCAAAATCTTTTGAACTAAGTTATTGGAAAGATCTCTTATGTGTGTTACTTGATATACGTGTGGGTGGTAGCTCAGGGGCTTAAACCTAGCATGGGCCGATCCCGATACTTGATATGATTACAGTTGATATGTACTGGTGGCAGCCTAATGATCACAGTATGGTACAATATTGATTATTGTTAGATGGTTGGAGGTTCGGGAGGAGGAGGTAATGGCGAATGATAATTGTAAAGAATGAAATGAACGAATGTATACCGTTCCAAAAATGTGTTTGAATTCAAGAACCCAATTCAGATTAATGATAATGTACATGATCCTAAAAGTGTTTATGAAGTGTGGTTCACTTCTATTATGATTTATTCACTTGTGTCTGATTTTCTTGATCCCCCATATCACATATGATTATTTACAGCTTTACATCCTCAGTACATATTTCGTACTGACGTCCCTCACGGGGGACCTGCATTTCATGCTGCAGGCACAGGTGCTTCAACTCATACACAACATAGATAGGAGCCAGGTCATACAACTATTGTTGGTGAGCTCCAGTTTGCTTCGGAGCTTTCCGAGTCAGTTTCTTATGTTTTGTTATTGTACAGGAGTCATGTGTGGGCGGGGGGTTTGTCCCGACCCTAGTTATGTCATGTATATCCTAGAGGATTTGTAGACATAAGGAAGGGTAAAGTCATGGAAGTTTATATAGTGATGTTATATTTGTATATGTGGTGGCCCCGACGGCCAAGTATTGTATATATATATATTTGTGCGTATTGTGCTGATATAGGTAATTAGACCCTTCTATATGCAACGAAGTGCTGTCCAAATTTTTGGTGACATGTAAGTGAAAGTACAGGTATTTGAACGGGTTCTCCCGGGCCTTCTCGGCTTCTGGTGCCAGTCCGGCCCGATGGGATTTTGGGGCGTGACAAAAAATGGTATCAGAGAGGTTCGTCCTAGTGAGTCTACAAAGCCGTGTCTACGTAGAGTCTTGTTTATCGGTGTGTTGTGCACCACATCTATAAACAGGAGGCTATGGACATTTAGGAAATTGTTTCTTTCGTTCAGATCATAGATCGTGCCATAGAGCTTATATAGCAAATGAAGTCATAGTTGACCACTGAATCCATTTGTTTCTCTTATTACAGTAAGAATTCTGGATACTGGAAGTAAGAATACCGGCGAACGGGTAGATGTAGCTGCTGGAGAAGGGACTAATGAAATAAGTAGGAGGAGAACCACATTCACAGAACCACTTGTTAATACTGCTGATCAGGATATGAGGGATGCAGTACAACTGTTGACCCGGATTGTTGCCGGTTAAGTCCAAGGGCAAGCTATTCCTGCCGCGGGTTCTAGCGGTACTGATAGGGCGGCTAGTCTTCGGACGTAAGATTTTCTTAAGATGGATCCGCCTACTTTTACCGGATCCAATCTTAATGAAGATCCGCAGGACTTTATTGATCAAATCCAAAGGGCCCTAGAGGTGATGCATGTATCGGGCAGAGAGACAGTGGAGTTAGCTGCGTATAAATTCAAAGGTCAGGCTATATATTGGTATGAAGACTGGAAACTATCAAGGGGCATTGATGCACCCCCAGCTACTTGGAAAGAGTTCAAAGAGGCATTTATTGATCATTATCTTCCATATGAGACTCGTCAGGCCCGTGCGGATCAGTTCTTAAATCTTCGGCAGGGTAATACAAGTGTGAGGGAGTATAGTCTTCGATTTAATTCTTTGTCCAGATATGCTCCTAATGTTATAGCTACTATGGATGACAGAGTTCATCGGTATGTGGATGGATTGGATCCGTATTTGGTTAGGGATTGTACTATTGCTACACTGAATAAAGACATGGATATAGCTAGGATCCAAGCATTTGCACAGAAAATGGAAGATCAGAGGTAAAAAAAAGAACACAGGAATTTCAAAATGGATCTTCTAAGAGGGCCAGATCTACAGGGCAGTTTATGGCGCTACAGGGAGGTTTTAGACCTCAATTTTCTGCTAGACCACCTAGGCCATTATTTTCTTATTCTGTAGCTAGTGCTCCACCACAGCATCAGGGGTTCATAGGCAGTCAATTTGGGCAAAGAAGTGAGGGTCATAGTTCGCGACCAGTGGGTTATCATGGGCAAGGGAACATGATCCAATCGAGACCTTCTCGAGAGCTATGTAATCGATGCGGAAAGCATCATATGGGCGTATGTAGAATGGGAACAAATGTTTGTTTTTGGTGCGGTATGACGGGACATATGATGAGAGAATGCCCACGAAGGGGCGTAGGTGGCATAGCACGACCTTTGGGATCAGCTGTTGCATCATCATCACCGGTATTTTATTCTGGTAGGGGCGCACAACCTGCAGGTCACGCTAGAAATGAAAAAAGAGTCGCCAGTTCCAGCGGGACTCAGAATCGCACTTATGCTTTAGCGGATCGACAGAATCTAGAGGCTTCCCCAGATGTGGTCACAGGTACGTTGTCCATATTTTCATTTGATGTATATGCTCTAATTGATCCCGGTTCTACATTATCATATGTTACTCCTTTGGTTGTAGGAAAGTTCAAAAGAACCCCTGAATTGTTAGATAAGCCGTTGGAAGTGTCTACCCCGGTTGGGGAATCTATTATTGCTAGAAGAGTTTATAAAGATTGTGTAGTAACTGTGTGTGGTCGAGACACAATGGCCAATCTTGTGGAACTAGAAATGGTAGATTTTGATGTTATAATGGGTATGGATTGGTTGGCATCTTGTTATGCCAAAATTGACTGTTGTACGAAAAAGATGTATTTACATTTTCCTAATGAAGTAGTTATTGAATGGCAAGGTAAGATTGGCGCACCAAGAGGTAGATTTATTTCTTATTTCAAAGCGAGAAAAATGATTTCCAAGGGCTACATATGTCATTTAGTTAGAGTAAAGGATACGGAATCGGAATCACCAGATCTTCACACTGTACCAGTAGTAAGTGAATTTCTTGATGTATTCCCTGATGATCTTCCAGGTTTACCTCCTGAACGAGAAGTAGAATTTGGTATTGATGTGATACCAGGCACTAAGCTAATCTCAATTCCTCCGTATAGAATGGCCCCAGCAGAATTACGAGAATTGAAAGGGCAATTGAAAGATTTTCTAGAAAAGGGGTTCATTAGGCCTAGTATTTCCCCTTGGGGAGCACTAGTGCTGTTTGTGCGCAAAAAAGATGGCACATTGAGAATGTGTATTGATTATAGGCAGCTGAATAAAGTGACTCTTAAAAATAAATATCCTCTTCCAAGAATTGATGATTTATTTGATCAGTTACAGGGTGCCAAATGTTTTTCTAAGATTGATTTGAGTTCAGGTTATCATCAAGTGAGAGTCAAAGAAAAAGATATACCCAAGACAACTTTCCGAACAATGTATGGTCATTATGAGTTTCTAGTTATGTCATTTGGGCTAACTAATGCACCTGCAACTTTCATGGATTTAATGAATAGGGTGTTTAAGCCATTTCTAGATGTATCCGTGATAGTTTTCATTGATGATGTTCTAGTTTATTCTAGATCAGAAGAGGATCATGCTAATCATTTGTGACAGGCGTTGCAAACTCTTCGTGATTGCAAGCTGTATGCAAAATTTTCTAAATGTGAATTTTGGCTAAAGTCAGTGACATTTCTAGGACATATTGTATCAAATGAAGGCATACAGGTTGATACTCAAAATATAGAATCTGTGAAGAATTAGCCAAGGCCCACAACTCCTACGAAGATTCGTAGTTTTCTTGGGTTGGCTGGTTATTATAGAAAGTTTGTTGAGGGTTTTTCTTCTATTTCAGCACCCTTAACTAAGCTAACGCATAAAGCATCCAAGTTCCAATGGAATGATGCGTGTGAGGAGAGTTTCCAAGAATTGAAGAATAAGTTGACTTCTACACCTGTGTTGGTACTTCCAGAAGGTACAGAAAGGTATAAAGTGTATTGTGATGCTTCGAGAATTGGTTCAGGATGTGTATTAATGCAGCATGGTAAGGTGATAGCATATGCCTCAAGGCAATTGAGGCCACATGAGAAAAATTACCCCACACATGATCTTGAGCTGGCAGCGATTATCTTTGCTTTAAAAATATGGCACCACTATTTATATGGGGTTCATGTTGATATATATACTGATCACAAGAGCTTACAATATATTTTCAGTCAGAAGAATCTAAATCTGAGGCAGCGAAGGTGGATGGAACTATTAAAATATTATGATGTTGATATTTTGTATCACCCAGGGAAAACGAATATAGTAGCTGATGCGTTGAGTCATAAGGCTATGATGACACCTGTAGAAAGGCAAGGGATGATTAAAGATCTTCATCAATTAGCTAGTCTAGGAGTTCGTCTTCTCAAAACTCCGGACGAGGAGCTTATTGTGCATAATGCCGCGGAATCCTCATTAGTAGCTGAGGTGAAAGAGAAGCAAGATGCAGATCCTGTTTTATTGCAACTCAAGGAGAATGTTCAAAATGGTGCGACGAAGGTATTTTAGCTTTCGCAAGAAGGAGTACTTCTATGATAAAATCGGCTATGTGTGCCTATTGTTGATGAGCTAAGAAAAAGAATTATAACTGAGGCACATTTCTCAAGGTATTCTATTCATCCAGGGTCAACCAAAATGTATCAAGATTTGAAGGATGTATATTGGTGGAATGACATGAAAAGGAACATCGCAGAATTTGTAGCTGAATGTCCAAATTGCCAACGAGTTAAAGTGGAACATCAAAATCCCGGAGGCTATATGCAATGCATAGATCTTCCAATTTGGAAGTGGGACATGATCAACATGGATTTTGTTACAGGTTTGCCTCGTACAGCTCGGAAATTTGATTCTATATGGGTGATTGTGGATAGGCTTACTAAATCCACACATTTCTTACCCGTTAAGACCACTTACACAGTTGAAGAATATTCGAAGTTGTATGTTAAAGAAATAGTCCAATTACATGGAGTGCAAACTTCTATTATATCGGATCGGGGAACTCAATTTACCGCAAACTTTTGGAAATCTTTCCAACGGAGTTTGGGAACACAAGTGAATCTGAGTACAGCTTTTCACCCTCAGACGGATGGACAAGCAGAGCGCACCATTCAAACACTTGAAGATATGCTACGAGCATATGTTATAGATTTTAAAGGCAGCTGGGATGATCATTTACCTCTTATTGAGTTTTCCTACAATAATATCTATCATTCAAGTATCAAAATGGCACTATATGAAGCTTTATATGGGAGGAAGTGTAGATCACCAATAGGATGGTTCGAAGCGGGTGAAACTCTTATGTTCGGACCGGATCTTGTGTATCAAGCCATAGAAAAAGTCAAGGTGATTCAGCAACGGTTGAAAATAGCCCAAAGTCGACACAAGTCATATGCGGATAGTAGAAAAAGAGGGCTAGAGTTTTCGTTAGGCGATTGGGTATTTTTGAAGGTATCGCCAATGAAAGGGGTGATGAGATTTGGCAAGAAAGGAAAGTTGAGTCCACGATATATAGGCCCGTATAAGATTATTTGAAGATGTAGGAAAGTTTCTTATGAATTAGTGCTACCCCAGGAACTCTCATCAGTGCATCCAGTATTTCATGTATCGATGCTTCGAAAGTGCATCGGAGATCCGTCCCTTATTACTTCTACTGAAGATGTGCAAGTAACAGAAGATCTTACCTATGAGGAAATGACTGTTGCTATATTAGATCGTCAAGTTAAGAAGATGAGAAATAAAGAAGTAGCATCGGTGAAAGTACTTTGGAGAAATCAACAAAGGGAAGAGATTACATGGGAAGCGGAGGAAGCAATGAAATTCAATTACCCTTATTTGTTCAAAGGTGAAAAAGAAGTGCAAGGAGTGAAACTGGGACACTAACAAGTAATTTTTTACATATACATAATATCTATATGATGACGTGAATATCAATTATGAATTCGAACTTGTTTCGGCTAAATAACTACATTCACATTCGAGGACGAATGTCCTTAAGGGGGGAAGGAGGTAACACCCCATACTTAATTACGTGCATTAGCCATGGTTATATGTGTTGGAGTATATGTATTGATCATAAGTTAGGTATATATGAGTTTAAGTATGAGTATTGATTATTTTGAGATGGTTTCAAGTGTATAGTTTGATTATATGTGTATAGGAATCGACTTTATTTATACCGGAATTTGCTCGTCGAAGTTTCTATGCGAAGTTTATCGAGTTAGCTTTCCAACGATATAAAGATTTCTGAAAACAGATGAGTATCGGATATAAGCGAGCATGTTCAAAACTTGAAAACGGTGGACGCAATGAACAGTAAATGTGCAGAAATTTTCTGCACACAAAAGTACTGCAGCCAAACAGATTTTTGGGTCGACTTTAAACGATCATAACTCCTTGTACAAAATGAACTGTGTGAGCTGCTATATATCGATGAGAATCCCCGAGAGTCTTCTTTCTAATACACTTGGTTTCACCCAAATCCATTATTGGAGCAAAGAGTTATGGTCGATTTACTTTAGCCTACCAAAACAGTCCACCATGGACAGATTCGGATTTACTTAAATTTTAAGGGCAATATGGTTATTTTCCATCACCTCATGGACGAAAATTGGTCATTATATACATATACTTAGCCTCATATCCATCATTTATCATCCAAATTATTGAAGAATAAGAAACCCTAGCCTAATTTCAACTCCAATTATCTTGTGATTCAACCATAGAAAATCCAAATTGATTCCGTAGTTGTGTTCACCGTCTCGAGGGTTTCGAGAAGAACCCCTTATTTGTGCCAACAGGAATTCGAAATCAAAAGGGCCATTTTATGGTAAGGATGTAAATTATGTTGGTGTTATTTATATGGATATGTATATATATGCATGTGAGCATAAGAAGTATGTTATTTGATTGTTGTTGAAAGATGATTGGAAATGATGTTGGATTATTCTTGTGCATGGTTGGATTATATTGAATTGTGAAGGGATTTGGTGTGATGATGTGGTATTGAAATGATTATATATATATATATACACACATAAACCTATTGTTCAAGTTGGTTTTTGGAATGCTTTGCAAATATTGATTGTATGGAATTATGGAAGAGAATTGTGGTGTTGGGTTGCTAATACTAGATGCCAAACATTTCATTGTAGATAAGTGATTTGTAAAGGCGGGAAGTTGTGTTGAATTGGTATCCGAATCTACAACGAGGTATGTAAAGCATACTCTAACGATGTTCTTTGACATGAAAACACCAATGTTCCATCAAGTAAGATTCCGAGGTTGTCCAAAAAAAAAAACATGTATTGTTCTACGTTACCAACAAAGCTGTTTCCATTCTATAAAGTGTTAAAATGTTTCATTGATATACCAAAAGGATCCTATTTCATTGTTGTGATATTGATGATTCTGAAACACATTGTTGATGTACCAATGAGTCTTTATTACATCGTTATAGTATAGAAGGTCTATTACTTGGTTCCTATTGATGTATCATTGTTCCAAAGGTACTATATTGGGCATGAACACTAATGTAATAATCTCAAAAGCTTTTGAACTAAGTTATTGGAAAGATCTCTTATGTGTGTTACTTGATATACGTGTGGGTGGTAGCTCAGGGGCTTAAGCGTAGCATGGGCCGATCCCGATACTTGATATGATTACAGTTGATATGTACTGGGGGCAGCCTAATGGTCACAGTACGGTACAGTATTGATTATTGTTAGGTGGTTGGAGGTTCGGGAGGAGGAGGTAATGGTGAATTATAATTGTAAAGAATGAAATGAACGAATGTATACCGTTCCACAAATGTGTTTGAATTCAAGAACCCAATTCAGATTAATGATAATGTACATGATCCTAAAAGTGTTTATGAAGTGTGGTTCACTTCTATTATGATTTATTCACTTGTGTCTGATTTTCTTGATCCCCCATATCACATATGATTATTTACAGCTTTACATACTCAGTACATATTTCGTACTGACGTTCCTCACGGGGGACCTGCATTTCATGCTGCAGGCATAGGTGCTTCAGCTCATACACAACATAGATAGGAGCCAGGTCATACAGCTATTGTTGGTGAGCTCCAGTTTGCTTCGGAGCTTTCCGAGTCGGTTCCTTATGTTTTGTTATTGTACAGGAGTCATGTGTGGGCGGGGGGTTTGTCCCGACCCTAGTTATGTCATGTATATCCTAGAGGCTTTGTAGACATAAGGAAGGGTAAAGTCATGGAAGTTTATATAGTGATGTTATATTTGTATATGTGGTGGCCCCGATGGCCAAGTATTATATATATATATATATATATTTGTCTGTGTTATGCTGATACAGGTAATTAGACCCTTCTATATGCAATGAAGTGCTGTCCAAATTTTTGGTGACATGTAAGTGAAAGTACAGGTATTTGAACGGGTTCTCCCGGGCCTTCTCGGCTTCGGGTGCCAGTCCGGCCCGATGGGATTTTTGGGCGTGACACAGGTTTTGAAGAAAGCATAGAGTCTTTTTATAGCCCAGATACTCTAAATATTTTTTATCCTACTCTCATTAAAGAATACATGTTTGATGGTTATTTTCCAGATGAAAGAGGCAATTTCTTAAGCAGTATGGTGGCAGGGGTTGATTGGGTTGTAGGGAGTTTGGCACTCCTATCTAATGACCAAAGAACATTAAAAAATGAGTCAATGAAATCCATCTTTCCTGAGTCGCCCATTAGATCACCCTATCTAACTTATGATGGAACCCCAGCCTAAGTCCAATTTTAAAAAGAGCCACTCCTGCCCTTAGAAAATGATGAAGTAGAGGAGGATAAAAGTGGTGATTTGGTGTGGAAAAGATTTAGGCAGCTGGGATCCAAAGTAAAATAAAAGATAGATACTGCTGATATGTTGGTAAAGACCTGTGAAACTTGAAGAGCGGGAAAGCTTTTTATGAGTGATGCAATACTTGTGAATTAGTCTGCTATCATTAATATAAGAAGAGCGAGGAAATTTATGTGATAGAGAGAGAAAGAGGAAATCCCCCACAAAGATGGTTATTATTGTGGAGGGGGATAAGAAAGAAGATGACATAAATTCTAATGTTGATGCTATAACAACACCAAAAAAAAGAGCAGGTATATCAAGGTCAGTGAAGAAGTCCAAATCAGTTTTTCCAAAGAAGAATATTTTTATTAAAAAAAAGGCAGTTGAGGTTCCTGAAGGACGTGGTCTTGAAGTTTCTCCACCATATTTGAACTAGTGGTTCAGTCATCTAAGAAACTAGGTATCGCTTCTATGTGAATAAAATATTAAAATGATAAAAAAAGTTCTAACTAGGGAGGAAAAGATTCAGGTACTCAAAACTCAAAAAGTGCTAAAAGAAAGAGTATTAAATCCAAATATTTTGATAAGCTAGGAATGTGTGAGTTGGTTGAATATGTGAAGTGTCAAGAGTGGCTTCACTTGTTTAAATTGCCAATTTGTCTTTTTCATGATAAGGAAGCGAGGGACTTTTAATATACTTCCAAATTCTGTAAGGATGATTTGCACATATTTTCTACGGTATAAGGTCTTAATATCCATCTTGATGAATATGTTCTTTGTTAAATTCTTCACATCTGGCACGACTCAAACCAGGGTCTTGTCATAATAGGAATCCCAAGACCAACAAAGACTAGGGACCACTCTCGATACCCAACCCAACCTCTAAACACATACCCTGATTTGGATCAATTTCAAACATATAAAAAGATAGAGTTATGTATTATTCAAAACTCTGAGATAGGTCCATGACCATGAACAACCCAAATGAGTCAAACCATCCAATACCACACCAACAACCATAACGTAAACCAATCCATAACCATTCCATAGCATAATAAGATGGAACAATCACAAATCAAATCAAATCAAATAAAATGGTATCATACATAATACCAATACCAATGAAAAGGTTGACACCAGCGCCGACACCGCCCATACCAACCCATAGTAGTCTTACAAAGCCTCTATTCGAAAGTAAAATAGAATTCGGTTGAAACATGCCCCCGATCATAGCCAAAACAAGTCTAAGGAATAACCAAAGTATGATGACAAGACCATTATATGAAATAGAGACTTTTGGAGTATGGAATCTCACCACTTCAATCCAACTCTAAGTTGTTCCTAAATTTGATCACTAAGTAGGAGGAGTAGTATGGCCGGTTCCTGCATCACATAGGGATACAATGCTCGAAGATGGTTTAACGGGTGAAATACACTCAGTATAAGGATAAAATAATTCTAATATTTAAAACCAAGTAAATTACCATATTCATTCACATCCATCCATCCATATATATATATATACATATATATATAAAATCTATCCCGAGAAAAGGAATCATGTTTAGTATGTATTTAAAATCTTTAACCTGGGTTTGTGTAGCTTAGCCATCCTAGAAACACCCACAGGCTATATTGGGCCAGTGTTACCCTCTGAACAGTCCCTAGTATGTGTAGCCACACAAATCGGAGATATAATAGGGGTAGGGGATTCCTGTTTACCCTTCACCCCCTATGATACATATAAATAAGTTTAACTTAGTGGATTCCTTTGTACCCCACAAGTACATGGTCTCCATGTACGATCCTCATATTGACAAATATGAGTTTCCAGTATCCGTTCATTGAACTCACACCTTCACGATTAGCTATCACAACCTACCATTATTTCCCAATTAAAACCATTATCACATAGCAAAACCACTAATTCCATATATTATTAACCAAGGCTATAAGAAGTGGCATCTTCATAACAACTATTGCTTCCAAGCAATGTCCTTAGCCAATCACCTAGGGGATTCCCATGTAACCCATAATTATTAGATTTACTTGGGGGATTCCCATGTTCCCCACAAGGTTTTTAATCAAATCCTTGGCCACCAAGTCCTTACAATTTATCTATTAAAACCATTTAAACAAGTTAGGTTCCATTACCATATTATACCATGCAAAGTTTTCAATGAAAGTTCAACTATGTAATAAGCATTCTCATAGGCTTTTTAACAAACATGTTGAAGGCATATAGTTTCCAAAACCAAAACCAAGTTCCAATTGACCATTCCTATGCACCATATGTTCAAGCCACCATTAATATGAAAATCATAAGTAAAAACATGGGAAAACATAAGCCAACCACTAATAACCAAAATCCCCAACATATGATTTAAAACCCAAAACAATATCATAATTACACGATGAAATCCATTCATAAAATATGCCTTTAGTTGAACTAAAAACGAGAGAGGATTAGCATGCCTGAGATTACAAAAAAGATGGAGAGAAATCATCTTTTTAGAGCCTTAATTGACCACCTTGAAGAAAACCCTAGCCTTTGCTTAACCCAAGAGCTTGAGAGAGTTTTGAGAGAGTTTCTAAGTGTTTAAGATTAGAATAATAGGGTAAATAATGTTCCAATAGTGTTTTAGGTCATGGGGTCATAAAGGGTTAAGAGGGAAAATATCTAGAATACCCCCAACTTAAACTGTAAAAATTCCCGCAGAAAGGTACAACTCCCTCTTAAATCGTACCCTAGACAGGATGTTGGACATCACACACTATCCACCATACGACTCTCCTTCCCCCTCTCATACCATGATCATATGATACGTACTTTTAGCCTGTGCCCTAGGAAAAAATATTTAGGCTGGACATTGGACAACATATGATTTAGATCATACCACTCGTACCCTATCCTTATGGCTCTTTGTGAGCCACTCGTACTCCGAGGCAAGTTAAATCACCATGTTTCAGGTTAAGTGAAGGATCAACCAACCCATCACTAACTATACGACTAGTACCTCCAAACCATAACTAAACAAGAAACTCGACCACCAAACACTAGTTAGCTTACAAATTTGGTCACACAACCCGTATCCTCACCATACGACTCGTATGGTGAGTCGTATGATCAATAGATACTCAAAACCCAGGAAATTTTACAAGGACCAAAACCCAGGGTTTTATAACATCCCTGTGGAATGGATTAGGTTCGTGATAAAAAAAGTTCCATCTCTTGAGTTTATGCAAGAAGCAAGCAAGGTTGCTAGGAAGTCAAAAGCTAGAGTAAGGAGGAAATTTTTGAAATGAGAGTTTCAACTTCTGTTTGAACCTGTCAATAAGGTTATGCTTTTATTTTTGGAAAAGCACATAGTTGCCTTAACATCAGACCTATTCTTCATGGAGGGCCTTAGCCAGTTTGAAATCATCAATTTTTCACCATCATAATTGAACAGATGTTCAAGATAATGCATGTTAAATATAGAAAGTATGGAATGATGTATGGTTTTTTTGAATAAGGTATTTGATCACTTTAAAGTTGAGTGTTAGAAAGGGATGGTTGGGTCGGTTAAGAACACCTTTTCCATGACTACATTGATTGAGAATGGGTGTATTGAAATAAAGGTAAGGGCAAAATCCAAATCACAAGTCTCTAATCTTATCAAAGTATAAGAAAGGTTGGTTGCACAATTAGAGGAAATGACTATTGTAGTGGCTAGATAGGATGCTGAAATCTCCCCGTTAAAAGCAACTCTACAATAAATATCAATTGAGGGACCTGGTACCATCGATTTTCTCCATACAAAAAATAAAGATCTGAAGGAACATGTCAAGGACCTGAATGCAAAAGTTAAGGATCTAAATGTTGATATGAAGTAACTGACTAAGAGGATTCTGAATGCTTATGCAGTTGAGTCTGAGCGCATAAACCCGGTCCTTTACTCCCTTTCCCTAAACCTTCTCTTTCTTAAGATCTCTTTAAATTGTCCTAGTTTTCTTATGCTTTTGTCTCTATGGCTATTTTGGAATAGTTTTTTTGTTTTAATTAATTTTAATATCTATGATGCTACTTCTTTATTCTCATGAATGGACTAGTTACTTTTGTCTATTATCTCTACTTCTTTAGGGCCTTGCTCATTCGTGTAAGTATTTCCCAATGAAAATAAAGTATGCTTTGCATAATTTGCTTAACTTGATTTAATTATTTTTATGATGACCAAAGCAGAAAAATATTATCAATGGGAAGGCATTCTTGGTTCACATTAGGGGACTTGGTCCCTAGTAGATAAGGGGAACATTAAAGGAATCTGGTTGATATAGGGGATAGATGGACACAGGAACTGGTGGATAGGGAAAATAACTGGAAATTGTCTATACAGTTTGTCATCATCAGAAAGGGGAAAAATATTAGTTTTGATTTTGATGATTCACTAAAAAGAGTGCAAGGGACCTGGTCTGTGTTGTGCTAATTTAAAAAGTAAATTAAAACTTTGGACAATTGTAAACTGTACTGTCTGTTATGGCTGGTAGCACTGCAACAATGGTGTAGCTGGATCGCTAAAACCTAGACCAATATCAGATGTGACATGAGCAAAACCTAGTTTTTACAATCAAAAGGTTTTCTTTCTTAAGCAAAAAACGTTTTATCATATTATTGCTCACTTTCAATGAGGGACCTGATAGAGCTGCAATTCAGACTTTGTTGATTTCGTGAGTGGTAGTCTTTTGTTCTTACTATTGTAAACCTAATCATGTATTATAAAGAATTGTAGGTAGTTGAGTCACGTTAACTAAAGTTTCTTGTCGATTAAGCTTTAGTTTAGTCAAGATTTATTTATTATGCCTTATGTCATTCTGAGTAGAGTTATCTAGGGAATCAACTAGAGTTGTTTGATTTGAGAGGTGTAGTGGAGTAGTTGCATAAATCTTTTAATAGAGGTGTTAAAAGGTGGATAGGATTAAGAGTTTAATTTTTGTGATTATTGGTGTCTGTAATCACACTTTTTTCTTGAAGATAGTGGAGCTTGGTGAAAATTCTGTGAGACAAATTATGATTTTTCCTCCCCTGAGTAAGGAAGTTTTCATGAAAATATTGAGTGTTCTTTATTTTCAGAATTTTGCGTATATCTTATTTATTTACTGAACTAGTGTGTAAGGGACTTAGTCCCTTTACTTGTGGTGGATTCGTATAGACCAGTAGAGAAAAAATGGAAAAGGAAGAGGAGAAGGAGGAGAAGAAGAAGAAGAGGGAGGAGGAGGAGGAGCAGAAGAAGAAGAGAAAGAGGGGGAGGAGGAGGAGAAGCAAAATAAGAACAAATAGAAGGGGAAGAATCAGAAGAAATAGGAGAAAAAGAAGAAGAGTTGGAGAAGGAGAAGCAACGGGAGGAGGAGAAGGAGAAGACACAAGAGGAGGAGAAAAAGAAGAAGAAGGAGGTGAAGAAGAAGAAGGGGGAGGAAGAGTAGCTTAGGAGGTGTAGAAGACGACGAAGGAGGAAGAGCAGCTTGATCTTATTTCTTGAGTATCAAAAAGGGAAAAGGCGTCATTTCCACCCTAAACTATACCCGAAAAGTCTAAGCCACACCTAAACTATACTAGTGACCTATTACACACCTTAACTATAAAAAAGTGATGTTATTACCTCCCCGCGACCCCCATTCTAAGGCGCGTGTGTTACACTTATTTCAGGCGCGTCCAGCCTATTAAATAACAAAAGTAAACGGCTAATAACATTAAGGGAAAAGTCATCGTTTCCACCCCAAACTATAGTCGAAAAGTCGAATCCACACCTAAACTATATAAGTGACCTATTACACACCTTAACTATAAAAAAGTGATACTTTTTACTGACATGACAGCGCGTGTAAAACACTACACCACATGCAAGTGGTGGTAGCCTGACAGGGTGTAAATAGTTTCACTTTTTTATAGTTTAGGTGTATAATATGTTACTAGTATAGTTTAGGTGTGGATTCGACTTTTCGGATATAGTTTGGGGTGGAAACGATGTCTTTTCCTGTATCAAAAATAATGAATTGTTGTGTATTACAATAAGACACCGATATATAGTATTCCTAATAAACTCTGCCAGTTAACTGTAACTATCTTTCTAAAAAGTTATTAGCTATAGTAATTGTTGTCTATTATAGTGATAGAATACACCTATATATAGTATTCCTAATAAACTCTGCCAGTTAACTGTAACTAACTTTTCAAAAAGTTGTTAGCGACAACAATTAACTAATTTGTGAATTTAACTGTTTTCTAACAATAGTAACTAATTGCACAGTAAGCTTTGTATACTTCAACACAATTCTTAGTGGTTGAAAGATTTGAAAATTAGGCAATATTGACAGAAAGAAAGCTCAAGTCATAATGCTGATACAAAATCATTTGATTGATGAGATAAAAATAATAATCTCCAATTAAAAAATAAAAATTTTATTTTATTCTTTATTTAATTATGTTAATTAATTTGAAGATTATTTTATCCTATTATTTTCATAAAAAAATTAGTTCGAGCAAATAGTAAATCCCATTTCATTAACTTAGCAAGATCCTATATTTTTTTCATTTTTTAATACCCGTCCGTAGGAGCTTCCATCCATTTTGCTCTCTTGATGACTCGAACTCACAACCTGAAGGTTGGAAGTGAGGGGTGCTTATCATCAGGGCAACTCTCTATTGTCTAGATACAATGATTAGCTCTTTCTTGTCATATATCAATTTTTTAGTATTATTTTTGAAGTATGACAATCTAATTAATTAATATTTTGTGCGAGTCTGAATACAAAATTTTTAGCTTTTAAGAATTTAAATTTATATTTTTATAAACTACATAAAAAATGTTACAAGTAACAATAGTTAACAAAAGGCAGTCTAGTGTACTAAGCTCCCGTTATGTACGAAATCTAAAAAAGATGAATAACAAGAATGTATTATACTCAATCTCATCCTACATTTTTGTAGTTGTATGTTTTCACAGTTCATATACGAGACCAACAAGTCACATGGAACTTTGAGCTATAGGTGACAAAAGAGTTTTAAAATGAGGTGTAGGTGACACAAGTCTTAATAATTGAGTAGAGGTGACAACTACTTTATTATGGATTAAGAAAATTGATTTTTTTTTTAAAATAACCCACAAGTTTTTTAATTTATACTTTGATCCAAATGTTAGTTAGTATAACAGGAAACGGAGGGAAAAAGGTCTGTTTCTCTCTCTTCTCATCCATTGTTGTTTTATCTCTCTCTTCAGATTATTGTTGTTCATTGTTGTTGCTGCTTTATTCATCATCTTCTGTTTCATTATCATCATCTTCTACTTCATTATCAACTTCATCTTCTTCTTGTCGACCATTGTTGTTGTTGTTACCACTACTACTACTATCTAACCAATTTATTAGTCAAATTTTATTTTCTACATCACTTTCCACTTTGGCATTACTTCATAGGTGACTTTGGTAAGTAAAATTATGACTTTATTCGAATTTTTCATCTGGGTACACAGTTACTGCTGTTTTTTCTAACAATTGATAGAACCCGATCATGAATCCAACATAAGTGCCCACAATTTAAACAGATCACTCATGTGGTGCATCAGATGATAATCTATTGCAATGGAAGACTCATATGTTGGATTCATGTTTATACTTCTATAGTACCTGTAACTTGAATCGAATAGATGGGTAATCTGTTGTAACAAAATATTTATCTGTTGCAACTGACTAGTTATCTGTTGCAACAGACTTATTATCTGTTGCATAAGATTGATTATCTGTTGCATCAGACTGATTATCTGTTGCATCAGACTTCTTATCTATTGCAGCATATGAGTAATCTGTTGCAATAAATGAGTAATCTATTTGGAACAACACAAATCAACCCCTGCCACAAACTCAACAGATAATCAATATGTTTCAACTCTTGCTATTGCTACTGGATTCAAAATTATTCTTTACGTTCAATCGTCAACATGCTTTTTGAGAAGATAATAGACAGAATAAAAATTAAATACTCCCTCCGTCTCAAATTACCCGTCCCAAATTTCCTAATTTGATTTCTCATTTTACTTATCTTTTTCATTAATCAAGAAAAGACAAAAATTTTCCATGTTTTAACCTTTGCATTAATTATTTTTTCTTCAAATTAAAATGTAAACATCATTTAATAGGGGTATTATGGTAAATTAGGCATGTTATTAATTATTTTTCTTAATCAATGTGCCATCTCAATTTGGGATAGGTAATTTGAGACGGAGGGAGTATGAATTAAAACATCAAAGCCGTGCAACAGACTGATTATCTGTTGCATCAGACTGATTATCTATTGCAAACAGATGAGTAATCTGTTGTAACAAATGAGTAATCTATTTGGAACAACACAAATCAACCCCTACCATAAATTTAACATATAACCAATATGTTTCAACTCTTGCTATTGCTATTGCTACTGGATTCAAAATTATTCCTTCGTTCAATCGTCTACATGTTTGTTGAGAATATAATAGACAGAATGAAAATTAAATATGAATTAAAACATAAAAACAAATAAAAATACATAAACTAAAAGAAAAAATAATCTTATTATTATTATTATTATTATTATTATTATTATTATTATTATTATTATTATTATTATTATTATTATTATTATTATTATTATTATTATTATTATTGCCAGCCGATCAATCTTCAACCGGTAGCAGCAACACCCTCCTTAGGCTGCAGATCTCACGGAGCATTCTTTCTCTAACTACTCCCAATTCCCATTGCAGGTCACGAACCTGCATCCGAAGCTCATTCATGGCGTCTTGCAGAAAAGCAATGTCCCACACTAGATGAGTCATATCTAAAACACATATGAATTGACAAAAAACATAAAAAAAAAATTAAAAAAAAGAATATCCGAATGTAATACAACGTATACTACAAATTGGCAAGAAAAAAACTTACCTGAGTCAGGGAAGAGAAAGTGGTGGAAGGTGTAATATGAAAGACAAGAATCAATAAATAAATAGAGTGTAGTTGAATGAACGATGGAGTAAGGAGGAACCTATTTATAGAGGATTGAATTTGAATGAGTTAGGCAAAAAGGAACGACTGTTCACTTCCATTTATTAATTACATTTTTAATTACTGTGAAAAGTTATGACTTAATTAAATCAAGAAATATTGTGATAAGTCATGACTAGTTAGGTTATTATTATTATTAGTAGTAATTTGTTCTTTCCAAGAACTGTTTTTATTGAGTTGTGACAACAGATTCTATATATATTGCATCAGATAACTCATCCGTGACAACAGATATATCATCTGTTGCAACAAATAGAAAACCTGTTGCATTAGATAATCTATCTATTGCAATATATAATCTATCTTTTTTTAAAAAAAATTATCATCATATCATTAATCAATATTTGCTGACTTTTTAATTATATAAATTTAAAAACTAGATTTAAAAAAAAATATTTCTGTGAAAAGAAATGGCGCCTATTTAATATTAACGTCAATTATTCAAATTAAATAATCCTTTTTTACAATTATAAATTGTGTTTATTATTTATTTCCTTATTGTTTTCTGTGAAAAGAAATGACTTAATTAAATCTAGCTGGTGAGTTTTTTATTATTGTAACATATCATGACTTTTCAGCTTATTATTATTAAATTAGCCTTTTCTCAATTTAAAAATCGAAGACACCTTTTTAATAACCGTTTCTTTAATAAAATAATAACCATTTTTATTGAGTTCTAGCAATAGATTGTATATCTGTTGCATCAGATAAACCATCTGTTGCAATAGATATACCATCTGTTGCAATAAAGTGACCATATGTTTTAATATCTTTTTTGATTTCTTCTAACAACTGATACATCAGTCGCAATAGATGGGGAATTTGATGCATCAGCAACATTGTTGAATGTGTTTTAGACAAAAAGTCATGACTGTTCATCTTTTTCTTAACAATCATCATATAAGTTAATTAATTCAATATTGTGACTTTTTTCTATTATATAATAAATAAATAATTTTAAAAAATAAATTTAAAAATAAAAATGGTGAAAAGTCACGATCATTTATTAAATTAAATAACCGTTCTTTTACGGTTATAAATTGTGTTTATCATTTATTTCCTTATTATTTATTGACGAACAATTTTTCATATTAAATAATCAAAAAGTCATGTCTTTTCACCCTCTCAATAACAACAATAACCCTTTTTATTAAGAGAAAATACATAATTACCCCACTGATGTTGACCGAGATTTTTAAAAAGACACCTAAACTTTGAATTCGACCTATTACCCCACGATTCTTACTTAATCCGTTGCGAATACACCATTTTTTGCTGAATCTCAGTCACAACAAAGAGAGTGAACACACACACCAATCAGGTGCTGCCATGTGTCAAATACGTTTAATTTATATATTTTTTTAATAAAATTTTACTTTTTTTTAATTTAACACCCCACCCCCTCTTCCCCCACCCCACCCTATCCAGCACCCTCCTTCCCCCGACATCCAGCAACTCCCCTCCGCCCCCACCCCCATTCAACACCCCCACCCTGTCAGCATCTCCCCCTAACCCCCCCAACTCCGTCAAAACCTCTTCCCGTCCATTTTTTTTCTTTTTGTTCAAATCAATTGAAAAAATTATTTTATGATTGAATTGAGTTTTAAGGATAGTTAAATGATTGAATTGAGTTTTAAAGATAGTTAAATGAGCATTAATGGAGCTTTAGTGGAGGAATTTTAATGGAGTTTTAAAGATTTTTTTTTAAAAAAGCTTCAAGGGAGCTTTAATGGAGGAGCTTTAATGGTGTTGAAGAAGATATTGTGTTGAAGAAGACATTGTGTTGAGCTTTAATGGAGCTTTAATGATATTTTAAAAAGAAAAAGCTTCAATGAAGCTTTAATGGTGTTGAAGGTGTTGAACAAGAAAGGGTGGGTTGGGGGGAGGGGGGAGGGTGATTTAAATAAATAAATATTAAATTTTTTTGTTTTAAAAAAAATATAAATTATATATTAATTATTTACACGTGGCACCTTTTTATTGGTCAAAAAAGTCAAATTTGAGCCCTTTCACGCGCCTATGGAGCGTGTGTACACACAGGGGTCAAAATGGTGTGTTTACAACGAAATAAAAAAGAATCGTGGGGTAATAGGTCGAAGTTAAAGTTTAGGTGTCTTTTTGCGAATCTCGGAGAAGATCAAGGAGGTAATTATGTATTTTCTCTTTTATTGATAACCGTCTATTGCAACATATGATTCATCTACCATATCAGATTAACCTCTGTTTCCATAAATGCTCAATCCCTACCACCAACCGTCGACATGTTGAGAATAAGGAATAAACCAAATGATAATTAAATATTAAATAAGAATTAAAAATTCAAATCGGGTTGATTTGAAAATAAAGTAACATCCATAGAGATATACTTTCTTTTAGTAATGGGATCAAAGCATTTTGGGATGTCGAATAACCAGTGAAGACACATCTCACAGCTCTAGGATCCAATTTCTCATGAGAGGTCCCGGTTACATAGACATAACACACACCCAAAAATGAAAGATATAGATCAAGAATCTATTAACATATTTACGAATCCTAATCCTGGAAATATAACAACCCACTTTTCTTTACTACCCAGGACTTCGATAAATTTAGAAATTAGGTAGAAGAATAAAGTGTTTAGAAAGTCGAACACCAAACATAGATTTTTGAATTCCTTACGTAGATCCGATATAAAAAAGTAAAATACATACACTAAAATAAAAAACATAACCTAATTATTATTACTACTGTTGTTATTATTATTGTCAATCGGACAATTTTCATCCGGCAGCAGCAGGGCCCTCCCAACCTTGCTTTGAAGTCGGCCAAATCCCTCTGGAGTTCATCAAACTGCCTTTAAAGTTCCCTTAAGTACTCAATATGAATCTGTTTGTACGAATCTGAATCATCCATATTTGTAAGTGTAGTAGAATGGATGAGTAAGGAGAGACCTATTTATAAATGATTGAATTCAAAGGGGTTAGTCAAAAAACCATGACTATTCATCCCTTAATTAAATAAAACTGATGAATTTTCGAATATGTAAATTAAAAAAATGGATCTAAATACAACATTTTATCTTTTATTGTATTTCAGAAAGAAAAGAAAATTGCTTTAAAATAAATCTAACAGATGGGTAATCTGTTGCAAAATATATTCCATCTCTAGATAACTTACAACATATTGTCAATCTATTGCAACAGATGGATATATCTGTTTGATTTTTCCAATAGATATTTCATATGTTGCAACAGATTGATCATCTGTCGTAACAAATATTTGTAATTGTTTGACAATTTAAATAGGTGTGGCATCTGTTGTAACTTGTTAGTCATCTGTTTATTCAATTTAAGCCATAGATGGGCTAGAAAGAATAAGGTGAGTGCATATGGATGGATCCACTTTCATGTGTGGAAGTTATGTATTACTGATAAGGTCATCGGGTGTAACACCATGATTTTCTGAACCGGAACGCTACATGGTTTCCATGACCCCAGAGGACCATAAGCTAACCCATGACTGATATCTGTACCTGTGCACTGCAATATATATATACTGTAAAAGTGTGGAATATAACTGCAAGGACATAAGGTTCAAAACTGAATCATAATGTCTGATAAAACAATGCCTGAATAAAATGGTATAATAGTATCAAAACAAAACTAAAATAACTGTCTAATCTTGCTTGTCTAAATCTAGTCTGAAATACTCTACTGTCTGAATAATCTGAATAAGGAGTTGAAGGGATATGTCCCCAACTAACTCCATCTACTGAAATAATAAAACAATGAAATAAGAATGTCCTCGCATGATGAGGACTCACCACTGACTCTGAGTATTGAAGCTGGAATGCTACTGCTGCTCTGGAGCTGGGGCTGCTGAACCTATGGCATAATAAAACACCATAGCGCAAATGTGTCAGTACAATTAATTGTACTGAGTATGTAAGTAAGGTAAGCTAAATGCATGGGGTTTATATACATGAATGATACTAACTGAATGACTGATATGAATGTGAGAAAACATGCAAGAAATACTTAACTGTAACTAAGTTCATGATAATACTGATAACGTGATATAATTGATACTGAGCAACTGTGTCTGACAGTCTAGTTTCTGATGGAACTAGTTGAGTTTCATACTGAGCTGAGTGACTGTATCTGACAGTCCTGTATTCTGAAGAACTACCTGAGTTCTATTACTGAGACTGTGACTGTGCGAAGTATTCATCTAACCGACATGCCCAAAGTGTGCTATTATAACTAGGTTGGGGTCCAATCTGTGCCCTGATTGGAAGGGTGTCAATACCGCGCCACTGGTAAGGACAACTATGAGTGACCCTCATATAGCAGGTTACTCTAATGAGAATGGTGGGAACCCTCATATAACAGGTTAAGCCACATCATCTACCCTTATATAATAGGCTATGATGTCTCAACCTACGTTGGCTACGTAGTTCTGGAACACAAGGATTGCTTCTAGGAATCACACCCTCTAAAAATAGGTGAGTTCCCATCCTTGGAATCTGCATAGGACTTCTGTCCGATCTGAGAAGCCCGAAGTCTCTCTCTGATCAACTAAAATTTTTCTAAGTCATAAAAAACTAAGTCATTCCCTATAACTGAGGCTTCACTAATTTTGAACCAACCAACTGGAGATCTATATCTCCTACCATAGAGATCTTCGAATGGAGCCATATGAATACTGGAATGATATCTGTTGTTGTATGCAAACTAAATCAAAGGTAAATGGTCATCCTAACTTCCCTTGAAATCAATTTCACACGCCCTTAGCATATCTTCTAGAGTCTGAATGGTCTTTTCTTCTTGACCATCCGTCTGAGGATGAAAGGCTATACTGAGAAGGACTTGGGTACCAAGACCCTTTTGGAATGCTTTCCAGAAGTGAGAGGTGAATTGGGTACCTCTGTCTGAGATAATAAATAACGGAATACTGTGTAATCTGACCAACTCCCTGATATAGAGTTTGGCGTAATCCTCAGCTAAATAAGAGGTATAAACTGGAAGGAAATAAACTGATTTGGTCATCTTGTCTACAATGACCTAAACTGAATCATGCTGATGATGAGTACGAGGCAAACCCATCACGAAATCCATGTTCACTTTTTCCCATTTCCAGGTGGGAATAATGAACTCCTGCATGGGACCACTAGGCTTCTGATGCTTTATCTTAACCTACTGACATGTTGAGAACTTAGCCAGAAACTATGCAATATCTCTCTTCATCCCACTCCACGAATATATCTCCTGCAAGTCGCGGTACATCTTAGTGGCCCCTGGATGAATAGAGTAGCGTGCACCATGCGCTTCTGCAAGAATTTACTGCCTCAGGTCATCTACACCTAGAACACATAGACAACCCTGACAATGCAAGACACCATCTCCCACTTAGGAGAAAACTCTACTTTCTGATCTTTGACTGACTCTTTCAACTTGACTAGGCTAGAGATGATTTTGAACTATTCTGAACCCATATGCTACCCTTCGAAAAATCAACTAAGCGGACACCTAATCTGGAAAGCTGATGAACTTCTTAGGCTAACTTCTTCTTACTATCCTCAACATGAGTAACACTACCCATATACAGTCTACTGAGAGTGTCAGCCACTACATTGGCCTTGCCCGAATGATAAATGACACTCATGTCATAATCTTTCAAGAGCTCTAACCACCTTCTCTGACGAAGATTGAGATCATTCTAAGAAAAGACATACTGAAGGATCTTATGATCTGTGAACATATCTACATGAACCCCATATAAGTAATGCCTCCAAATCTTTAAGACAAATACTACAGTTGCTAACTCAAGATCATGAGTAGGATAATTCTTCTCATGGGTCTTTAGCTGTCTGGAGGCGTAGGCTATGACCTTACCATGATGCATGATGACACAACCTAAACCTACTCTGGATGTATCATAATACACGACAAACCCATTTGAACCATCTGGTAACGCTAGAACTGGAGCTGATGTGAGTCGAGTCTTTAACTCCAAAAAATTCTTCTTGCAAGGATCTGACTACTGGAATTTGACCTTCTTTTGAGTCAATCTGGAAATAAGGGATACGATTGAAGAAAACCCTTCAACAAACTATCTTTAATAGCCAATCAAACCCAAGAAACTCCTGATATCTGATGGAGAGATAGGTCTGGGCCAGTTTTTCACTAGTTTGATCTTTTGAGGATCAACTCTTATGCCATCACCGGAAATGATATGACCAAGGAATTCTACTGACCTTAGACAAAATTCGTACTTACTAAATTTAGCGAACAACTGATGATTTCTGAGATTCTGTAATACCACTGCAAGATGATTTAAATGATCCTTCTCACTGCGGGAGTATACATGGATGTCATCTATGAAGACTATGTCGAACATGTCCAAGTACTGCTTGAAGAAACGGTTCATCAAGTCCATGAAATTGGTTGGATCATTAGTAAGACCAAAGGACATGACTAGGAATTCAAAGTGACCATACCGAGTTCAGAAAGCCATTTTTAGAATATCACATTCTCTGAATCTGAGATGATGATAACCTGATCTGAGATCTATCTTGGAGAAATAACTGGCATCCTTAATTTTGTCAAACAAGTCATCGATTTTGGGAAGTGGATAGTTGTTCTTGACCATAAATTTATTAAGCTGATAGTAGTCTATGCACATTCTGAGAGAACCGTCTTTCTTTCGCACGAATAAAACTGGTGCACCCCATGGGGAAACACTGGGTCTGATGAATCCCTTTCTAAGGGATCCTTCAACTGCTCTTTTAGTTCTTTGAGTTCTGCAGGTGCCATTCTGTATGGCGAAATAGATATAGGCTGAGTATCTGAAAGAAGATCAATGCTGATTTCTATTTTCCTTTCGGGAGGAATCCCTGGAAGATCTTCGGGAAAGACATCTGAATATTTATTCTCGACTAGTACTGATTCAAGACTGGAAGTTTTAGAGCTAGTGTACTTAACCCGAACAAGATGGTAGATACAACCTTTAGATATTATTTTCCTTACCCGTAGGTAGGAAATAATCTGACCCCTGAATGCTGAAATACTACCCCTCCACTCAAGGATGGGTTCATTCGGAAACTAAAATTGGACTATTCTATTTCTACAATCGATTGTGGCATAACATGAATAGAGCCAATTTATGCCAAGAATGACATCAAAATCAGTCATCTCTAATTTGACTAAGTTTGCTGAAGTGACTTTCTGAAGTATCATGATCGGGCAGTTCTTGTATACCCACCAGGCTATGATAGATTTACCCATTGGGGTGGAGACTAGAAGGGCTCTGCTAGAATTTCAGGACTGACTCTGAAATTGCCTGCTATGTAAGGAGTAACAAAAGACAAAGAAGCTCCTGGATCAAGCAAAGTGTAAATATGCAAGTGAAAGATCTATAATGTACCAGTAACCACATTAGGAGAATTTTCCTGATCTTATCGGGACTGAAGAGCATAAAGTCGATTTGGGTGATGCCCACTAGTAGAACTGGAGGTGGCACCCTGCTGATTTAGGCAATCGAACTGAGCTGAGGAATGGTTCTGCTGACCCTGCGGACCTGTCTGAGGACAATATCTGACTCTGTGGCCTGGCTTGCCACATCCGAAATAAATACCACTTCCATCTCTGCAAGTACCCTGATGGTTCTTTCCACATGTCTAAAAAAGAGGATAGGTGCGGGCACTGCTAACATTGCCCTGAGTCTTAGATCCTGGATCTCTATCTCTATTGCCGTCTTTGAATTTCGTCACTGGAGCACTGGATGAAGAAGGGGATGGAACTGAAGACTTTGGATAGAATTGAGAATGATTCCCACCCTCTGTCTTAGGTTGAGCAAAGTTAAAACTACCTATCCTTACTCTTTTATTTTGCTTTTCCCTCATCTTAATCTTATGCTCTTTTATCTATTAAGCATGAGTCATAAGTCTAGCTATAGTCATGTCACCATTCAAAATCGCGAATCTACACTCATTGACCACACTATTATTCACCCCAAAAATAAACTTACTCATCCTGTACTGACTGTCTGCAAGTACGTGAGAAACATGTCTAGCTAATTGAGTAAACTTAAGTGAATACTCTTTCACCGGCATATTGCCCCGCCCGAGGTTGATAAATTCCAACATCTTAGATTTTCTCAACTCTAAGGAAAAGAATGTATTGAGAAATGCAAAAGTAAACTCCTCCCACTCTACTGACTTTGCATCATCTTCCCTCTCGGACTTTTACTGCTTGAACCAAGTGTGAGCCACATCCTGCAACTAATATGTAGCTAGCTCCGCACTCTTACTAGAAGTCACCCCCATGATGTCAGTAACTTTCTAAACTTTATCTAGGAATTCCTGAGGGTCCTCATCTAACTTAGACCCTATAAAGGATGAAGGATTCATTTGGGCGAAGTCCTGAATCCTAGTTGCAACAGAGTTGGCCACTGGGTTGGCCAAAACAATAGCAGAAAGCTCATTCTTAATAGCAACTGACTGAGCAAGAGTAGTGAATACATCTCTAAACTCTGTATTAGAGACGTGATCACCCAAAGGATCTTCGGGCTGAGGGGATGACTGATTCCTAGTCCTCTTTTTGGGAGGCATGTTTTGTTAATAGAAGAGAAAAAAATTAGACTGAGAGTTTAAGTTGAGATTGCGCTCACTGGTACAACATGAATATTGAAAGAAGGGAAACTGCTCCTAAAACATCTCATAACCTCCTGTACATGATTGTGGCGTGCAATACACCCCTGTACAAGACTCTACTAAATACGGCTTATAGACTTCCTAGGACACTATTGAACCTTAGGCTCTGATAACAAGTTTGTAACGCGCTGATTTTTTATACCGGAATGCTACACGGTTCCTATGACCTCGAAGGACTACAATCTAACCCATGACTAATATCTGTACCTGAGCACTGCAATATATATATATTGTAACAAGATGCGAAATATAACTAGAAGGCCATAAGGTTCAAAACTGAATCATAATGTCTGAAAAAACAATGCCTGAATAAAATGGTATAATAGTACCAAAAAAAATTGAAATAACTGTCTAATCATGCTAGTATGAATATAGTCTGAAATCCTCTACTGTCTGAATAACCTGAATAAAGAGTTGAAGGGACATGTCCCCAACTAACTCCGTCTGCTGAAATAATAAAACCATGAAATTAGAATGTCATCACATGATGAGGACTCACCACTGACACTGAGTACTGAAGCTGGAATGCTAAACCTATGGCATAATAAAACACCATAGCACGAATATGTCAGTATAACTGATTGTACTGAGTATGCAAGTGAGGTAGGCTAAATGCATTGGTTTATATTCATGAATAATACTAACTGACTGACTGATATGAACGTGAGAAAACATGTATTAAATACATAACTGTAACTGCGTTCATGATAATACTGATAACATGATATAACTGATATCGAGCGACTGTGTCTGACAGTCTAGGATTTGATGGAACTAGCTGAGTTCCATACTGAGATGAGTGACTGTATGTGACAGTCCTGTATTTTGAAGAACTATCTGAGTTCTATTACTGAGACTGAGATTGTGACTGTGGGAAGTAGTCATCTAACCGACATGGCCCAAGTATGCTATTATAGCTAGGTTGGGGTCCAATCTATGCCCTGATTAGAAGGGTGTCAATATCGTGCCACTGGTAAGGACAACTGTGAGTGACTCTCATATAATAGGTTACTCTAATGAGAATGATGGGAACCCTCATATAATAGGTTAAGACACCTCATCTACCCTCATATAACAGGCTATGATGTCTCAACCTATGCTGGCTACGTAGTTCAGGAATGGAAGAATTTTTTCTAGGAATCACACCCTCTAATAACAGGTGAGTTCCCATCCTTGGTCTCACTCGATGCTAACTCCTACTCCATTTGAATAGACACTAAACATTATTAACTGACTGAACTAGACTAAGATCATGAACTTCTGTTGAGTTACGGAATACTTCTGAGATTACTGAGTTACTGAGATTATTGAGTCACTAAGACTACTGAGTTTTTTCCTGAGTCATGAGACTGACTGAAGTTTACTGAACATGGCTTGACTGAGAGTATCATGAAAACATGACATGGCTCTAGGAACAAAACTATATTTTTTGGGTAAAAGTACCCCAAGACTCGATAGAAGGAAACTGACACTTCTTGACATTCTTGAATACATGACCAACATCAACAATCATAATCTAATAGTTGGGGATATTTCTTGAGGTACTTGGTTTTCATAGTAATGTACATAGTTAGGAAAGCATTGTAATCAAAGTCATAATTTCATACTCCAACATCATGGGAATTCTAACAACATATACGATGCACAACAAGTAGCATATGATCCATATGAACATAAGAGAATAACATGCAATTGTTACTTAGGTCACATTCAAGCTAATTGCATGGTTTCTAGTCCTTTAAGCATTTTATCAAATAGCTTGCATGCAAATACTAGGGCATAGGTATGACTATCAATTTATGATTTGAAAACACCACAATTCACCTCAATTTCAAGGATTTCAACCCTAAACTAACATAGCTTCATGAAAACATGACAAAGGTTCAATCTTGTAAGTCATACAACCATAACAACATGAACAAGATCAATTCTCAACATAAATATCCCACTTTATTATATAAAAAAATGGATTCTTGGACTTCATGGATGAAAGGAGTCCATAAATGAACACTACACATACCTTAGTTCTTGATTCTACGAAGATTTACGATGAAACATTCTTGAAATTAAATCCCCAATTGAAACCCTAACTTGTTCTAGAGAGTTAATTGAGATAAAAGAGTATATTTTGGTCTCAAAGTAGCTGAATCTCGTGTATAAGGATATATATACGGGTGGAAAATGACTCTTTTAACCCTTTAAAATTCAGAGCTGGAGTGCAGATTTTGGCCTAGGGAGATCCCCAGGGCCCCGCCCAGCCTAGTCCGCCGGACATAGAAAGGAGTGGCCCTTCATAGTCCGCCAGACTTAGCAAGGTGCCGCCCTTCTTAGTCCGCCAGACTTGCAAGGCGCTGCCCAGCCTAGAGCGAGGCGATAATGAGGGCGTCGCAGGTCTATCACCTTTAGCTACTGGTTTGGCATACCAAACATGACTTTACACTATTCCAAAAAATTTGAAACTCACCCGGGATGTACTCTTGACTCCTCCGATCACAATGCAACTTAAAAATTGAGAAACAGAGTCAAATAAATCCTCAAAGTTTGGAGGCTTAAAATGAGACTAAGTCCCTAAACACTTAGCAAAATATTCTAAGTGTTAGAGTTTGTGAATAGCTTTAAGGAGCTAAATTTTGACACATGAATTAGCGGGATCTTACATCGGGACAACACACATAAAGTATAATATTTGTGTGAATGTAGTTTTTAACCGATTAGGCACTGATCATTCAAACAAAATCCTACATGTACAGTTAAGTTTGATGGGTTCGAATTGATAAGGTCGAGGGCCCTATGATGATGGTGTAGATACCCTGTTACAAATTACTAATGGTTATTGCTCGTGTTTAAGTGTGTCAAGTTTTGAGAAGGGATCCATATTTGGTGTCATTACAGAGATCCAATAGTGATTGGTCTTAACTTTAAGTGTGCATTGGTCTCTGAGAAGGCCTTCGAAGCCTCGCACTGCATCAAACAAGAACGAAAAAATAATAGAAATTTTCCTGGCCCAAATTTATATGGAAGGGTTGTTCGAGAAGATGATTATACTCCAGAAGGAGCCGAAGGAGAATGCCTGTGAGGGAAAGAGGAGTTGATGAAAGACTATATTATCTGAAAGCTAATTGAAGAGGAGACATAGGATATCAAGGAACTTTTAGCAAATATGGTCGATGAAATTGACTTAAAACATGAGAAATCTGAATCGAATGCAAATATGAAAGTGTATTTGGTAATGTAAATCTATCTGTTGTTTCTCTCAAACAAAAATAATGTAGATGGACACTTTTATAGGGAGTTACACCTAGGTAGAATGGTCGAAATTATCATCTAGATAAAAAATAGCAGAAGACCAAGAAAGCAGCCTCGCGAGCATCGAGGGTTGAAATGATGTACAGTAAGTCAAGAAAACTTTCACCAATAACAACTGCAGTTAAAATAAGGAATCTAAGAGAAGCCTGTAATTTCTGAATTTTAAATTGCATCCCATGCCTTCTTGTTTGTGGTTCCGATTTGGTCCACTGCTGTTGACTTGATCATAATTACAAACAAGACTGAAAGGTAGATTGAGTATCATTACTTACTTAGAAATATGAATTAATTGATTATGTTTTCTTGCCTTAGCATGCTTTCAACATATCTTGGAGAAGATCAGAGGCTTGCTGTAGTATTTGAATCCCTATAATTTTCAAGATTTCCTCCAACTTTTCGATTGGGTATTCAAGCTTGTCTTTGCCGTCTTTTAAGTTGGTATAGAGTTCCTAGTCTTTGTGAGCTCGATCAGTAACACTTTCTCCTTTGAAGTTGTGGCGTTGTATAAGGCCTTCAGAACACTTTATTCAAAATCCTTAAATGATACATGGAGGGTCTATATGTTTATTTTAGGTCAAGATGTGTTGATGCACAGTCAAACACTGGTCCCAATAGTTAAATAACTCACTTTTATCAAGTGTTTCTCAATGAAGCTTGCTCAACCAACCTTCAAGGGATTTGATAAATTAATTAGCAAGGAGTTACTTAACGTTTGATCTAAACTGACTTTACCAAGCCTATCAAATGTTACGTAACTCCAGGCTCATTACCCTATCAAAACCTTTGCCCGAGTTGGTGCCCAAATCAAATGAGCTTAATCTCTTAGCTTTTCTGCTGATCTCTCTTGTCCCATATAGAGTACAAGATATCCTTTATGCAAAAGTCTACACCGTCGCCAGAAATTTTTGCCACAACAAAAGTCTTGAGAAGGCATGACTAGTATTCTCTCAATATCACTTTTATGGTTATCTAGACGTCTCGTACCAATATATTGGAATAGACATAGGGAGAAATTGTGGTTTTTCCATTCTAATATTTTGGTAAGAAATGTCAAGAAAGTCATAAAAGTGAAATTGAGAGATCACTAGTCATGTCTTCTAAAGACTTTTATTGAGGCAAGAATTTTTGCCGATGGTGTAGACTTTTGCATGGAAGATATCTTGTCCTCTATATGGGAGAAGAGAGATCAGTAGAAAGGTTGAGAGATTGAGCTCATTTGATTTGTGCACTAACTCGGTCAAAGGTTTTCGATAGGGTAATGAGCCTGAAGTTACGTAATGTTTGATAGGCTTGGTAGAGTCAGTTTAGATCAAACGTTATGTAACACCTTGCTAATTAATTTATCAAATCCCTTGAAGGTTGGTTGAGTAATCTGCATTGACAAATGCTTGATAAAAGTGAGTTATTCAACTGTTGGGACCACTGCTTAACTGTGCATCAACATATTTTGACCTAAAACAAACATAACGACCCTCCATGTATTATTTAAGGCTTCTAAAGAAAGTATCCTGAAGGCCTTCTACAATGCCAGAACTTTGAGTAAAGTGTTCCTAATCGAACTCACAAAAGACCAGGATCTTTATACTAACTTTAAAGATGGCAACGACAAACTTGAAGACCAAATCGGTAAGCTGGAGGCAAACTTAAAAATTATCGAGATTCACATACTACAGCAAGCCTCTAATCTTTTCTAAGATATGTTGAAAGCCTGATAAGGTTAGAAAATGCAATCAATTATATCCATGTTTCTAAGGAAGTAATGATACTTAATCTGCCTTTTAATCTTGTTTGTGGTTCTGATCAGGTCAACAATAGTGGAACTAATCGGAACCATAAACTAGAAGGCATGGGATGAAATTTAAAATTTAGAAATTTCAACCTTCTCTTAGATTCCTTATTTTAACTGCAGTTGTTAGTGGAATAAGTTTTCTAGACTTATTGTACATCATTTCAACCCTCGATGCCCGTAAGGCTGCTTTCTTAGTTTTCTGCTATTTTCTATCTAGGTGATAATCCCGACCATGCTACCTAGATGTAACTCCCTAGTAAAGAGACCATCTACATTATATTTTTCTAGAGAAACAATAGATGAATTTTTCATTACTGGATACACTTTCATATTTGCACTTGATTCAAATTTCTCAAGTTCTAAGTCAGTTTTATCGGCTAGATTCGCTAGAAGTTCCTTTCTACCCTATGTTTTCTCTCCAATTAGCTCTTAGTTGATACAATCTTTCATCATCCCCCTATTTACCCTCACATGCATTCTCCTACCATACATTATGGAATATAATAATCACCTCGAGCAACCCAACCATATAAATTTAGGCTATGGCAATAACTATATTGATTTTCATTCTTAGTTGACATAGTGGGAGGCTTCGAAGGCTCTCTTAGAGTCTAATGAACCCTAAAAGTTAGTCCAATCACTATTGAATCTCTTTACAATGACACCAAAACTAAAACCTTCACAATGCTTGACACATAAACATGAGCAACAACCGAAATTAAATCTTAACATGGTATCATAACCATATTCATGGTCCCTCGTCCTTATAAGTTTGGACCTATCAAACTTAACTGTAAAACTGCAGATATCTTATTTGAATGATCAATGACTAAACGGTAAAAATAGAATTCACAAAATCAATGTACTCTATGTGTGTTTTCATGTTAACATTATCAGTAATCATACCTCCCACATATAAAGTGGTTTCATCTGCAAATAGCTTATTCCTCCAAACCCATCTTTACTGTAGCCTCTTATGTTGGTCGAGCAAAATTTGATCAACTTTCAATTCCTGATATCTAAAAAAGAGAGGAAAAAATTGAGGTAAAAAAAATAGAAAGAACATTATCCATCTGTTGCAACAGATGTGTAGTCTGATGCAAAAAATGTGTAATCTATTGCAACAGATGTGGAGTCTGTTGTAATAGATGTGGAGTTTGTTAAAACATATGTGTAACGACCCATTTTGTCGTGGTTAAATTATCCATAATAAATTCATGAAACTTCATTCCTCAATATTAACTTGGGTCCAAAATAGCAAATATTTTATTTGTTATGTCACCTCAAATTTTTCGGCGAAGATTTTAGCCTTCGGATGTGTCTAGATAGACTTAAGATTGATAAATTTGATTATTCATAAGTTCTAATATCAAAACTTTAGTTTTAAAGTTCTTTTAGGATGAATTAAGGGCGAACAATATCCCTAACACATAGTTAAGTTTATAACTTTCTTTCCGATACAGTTTAGATTTGAGTTTCTATTAGAGCTAACTTCAAATGATCATATATCTTATAATATAAGGATTTATATGTCCCACTATCTATCAAATAAAATATCTCTGAGTAATCTTTCCAATGCAACAAACCGTTTCTCAATTCGAATTTGAAGTAAAAAGTGATGGTTGTTTTAGTGAGCACTGTCCAGGCTAAAATGGGATTTCTCTGTAGCAAAAATTCTGATTATATTTAAATCATCTTCAGCCTTATTTTAGGTCTAAAAATCCCAAATTTCATTTCCCAATCCTAGAAAGGTGATTTCCCAAGGCTTAAGGTGAAATTCCTTCATTGAGATAAGTTTTTCCATTATTTTCTTCATCTTTTAATCCTTTAACATCTTAGAATCCTTAGAAAGACTTTTAATGGTGGGATTGTTTTGGGGGATACTCATGGGTGTTTTTAATATTTCTTAGATATGATTCTAACCTATAAATTAAAGATTCCTAACATGAATTTCATAAACTAGATTATGAATTTTGATGATTAGGAACCTTGAATTCCGTAAAGATGAGACCTTTAGCATAAAAACTCTATTAATGGAGATGGGTTAAGCTTGAAGGATCTAATTAATGACTAGTTGAACATGGGGGATGATGTAGACCTAGATTTAAGGGTAGAATTAGTGGGTTTGAATTCTCAAGATATTTTTTTGAAGAGTAATTATTTAATTACTCTTATAATTGCTTGATTATTAGATGATTGATTATTCCAGGGCATGAAGGAAAGGAAAGAACATCTTTGTTGCAGCTTGTTTCTTCCAAAAGCTAGGTGTCTAGGTAGGCTAGATTTAATGAGTAGAAGATTGTGTTATTTAATATTTTCATAATTTAGAATTGACGGGAGAAAGCATGTCTAGGCTGCGGCCATGGAGTTGAGGTGGATAAAGACACGAGAACATAACTTTAATCCCGAAAACTATATTATTAATTAATTATATTATATTTGTGATATTATGTGCTATGTGATGCAATGACATTGTTGTAAATGAAGGGTGTGGACATGATAGTTTTTAGTTGTTTTGGTGATAAACCTAGCTGAGTTATAATGATATTAAGTTGTATGTGTTGGACAATAATATGGTGAGGAGAACTATGCTAGGATTAAGTATTGATACATAATAATATCTAAAGGATAGATGACTTGAATTAGCATGATGATTGTATTATATGAAAAGAGGTAGTCACATTTAAATAATTAATGAGTAAGTAATACTCCAATACTGACTTGCATGCTTAAGTGTTAAATTATGATTTATTTTATGATATTCTTATTTTGGTATTGATAAAAATACTTTATCTATTGGATGTCCATGAGAGGCTAAATTAGTGATAATGAGTATTTATTGAAATGTGCCTATGAGAGGCTTGTTTGATAATGATAACTCCTTGTTTTAATGCCATAAATGACTTGTTGATGTTTGTATTGTTGATGCGTGTATAAGTGATTAGTGAAATTTACTTGATGGAATTGTCTCATGTCTTTAAGTGTACTTGTAAACTTGGTACATTGTGTTTTATGTTGTGATGAAGTGTAAATTTGATATTGATATTACCAATTTATGTTGGATCGGGTACCACGCCGGTACGAATATGTATATATTGAAATGGGTACCACGCCATTACGGATAAATATATCTTAGATCAGGTACCACGCCGGTACGATTATGTATATGTTGGATCGGGTACCATGCCGGTATGGATATGTATATATTGAATCGGGTATTACGCCGGTACGAATATGTATATATTGGATCGGGTACCACACCAATACGGATATATATATGTTGGATCGGGTACTATGCCAGTACGGATATGTATATGTTGGATCGGGTACCACACCGATACGGATATGTATATGTTGGATCGGGTACCACGCCGATACGGTTATGTATATGTTAGATCAGGTACTACGCAGGTACAGATATGTATATGTTGGATCGGGTACCACACCAGTACGGATATGTATATGTTGGATCGGGTACCACACAGGTATAAATATGTGTATGTTGGATCGGGTACTATACCGGTAAGGATATGTAATGTTGGATCGGGTACTATGCCAGTACGAATATGTATATGTTGGATTGGGTACCATGCCATTACGGTACATGAACATAGATTGTTCCCTGTATGTCATGACTATTTGGGAAAAAATAAGTCCCATAGCATATGTGTACATAATTGTGTTGAGTTTGTGGATGTCTACAATATGGTTGATACTCTTGATGGTTATGTGGCTTGTTTGTGTGCATTGTTTGATCAGTTATTGCCCTATTATTGATTCATTAGGGATTTGATGGTGTGATACGTATTTGAAAAATTGAAACTTTATACTTACTTATATGTTGGTTGACTTGCTTTATTTATACGTGTTTTAATCGTAGCTTACCAGAATGTCGAGTTATCATTCTTTAATATTATAGGAGAGCATTTGATTGTTAGTCCAAGATGTTAGTGTGGGTTGTCTATGATTACGGGTTTGTTCCTGTGAATATGAGTAATTAAAAAGATAAGGTGAATAAAGAAAAATAGTGATGTATTAGCATTGGATTGTGGTTGATTATGTAAATTAATGAGGCCAGAGTATGTTAGTAGTAAATATAATATTGATATGGTTGGATGAGTAGTTTGATGATGTAAGTTATATAGGTAAAGTAATAATATTATTACAACCATTGTTGAATTATATTCCATTCAAGATGTCATGATTTATTTTCCTTAATTCTATTTTATGATTATATGAACTAACATGGTTATGTGTGGTTGTACTGACCCTAGTCTTCTGCATTCCTTCTTAGGGTGTAGACTGGATGCAGGTTAGTTTGCAGTTACTAGATAGATGACGGTATTTAACACTAACTTCTGCACTTTCTTCCTAGCAGATGTTAGAGTCCTTGTATTATTTATTTCATTGTCAGTCTATGTTGTAATCGGTAGCTCTTGTACATGTTTGGCCAAGTCTTGGGATAGTGAAGGACATTTGTAAGAAGTTTTTGAAAAAAATTATTTATTAGTATTTAATTTACTTTATATTTCCTTAAAAACAGAAGTCTTTTGCATATTTTTAGTTGGGTAATAAGGGTTCTCCTAGATACTTAGAATAGCTTAGGTTCCCTCACGGTCTGTTAGTCTGGGTCGTGACAGTTGGTATCAGAGCGTTAGGTTCACCGGTCCCACACCTAATCTTTGAAATGCTATGAGGTATGTAGAAGTTATTTTCCTTTCATTCTCTCCATCGTGCCGTCCTAATCTTAGACTATTGAATTTAATCCAATTGGTATCTAAAGAATTCTAATTGGTATCTTAACAGAGCTCAATTGGAATGTAGTTGATTCCAATTGGTCTCTTAGTAATTTTGAATAAAAATATAGGAGATTTCAATTGGTATCTATTAATAAGGTCTAAAGTTTATTGTTAATAGGTAAAGATTTGTGAACTTGTGAAATTGATTGCTTGTGTTTGGTATTTAGCTAAACTTGTGTTGCTAGATTTTTGTCATTGTTGTGAATTGTTTTTGTTTGAATTTAAGTGATAAAAATTTATTAAGTTATTTTTGGTTGATAATCATGATGGAATTATTTGATTTCTTGTTATTATGAAACTAGCAATTCTATGGTGCTTATTTATTTTTGATACTATTATACTGATGAAATTGATGGAATGAGAATTGAGAGCATGATATGAGAACATGATGTCAAGAAAAGATGGTAAAAAGTGACATAAATAAAAGTCTGAGGTGATATGTGTTTTCCGTAGTGAGAGTTTCTTGTGGATGGATCATTGTGTAGTTTGATTATTTTATATTATTTAGGGATCCTTGTGTGGTTCGGTCATTGAGACTGTATTTAGAATTTTTGTGTTGTTTTATTATTGAAATTATAATGGGTTCCTTGTGAAAACTAGCTAAGTGACATTATCTTTGAGTTCCTTATGGGAACGAATTCTTAGGGTGTAGACTGGATGCAGGTTAGTTTGCAGTTACTAGATGGATAACGGTATTCAACACTAACTTCTACACTTTCTTCCTAGCAGATGTTAGAGTCCTTGTATTATTTATTTCATTGTCAGTCTATGTTGTAATAAGTAGATCTTGTACATGTTTGGCCAAGTCTTGGGATAGTGAAGGACATTTGTAAGAAGTTTTTGAAAAAAATTATTTATTAGTATTTTGTTTACTTTATATTTCCTTAAAAACAGAAGGCTTCCGCATAATTTTAGTTAGGTTATAAGGGTTCTCCTAGCTACTTAGAATACCGTAAGTGACCTCACGGTCTGTTAGTCTGAGTCGTGATAGTTGGTATCAGAGCGTTAGGTTTACCGGTCTGACAAGTACAAGAGCAATGTCAAGTAGTGTTTTGTAGATTGGTGTGTAGGGCCCCACACCCAATCTTCGGAAGGCTATGAGGCATGTAGAAGTTATTTTCCTTTTTTTCTCTCCATCATGCCGTCCTAATCTTAGACTATTAGATTTAATCTAATTGGTATCTAGAAAATTCTAATTTGTATCTTAACAGATCTCAATTGGAATGTAGCTGATTCCAATTGGTATCTTAGTAATTTTGAATAAAAATCTAGGAGATTTCAATTGGTATCTGTTAATAAGGTCTAAAGGTTATTGTTAATAGGTAAAGATTTGTGAACTTGTGAAATTGATTGCTTGTGTTTGGTATTTGGCTAAACTTGTGTTACTAGATTTCTATCATTGTTGTGAATTGTTTTTGTTTGAATTTAAGTGATAAAAATTGATTAAGTTGTTTTTGGTTGATAATCATGATGGAATTATTTGATTTCTTGTTATTATGAAACTAGCAATTCTACGGTGCTTATTTATTTTTGGTACTATTATACTGATGAAATTGATGGAATGAGAATTGAGAGGATGATATGAGAACATGATGTCAAGAAAAGATGGTGAAAAAGTGACATAAATAAAAGTCTGAGGTGATATGTGTTTTCCGTAGTGAGAGTTTCTTGTAGATGGATCCTTGTGTAGTTCAATTATTTTATATTATTTGGGGATCCTTGTGTGGTTCGGTCATTGAGACTGTATTTAGAATTTTTTTGTTGTTTTATTATTGAAATTATAATGGGTTCCTTGAGAGGACTAGCTAAGTGATATTATCTTTGAGTTCCTAATGGGAACGAATTCTTAATGCTTGGATAAATAATGAGTTTTAAATAAAAGTGACAAAAACTAGTAGAATTTATTGATACCTATAGAATTTGATCAATAACTTGTCTGGAATGTGATATGGGTGATTAGAATGTTAATGACCTGTAATCGATTTATTTTGTTTGGCCTTTCTTATGTGCTAATGGTGTGGGTACCACTATTGAGGTGATTAAAAGTTAAGTGAAGCCCATAATAAAAATATGGTTAGGTAGAAATATGAATGACTCTGTATATTTTAAATTGGTGTTAGTAATATAAGATTGGTTTGGCTTAACCATTAAGTGTTTGTTGTTGAAAAATATTGAGTTAATGATTGTCAGGACATAAGTTGTAGCTGTGGATTTATGCATTACGAAAAATCTTGAGAAGATCAATTATTATTGACTTGACCTTGTGGCTGAATTATACATTTGCATGTCCCACAGAGTTGACTAATATGACACTTTTAGAGGACAGTAATTTCTATTATAGTGGTAATGCAAAATCAAATGACTTAGTTGCATTCATCAAATAATTAAGGATGATCCAGAATGGGAGAATAAATGAATTATTAAATGGCATGATTGATCTTTTCTTAGGTGATACTTGATGGATATTGCTTGTTAAGTGATTAAGGCATGATGATTAGATGTCTGTTAACAATGTTGTGGAGGAGAATGTGTTGTAGGCTAAAATTCTTGGTATCTTTATGGCTAATAGTGGAAATTTGTGTAATGAGTGAGAGGTTACGTTGTCATCTATGTATTGTAGTAAATACTAAATTTGAATCATGGATAATCTTGAGGTGAAAATAATAGTGTTTATGAAATGTTGAAGCTAGAATGAATTGTTTATGTTGGATCGGGTACAACACCGATACGGATATGTATATGTTGGATCGGGTAGCACGCCAGTACGGTTATGTATATGTTGGATCGGGGTACCATGCTATTACTAATAGGTATATGTTGGATCGAGTACCACACCGGTACGAATATGTGTATGTTGGATTGGGTACCACGCTGGTAAGGATATGTACATATTGGATCGGGTACCACGCCGATATGAATATGTGTATGTTGGATCGGGTACCACACCAGTATGGATATGTATATGTTGGATTGGGTACCATGCCGGTACGAATATGTATATGTTGGATCGGGTACCACTCCGGTATGGTACATGAACATAGATTGTTCCCTGCAGGTCATGACTATTTGGGCAAAAATAAGTCCCATAGCATGTGTGTACAAAATTGTGTTGAGTTTATGGATGTCTACAGTATGGTTGATACTCTTAATGGGTATGTGGCTTGTTTGTGTGCATTGTTTGATCTGTTATTGCCGTATTATTGATTCATTAGGTATTTGATGGTGTGATATGTATTTGAAAAAGTGAAACTTTATACTTACTTATATATTGGTTAACTTGCTTCATTTATATGTGTTTTAATTATAGCTTACCATAATGGCTAGTTATCATTCTTTAATATTATAAGAGAGCATTTGAATTTTAGCCCGAGAGGTTAGTGTGGGTTGTCTATGATTACGGGTTTGTTCCTGTGAATATGAGTAATGAAAAAGATAAGGTGAATAAAGAGGAATAGTGATGTATTAGCATTGGATTGTGGGAATTAATGAGACTAGAGTATGTTAGTAGTGAATATAATATTGATGGGGTTGGAAGAGTAGTTGGATGATATAAGTTATATAGGTAAAGTAATAATTTTATTACAACCTCTGTTGAATTATATTCCATTCAAGATGTCATGATTTATTTTCCTTAATTCTATTTTATGATTATATGAACTGACATGGTCTGCCGATGATGTCTACCAGTACGTGTGGTTGTACTAACCCTACTCTTCTACATTTTCTCTTGGGGTGTAGACTGGATGCAGGTTAGTTTGCAGTTCTTAGATGGATGACGGTATTCAACACTAACTTCAACACTTTTTTCCTGGCAGATGTTAGAGACCTTGTATTATTTATTTCATTGTCAGTCTATGTTGTAATAGGTAGCTCTTGTACATGTTGGTCCAAGTCTTGTGATAGCAAAGGACATTTGTATGAAGTTTTTGAAAAAGGTTATTTATTAGTATTTAATTTACTTTTTATTTCCTTACAAACATGAGTCTTTCAAATATTTTTAGTTGGGTAATAAGGGTTCTCCTAGCTACTTAGAATAACATAGGTGACCTCACGGTCCATTAATCTGGGTCGTGACAAGATGTGGTGTCTGTTGGAATACATCAAACCAGCTCTGCTAGTGGTTTGATGTATTCCAACAGTTTCTCCGTCTTGTTACACCCCACAAAATTTTACGCTTAACTCAGTCCTTTAGAGCAGGAAAAGAGGTCCCAGACTTAGAGATTTTCTCTAAGTGTTTATACTTAGAACTTATTTTAGCCTTTATAATTTGGCAATCCTATTTCACGACCCGTATGACATTAAAATGTCGATCCTTGCATTAAATCATGATTAGGTATGTTAACAGGTCACTTCGGGTGAGTTTCAGACTTTTTGGACCACGTTTGGATTAAGTTTGTACGACCAAACCAATGTGTCGACGCGATCTTTACGCGTTGCATTGGCCATCACGTCGACAAATATTTTCCCAGCTTCAGAGTGCAAAATTTCAGTGAACCAATGAAAACTCGACGCGATACGTTGGTCATCGCGTTGATGCCATCGACACGGCGCGTCGGTCTGTGTGTCACTAGGCATAATTTCTGCTCATTTAATTCTGCGTCCAAAGGGGTAAATGGGTCTTTTTCTCACCTTATATCAGCCCCCAAAACACGAGATTAAGCCTCTCAAAAGGCAAAATCCCTCATTCTTTCTCAAAGTGTCTCAAGAACAAACCCTAGAGGATCTAATTTCAAATTCAAGCTTCAATCACACACCATCAATCTTCACGAATTTAATTACCAAGGTATGCTAGGTGTTCATTTATGGGTTCCTTTCACCCATAAAGTCCGAGAACCTTTTTGTTTTAACAATACAAGTTTATGTTTTCATGATTTACACCTTAGAATTGAATTGTGCTAATGTGTAGATTAATGTTTGGGGTTTAATCCCATGATTTATTAAAAGTTTTCATGAAAAACTACATAATTGTTGATTGAATTATGTGAACTTCATGTTGAACTCTTGAGCCACAAATTGAATGTAGTAGCCATGATATTATTACATGTTTATTATTATATAAAACAACCATGCTCCCCAAGTATTTGTCAAAATGCTAAGGTGAATTGACTAGTGAAAGCATGACATGCTATTCTGTGATTCCATTCATGCAGAAGCTCATGTATATCAAGTGTTTGACAAAACGTCGCCATAAATAAATTGTTAGTAAGAAAGTGCTATTATGCTTTTAAGGTCATGCTATGCTTTACTTTCAATGCTATCGAGTCCTGGGGTATTCAATACCCAAAAATCTAGTTGTTGACCTAGAGATATAGTAGTTACAAAACAGTCTCAAAAATATCACGAGTCATAGTATTCAGTCAGTACAGAACTTGGCATATTCAATTAGACATCAGTACTTAGTGAACTCAGTCCTGTTCAGTCAGTGAACATGATTAGTAACAGTTCAGTCCAGCATAGAAAATTTTAGTAATCAGTTCATTGTCTATTTGATGAGTAGGATTCAACACCGAGTGAACCCGGGGATGAGGACTCACTTGCCAGTAGAGGGTGTGATCCTTAGAAACAGTCCTTTTGTTCCAGAACTACGCAACCAGCATAGGTTGAGGCATCAACCTAACAGATTGAGGGTTGATGATGTGTCTTACCTGCCAAATTAAGGGTATCATTGTTCTCATTCAGAGAACCTTCTAGATTGAGGATGACTCTTCATCTTGTCTCTACCCATGGCACGGTACTGGCACCCTTCCAGCTGGGGTTAAAGATTGGACCCCAATCAGTTCAGAGAGGGGCATGTCGGTTAGATGATTACTTCCCACCATTTCAGTTTCATTCTCATTATAGAACTCAGTTCAGTTCTACAGAACTAGGACTTTCAGACACAGTCAATTGGTATCAGAACTCAGTACTCGGTTTCAGTAAAAGCTCAGATACAGTATACAAGCTTATGCAAAGTATTGCAACCTCATTATTTACCATAGTTTCAGTTATCCATGTACTCTCATATTCAGTTATTTTACATCATTCATCCAGTGATTGTTCATGCATATGAACTCCTGCATTTAGCCATACCACATCTAGCATACCATTACATTCCACGTACTGATGCATACTTTCTTTTGCGCTGTAATGTCTAATATCATAGGTTCAGATGATGGGGTTACTGACCGCGCTTATCTAGATTCAGTCAGTAGTATCAGATTATAGTAGTGAGTCCTCATCTATCGAGGATATGCTTATATTTAGTATTTCAAATTATCAATATTTCAGTAGTTGGAGTTAGTTTGGGGCTTGTCTGATAAACTCCACCTTTAGGCACTTCAGATAGAGGCTTTTCAGACTAGACTATTTCGGATAGATGCTTAATTTTCAGTATTTATTTATCAACACTTGTTTTCAGTATTTATTTATCAACACTTGTTTTCAGTTATGAACCTTATGGCAGATTCAGCCTAATTTTCCAAATTATTTTAGTATTATTATTCAGTGATTGCAATAGGTGCCAGTAATGGGTTAGCTTATGGTCCTTCAGGATTATGAGCACCATGTAGCATTCGGGGTACAGAATCAGGCATTTCAAAATTGGTATCAGAGCCTAAGGTTCAACCGAGTGCTAGGGAGTCTAAAAGCCACATCTAGTAGAGTCTTGTGCATGGGTGTGTAGCGTGCTACACTAATGGACAAGAGGCTATGGGGCATTTTTAGGAAAAGTTTCTCTTCTTTCATTATTCAAATCGTGCGAGTGAGCATGATCTCAAGTTACACTCTCAGTCTAATCCTTTTCTTACTTTTATTTATAGAACATGCCTCCCAAAAGAACAACGGAAAAAGAACAGGAAATAAACTAGCACTTTCACCCGTTCAGACAGATCCCCTGGATGAGTATGTCTCCCTTGTAGAATTCAGAGAAGATCTCACCACTCTAGCTCATTCTGTGGCATCCCAGAGTGAATGCCCTGTTGCTATTCAGGCCAACCCAGTGGCCAATACCGCTGCAGCTAGAATTTGGGACTTTAACTGAATGAACCCTCCATCATTTATCGGGTCTAAGTTAGATGGGGACCCACAGGAATTTCTTGATCAGGTGCAGAAAGTCACAGATATTATGGGGGTGATGGCTGGTAAGGGTGCTGAGTTGGTCAGTTGTAGGATGTGGCTCACTCATGGTTCAAGCAGTGGAAGGAAGAGAGGGACGCATATGTAGGGCTTGTAGAATAGGAGGAGTTTGTTGCTGCTTTTTTGGATAGGTTCTTCCCATTGGAGTTGAGGAAAGAAAAGGTTTTGGAGTTTATTAATGTGAAACAGGGAAATATGACAGTAAAAGAGTATTCTCTCAAGTTTACTCAGTTAGCCAGATACGCTCCTCATGTGGTAGAAGATAGCAGGTCTAAGATGAGTAAGTTTATGTCGGGTGTGTCTAACAGTGTGGTAAAAGAGTGTTGGACCGCAATGCCGATTAAGGAGATGGACATATCCATGCTCATGGTTCATGCTTAACAGATAAAATAAGCTAATAATAAGGAAAAAGAGAGAGATAATAAGAAAGCTAGAATAGGTAGCTTTAACTTTGCTCAGCCTAAGTTAGAGGGTGGAAATCATTCTCAATTCTACCTAAAATCTTTAGTTCTATCTCCATCCTCAGCCAGTGCTTCAGTGCCAAAATTTAGAGACGACAATAAAGATAGGGCACTAGGCCCTAAACCTCAGGGTAGTGTTAACAGTACTCGAACGAACCCTCTTTACTAGAGATATAGCAGAAACCATCAGGGTGTCTGCAGAGTTGGCATCGATGTATGTTTCGTATGTGGAAAGAAAGGCCATAGGATAAAAGATTATCCTTAGTCAGGTTCTCAGGGTCATAATAATCATCCTTTAACTCAGTTTAGTCGGCTGAATCAGAAGGGTGAAGCTTCCAGTTCCACCAGTGGGAAACGCCCAAATAGACTCTATGCACTTTAGTCTTGATAGGACCAGGAAAGTTCTCCTGATATGGTCACTATTATGTTACAAGTTTATCATTTACTTATTTATGCTTTGCTATATCCTGGTGATTTTTTTTCCTTTGTAACTCCTTATATAGCTGTTGACTTCGAAGTTAGTCCCAAAATACTAGCAGAGCCCTTCTCAGTCTCTACCCTAGTGGGTAAATCTATCATAGCTCGACGGATATACAAGAACTGTCCAGTTATGGTATCTCAGAAAGTCACTTCAACAGACTTAGTAGAATTAAAGATGACAGATTTTGATATCATTCTCAGCGTGGATTGGATTCATTTATGTTATGCTTCAATTGACTGTAGAAACAGAATTGTCTATTTTATGTTTCCGAATGAACCTGTCCTTGAATGGAGGGGTAGTACTTCAGCACTAAGGGGTCAACTTGTTTCTTACCTTAGGGAGAGAAATATGATATCTAAAGGATGTGTCTATCATCTTGTTTGAGTTCAAGACTCTTGTTCAGAGACCCCTAATCTTGAGTCAGTGTCAGTAGAAAGTGAATTCCCAGATATGTTCCCCGAAGATCTTCCCGAGGTTTCTCCCTAAAGGGAAATTAACTTCGGAATCGACCTTCTTCCGGGTACTCAGCCCATGTTTATTCTGCATATAGAATGGATCCAGCATAACTCAAAGAATTAAAAGAACAGTTGAAGGATCTCCTAGATAAGGGATCCATCAGTCCCAGTATATCCCCTTGGGGTGCACCAGTTTTATTCATGCGTAAGAAAGATGGTTCTCTTAGAATGTGTATAGACTACCGTCAGCTAAATAAAGTCACAGTCAAGAACAAGTATCCACTTCCCATAATCGATGACCTATTTGACCAACTTTAGGGTGTCAGTTACTTTTCTCAGATAGACCTCAAACCAGGCTATCATCAACTCAGAGTCAGAGAATGTGACATTCCAAAACTAGCTTTCATAACTCGGTATGGTCACTTCAAATTCCTAGTCATGACATTTGGTCTTACAAATGCTCCAGTAGCCTTTATGGACTTGATGAACTGCGTGTTTAAGTAGTACTTGGATATGTTCGTCATAGTCTTCATTGATGACATTCTTGTCTACTCCCACAGTAAGAGTGATCATGCAGACCATCTCAGAATAGTATTACAAACTCTCAGACCCCATCAGTTATTTTCCAAATTCAGTAAGTGTGAATTTTGACTAAGGTCAATAGCATTTCTTGGTCATATCATTTCTGGTGATGTCATTAGAGTTGATCCTCAAAAGACCGAAGTAGTGAGAAACTATCCTAGACCCATCTCTCCATCAGATATCAGGAGTTTCTTGGGTTTAGCTGGCTATTACCATTAGTTTATTAAAGGGTTTTAATCTATTGCATCTCCCATGTCCAAATTGACTCAGAAAAAAGTTAAGTTTCAGTGGTCAGATTCCTACAAGAAGAATTTTCAGGAGTTGAAGACTCGACTCACCTCAGCCTCAGTTTTAACTCTACCAGATGGTTTAGATGGATTTGTTGTGTACTTTGATGCATCTAGAGTAGGTTTGGGTTGTGTCTTCATGGAGAATGGTAAGGTAATAGCCTATTCCTCTAGACAGCTTAAACCCCATGAAAAAACTACCCACTAATGATCTTGAGTTAGCAGTTGTAGTGTTTGCCTTAAAAATTTGGAGGCACTATTTGTATGGGGTACATATTAACATGTTCAAAGACCATAAAAGCCTACAGTATATGTTTTCTCAAAAAGACCTATACTTGCATCAGAGGAGGTGGTTAGAGTTTTTGAAAAACTAAGACATATGTGTATTGTATCATTCGGGCAAGGCCAATGCAGTGGCTGATGCTCATAGTAGGATGTCTATGGGTAGTGCTGCTTAGTTGAGGATAGTAAGAATAAGTTAGTTTAGGAAGTTCATCATCTTTACCAACTAAGTGTTTGCTTAGTCAATTCAGCATAAGGTAGTGTAGGGGTACAAAATAGTTTAGAATTATCTCTGTTTTTTTATGTAAAGAAAAAGTAGGACAGAGATTCCAGTTTAGTTAAACTAAAGGTAGAAGTTTTCTCCCAAGGGGGAGATGGTGTGTTACGCTGTCAGGGTAGATTATGGTTCCATGTATGGATAACGTGAGACAACGGATTCTTATAGAAGCGTATGGTGTGTGCTACTCGATTCACCCAGGGGCCACCAAAATGTATCGTGACTTGCGGGAAGTCTATTGGTGGAGTGGGATAAAGAGAGACATTGTAGAGTTTGTAGCTAAGTCCTCGACATGTTAGCAGGTTAAGATCCAGTATCAGAAGCCTAGTGGGTCTATGTAGGAGTTCAGTATTCCCACTTAGAAGTGGGAGGAGGTGAACATAGATTTTGTGATGGGTTTTCCCCATACTCGTCATCAGCATGATTTGATTTGGGTTGTTGTGGACATGATGACCAAATCAGCTCACTTCTTACCAGTTCATACCTTTTATTCAGCCGAGGAATATGCCAAGCTCTATGTCAGAGAGTTGGTCAGATTACCCAGAGTTTCATTATTCATGATTTTAGATAGAGGTATGCAGTTCACCTCCTATTTTTGGAAAGCCTTCCAAAAGGTTCTTGGTACCCAAGTTCACCTCAGTACAACCTTTCACCCTTAGAAAGATGTTCAAGTGTAACACCCCGAAAATTTTTCGAGTTGTTAAAGCCTTCTTAAGCTTGTCAAGAGAAGCTTAACAATTAAAAATTTATCTAAGTTTCAAAACTTTCTTCAATCCATAAGCTTAAGAACTTCGGTGAATTATTTCGCGACATTCCCGAGCTCTAATTTTAGATTTTCTTGTTGCGTTGCAATAGGGAAAGGTCATAGTGCATTACGGGTGAGTTTCAGAATTTTAGACGAGCCTAAGGGAATGTTTGGTGTTCAATTCCAGTATCTTGAGGCGATATGTGGGTGCCTCCTGGGGTACCCCACCGCTCTAAGCGGGGCGCAACCCAGGTCTTAGTACCGCTCTATATGGGGTGACGCCTTAGGTACTCCGATGCTCTAGGCAGGGCGCCGCCCAGTGGATCGCGCTAGGCAAAATATTCAGCTACCAGTCCGTATCATTAAGGGTATTTTGGTAATTGTCCAATCTCTTATCCTCTCTAACACGGGATTTAATTCCTAGGAAGCCAAAATAGAGTCACATTCATCAAAATTCTCCAAGACCATAGTTTAGGGATTTTACAAAGGATTCAAGAGAAATCAAGATTCAACCGTCAGTTTTAGAAACAAATTGTAGATTTGTGATCCCCAAATCGTAAGCTTCAAGAATCATCCATTATTTTCTGGAATAGAGGTACGCGGGGTTTATCCTAAAAACTACATGGGCTTGAAACTGTTAAAGCATGATTTAAAGATTTTGAGGCATGTATTTTATGGGAGTTTTGAAAACTATATTATTGATTGTGCATTTCGAAAGTTTCAATGCTACTATTGCTTTGGACTTGTGGTCTTTTCCCCCTAAATCGATTTACATAAATATGTATATGTATGAATTTGAGATTTAAGATTGTTGAGAGCATAAATTATGAACTCCCTCTCTTGTGTTGAATTAAAGATTATGGTTTTATGATTTGAAAGATGTTTTTGCAATATCTTGGCATTAGAACATGATTTGGAATTGTTGAGAGGGTGTTTCTTGATATTAATATATTTTTGTGTGTATGAGAAAGAATTGCATGTGTTTACATGAGATTTGAGAAAAAGATTCACTGAATTGAGTTATTGAAACGCTTGTCTCAAAACTTGTGTTTTGAATATAGAGATTTATGATAGAGTAATAATGGCTCAGAGATGTGACTTGCAAGTCAATGGTATGATGATACCATATGTATTTATTCCATAAAAGATTATGTTTTCAGAGCATGTTTTCAGAGTATGTTTTCAGAGCATGTTTTCAGAGTATGTTTTTCAGAGAATGCATGTTTTGATAGAGTTTTAAAAAGGGGATTAAAGAGGGTTAAGTGGTTACCCGAAGAAGGCGCGAGTTCAAGTAACTCTTAGCCTGAAATCATATTTGCCGATATGGGTAGATTATTATTGTACGATGGCGACGGCCGTGTGGCATAGTAGATTCAGAGACTTTGAACCTTGCGGCACACTTGGGTTGGGGGCTTGGCTGCCGAGTTAATGTCAGTTTCCATATAGCCCATGGAATTTTCAGAATTGTAGGGTATACCACCTAGCGCAGAAGAAATACAAAGAGTGTCATAGATTTCAGATGTTTTCACAAAGTCCTTTAAAATGCCCATGTGTTTTCTTACTATATGGTATGATTATGAATTATTTTAAACTGCTATCATATTTGTCGATTATAAATGATTATTTTGGGATTTTCTCTGCGTCCCAGTACATCTGTATTGACCCCCTCCCCCTTCCAACCTCTCAGGTTCTAAGGCACAGTCTAGGGGTCCAGATATGCAGTAGATAATTCCGACAGCAGAAGAGATTGTGCAGTGGTGAGCCTTCTTTATTCCAGAAGGCCTAATGTCTTACAGTTGTTTATTATTCTACAGCCTTGGTCTATTGGGGGCCTTGTCCTATATTTCATACAATGTTGTTTTGAGATTTAGTAGAGATTTCACAGCCTGAGTCAGATGTTATTATTCAGATGTTTTTGAATTACAGTTTTTGGTATTATGATTAAATTCAGATTGCCCATGTTTTCATACTAGATCTTCATTTTTTGTATTTTCTTTTATCATATGAATATTGTGCATGATTTCCAGATACGGAATGGCGTATCGGGCCTTCATGGTTTGGGATACTCATCACGGTTAGGGCCCCAGTTTGGGTCATAACAAACTTGGTATCAGAGCACGGTTCATGGTCCCAGGGTGTCTTTGAAATCACGTTGGGTAGAGTCTTATTTATGGGTGTGTAGCGCACCACACTTATAAGTTGGAGGCTACTAGAAATTTAGGAATTCCTTTCTTTCTTCATGTTCTAGTTCGTGCAATAGAGTCAGAATGTTCCTCTTCCATACTCTAACTTGTGCTATGGCGTCGTCCATATGAAAGTAAAGTCATCCCAATTCTTTCCTTACTCTGATGTTCTCGGACATGTCTCATTATTGGGGCGATTCAAGTGTAGAGGTTTAGAGTCTAAATGTTATGGTTCTTTTTGATTGAACCATATAAGATTTTAAAATTTTGCAAGGACTTTAGAAGATTCCATTAGTGTTTCAAAGTGTATTGGTTCTAGTGTGAACCTTGATCTTGATGAAATCATGCTTTTCAGCCTTCTATATTGAGTATATTCGGTCCTTTTTGAAAATTTATATTGAAAATGTCATGCTTAAGAGAGACTGATATATAGCAGAGTGTTGGAATTGTATTTCTACCTGAATAGAAGTATAAGTTAAAGTGTTGGTGTCATGACCTATTGGTAGCAATATTGAACCAAGAAGTTGGTGATGTGAAGCCGCAAGGTTAGAAGTCAGAGTGAGGATGATTTTGTGTAGATAAATATTTTTGTTGAATAATCGATATTTGGGGATGATTTACCCCTTTATAGTGATAGACTAATGTGGTAGCTAGTAGCATGTGTGGATTGTATGGTAGTTTGTGGGAGAAGTGTTTGACTCATATCTTTTTTTATACAGAGTAAGATGTGTATTCTTAGATCATTAATTTTTGTGTGTCAAGTTTTTATCTCTTGTAATCTTGTCATCATTGTGTTGTTGAAAACAAAAAGTCTAGTGAATCCATGTGGGGCTCTTTAGATTCACTAGCATAATTGCCTTGTCATTCATTTCGTTTTCTTGTTCAAAACACAAAAACATCAAAGTCTAGTGAAGCCGTGTGAGGCCTATTTTGATTCACTAGCAACTTATTATTCAACTTGTTGTTCTTGTGTTGGTTGAATATCTGTATGGACGAATCATTTTGCATGCGTCCGTAATGATGGGATATTTCCTTCTGTGTTATTTTAGTAGAAGGAAGAGAAAGAGTTATTAGTCAAGGTGAATTGTTGTTTGCTTGAAGTATGAAAATAGCTAGATTAGCCAGTAGGATATAATTATAGACCCATGGTTGTTGTGGAAGTTGAAGGTAATCTAAATGTACGCTTGGATAAGTAAGTGTGATGTGACAAAGCTGTATAAGTTGATAAGATTGTATGGGGTTATAATATAAGATTAAGGTTGATCAAGTCTATTATATGACTATAACCCTTGACCTTCTTTTCGTTGGTAGTGGTAAACTAGTACTACTTGTGAGAAGGTGTGTAGTAGATTTTTGAGGCATTTGGGTAGAATGTCCCAATTTGATGAACTAGTATATTATGTTGCATTCTTCATTGGTGGTAGATTATTCATACTAGAATATAGGCTTGACTTTAAGTGTAGGATGTGGTTGTAAGAGTAGTGGCTTAAGATTAATGATAAATGATTAGTGAGAATTGTGTGTAAGGTTGGATTGAAAATCATGTTAGCACTAAACACTAAGTTGGACAGTTGATGTCCATTAAGGTAGTTGTGATGATTGCTTGGGTAATGATACCGGTTTTATGGAAGTGATTTACTTGGCTTGAATAGTGTATGCAAAAGATTAAGTTTATTGGATTCGTAATGAAGTATGATGTTGTATGTATGATGTAGAAGTATGGCAAGGTGATATGAGTTTATGGTATTTTTCTAAGGCTATTTCGTGTTGTGTGTGGCTAGTGGTACCATTGAGTTACGAGGTGGAAAAAGACTAGTTAGATGGTATATGGTGTTCTAAATGGCCAAGTTAAGGAGCTTTGATTGATAGTGCTGAGCCTTTTGATGTGATCTTGATTCTTATGGTAGAGGATTATAAGTTTGAAGTTGCTATATTGGTAGGCTATGACAAATATAGAGTGGTTAATTAAAGGCTTGGTGATATCCATGTTAAGTGTTAGAATCTAAGTTTAAGTCTTTGAAAGTTGTACTATTAGAAATAAGAGTAGAAGCACTAGAGGGTGTGCACTTTAACTTTGGAGATACTCATGAAGATTCGAAGTTAGTAAGTGTTCAAGTATTATATGATGACTACTGGAGGCTATATAAAGATAGAGTATATCTCAGAAGGTGGTATTAGTAGTGGGTTTTCCACTTCCAAGTGTGGTCCTTCCGGTTAAGTTCTACTAATTACGTGTATTATTGTATTCCATACCCCAGAGTGCAGTAAGTGTGGTTCAGTTTAGAATCTAGTAAGGCGATGGCTTTAAGCTAAGGGGGAGATGATAGAACAAATAACTAAGTAAGGCTCTCAGATTCTAGTAGTGATGCAGTATGATATAGAACATCAGAAGGTGAGGGTGAATCTCAACCCATTCTTATCTCAGTAATTTTTAGTGATCCCAATACCTACTCATGCCTTGCATTTCAGTTCCATGATCATAGTTCATGTTCATGCTTAAGATAGAGAATCATGTACTCTTCCAGTTTCTAAATGAGGAGTTTCAGTTCATTCAGTAGTCGGAATCACATTCCATATGTTATGACCTCCAAATTGAGGTTATACAGCTCATGACTCATGTATTCACACTTTATAGTGTGGTCAGTTCCCATAACTCATGTTATACGCCAAATGATTGGCGAGATTCAACTTAGAGACGGGTATACTCTTAACCCAGATCACTTTGATGAATCCCTGATGTTGATTCACTGTTCCTCAGGCCTCAGTTAAGTGTCAAGTTTCGTAATATATCCTCTTATACTTTAAGATCTGATGTTCTAACCTTTTTGTGACTCCTCCTTATGTAATGACAGTGGTGATGATCGAATGTTTCTTGTTGATAAAAGATCATTGTATGCTTGTTTTAGATAAGCCCATAAGTGAGAAGTGAGATTGGGGCCAAGTCTTTGATTCATATTGTGGTTTAGAGAATATATGAAGTACGTCTTGATTAGTGTTTGCCTTGAAGTTCATATGTGGTTATAGAGATAGGTTTGAATGACATGTTGGGATTTTAGTAAAGGATCACAATATGCATTAGTGAATCCATAGTAAGAGTTTAGAGTTAAATCATTGGAGTGGTAAGGCACGTAATGCTTAAGTTGTGATCTCTAAAGGGGGATATAGAAGATTGGATCATATGGTTTAGACTAGTATCGTGGTGTGGAATGTTGTATCTTATGATTTAGAATTAGGCTTGACCACAGTGAAGGATTTATGTTACTTTTGACATTAGTAGAAAGAGTTGTCAATGCCCATATGAGAATTATAAGTTGAATCAAATGTATATGGTATTTGAAGGGGATAGTATAGTTAAGGGAGTATTCTAGAAGTGTGCTAATCTTGAAAGTAAGAAGTTGCGTTGCCTAAGGCTTGGAAATTCTATCCTAGCGTATGAGTTAAATATCTATACTCCATGTAATAGAGTAGTGCCAAGGTTGTGATTCCTTGGTTATATGTCTTGTGTAAATCATGCCTAAGATTATTTTCTCCCTAATGCTACTAGAACTTCTTTAGAAAGAGTGTTGAAGAGATACTCCAGTTGGGGGTAAGTGTTCAATATAATTCAGTCTGTATAGCCAGCAATTCAATTTAACAGACAGGCAGACAAGTACTGTGGTTTTCCACCTTTTCACCCAGTCCTTCTATCTGAAGTCTCATGCGTTGGACTATCCCCAAGACATAATCTATTCCATCGATGCAAATTTGGAATGATAATCAATTATGTAGTGTGGGGACCTATTTGAGCATGAATTGAGATCATAGAGGTCCCCTAACTCAAGGACGGGTTGAAAGCTTTCCCGTCGTTCGAGTTTGAGTGAGCATCAAAACTTGGGTCAACTTCAATTGACCATAACTCTTAGTATATAATGAATTAGAGGGAAATAGTTCCCAAGGGGGGAGATACCCTATAACTCCCCGGTGTGTTAATTCCTTAAATCCATACACGTTCATGCTCGGATTCTCATTACAAGATTTGCATAAGTTATCATTGCATAATCAGTCATACTTTTAAGAGTCATTTCAGTCAGATACTCATGCATTAGATATGCATGCTCAGTAATGAAAGTTCAGCTTATCAGTGCATTTAGTCATCCGTTCATGAGAACAACTCAGTCATAGATCTATACATCAGATATGCATGTTCATTATGAGAGTTCAGCTCATCAATAGTTTCCATCGTATAAATATGTTTCAGATGTTCTCATCCTTCAAGTAAGTCCAGACGATCAGTACTCTCAGCCTAGTCAGCGACATTCGAGGATGAATGTTCCCAAGGGGGAGATAATGTAACACCCCAAAAATTTTCTGAGTTGTTAAAGCCTTTTTAAGCTTGTCAAAAGAAGCTTAGCTCTCAAAAATTTGGCTAAGTGTTGAAACTTTCTTCATTACATAAGCTTCCGAACTTCGGTGAATTATTTCACGACCTTCCCGACCTCCGATTTTAGATTTTCTTGTTGCGTTGTGATGGGGAAAGGTCATAGTGCATTACGGGTGAGTTTTGAAATTTTTAGACGAGCCTAAGGGCATATTTGGTGATCAATTCCAGTAGCTCGAGGAGATATGCGGGCGCCACCTGAGGTACCCCGCAGCTCTAAGCGAGGCACCGCCCAGGTCTTAGCACCGCTCTAGATGGGGCGACGCCCTAGGTACTCAGGTGCTCTAGGTAGGGCGCCGCCCGGTGGATCGCGCCAGGCCAAATATTCAGCTTCCAGTCCGTATCATTAAGGGTATTTTGGTATTTCTCCAATCCCTTATCCTCTCTAACACGGGATTTAATCCCTAGGAAGACAAAATAGAGTCACATTCATCAAAATTCTCCAAGAACATAGTTTAGGGTTTTTACAAAGGATTCAAGAGAAATCAAGATTCAATCGTTAGTTTTAGAAACAAATTGAAGATTTGGGATCCCCAAATCGTAAGCTTCAAGAATCATCCATTATATTCTGGAATAGAGGTATGCGGGGTTTATCCTAAAAACTACATGGGCTTGAAATTGTTAAAGCATGATTTAAAGGTTTTGATGCATGTATTTTATGGGGGTTTTGAAAACTATATTATTGATTATGCACTACGAAATTTTCAATGCTACTATTGCTTTAGCCTTGTGGTCTTTTCCCCCTAAATCGATTTACATATATATGTATATGTATGAATTTGAGATTTAAGATTGTTGGGAGCATAAATTATGAACTCCCTCTCTTGTGTTGAATTAAAAATTATGGTTTTGTGATTTGAAAGATGTTTTTGCAATATCTTTGCATTTGAACATGATTTGGAAATGTTGAGAGGGTGTTTTTATATATCAATATGTTCTTGTGTGTATGAGAAAGAATTGCATGTGTTTACATAAGATTTGAGAAAAAGATTCACTGAATTGAGTTATTGAAATGCTGGTCTCAAAACTTGTGTTTTGAATACAAAGATTTATGATAGACTAATAATGGCTCAGAGATGAGACTTACAAGTTAATGGTATGACGATACCATATGTATTTATGCCATAACAGAGTATGTTTTCAGAGCATGTTTTTTAGAGAATTCATATTTTGATAGAGTTTTAAAAAGGGGCTTAAAGAGGGTTAGGTGGTTACCCGAAGAAGGCGCGAGTTCAAGCAACTCTTAGCCTGAAACTGTATTTGCCGATACGGGTAGATTATTATTGTACGCTGGCAACAGCCGTGTGGCGTAGTAGATTCAGAGACTCCAACCCTTGCGGCACACTTGTGCTGGGGGCTTGGCTGCCGAGTTAATGTCAGTTTCCATATAGCCCATGGAATTTTCAGAATTGTAGGGTATACCACCTAGCGCACAAGTAATACAAAGGGTGTCACAGATTTCAGATGTTTTCACAAAGTCCTTTAAAATGCCCATGTGTTTTCTTACTATATAGTATGATTATGAACTATTTTAAACTTCTCTCATATATGTTAATTATAAATGATTATTTTGGGATTTACTCTGTGTGCCAGTACATCTATATTGACCCCTTCCCCCTCCAACCTCTTAGGTTCTGAGGACAGTTTAGGGGTCCAGATATGTAGTAGATAATTCTGACAGAAGTAGAGATTGTGCAGTGATGAGCCTTATATATTCCAGAAGGCCTAATGTCTTACAGTTGTTTATTATTCTACAGTTTTGGTCTACTGGAGGCCTTGTCCCAGATTTCAGACAGTGTTTTTTTGAGATTTAGTAGAGATTTCGCAGACTGAGTCAGATGTTATTATTCAGATGTTTTTGAATTACAGTTTTTTGTATTATGATTAAATTCAGATTGACCATGTTTCCATACTAGATCTCCATTTTTCTTATTTTATTTTATCATATGAATATTGTGCATAATTACCAGATACAGAAGGGCATATCGGGCCTTCATGGTTCGGGATGCTCGTCACGGCTAGGGCCCCGGTTCTGGTCGTGACATCAAGAAGAAAGGACCATTCAGACTTTGGAAGATATATTAAGAGCGTGTTCCATTGACTTTAAAGGTAGTTGGGATGACCACTTACCTTTGATTGAGTTTGCATATAATAACAATTATCATTCCAGTATTCAGATGGCTGCACTTGAGGTGCTCTATGGGAGGGGATATAGATCTTCCATTGGTTGGTTTGAAGTGGGTGAGGCCACAATGGTAGGGCCTGACTTGGTATTTGAAACCTTAGAAAAATTTCAGTTGATCAGGGAAAGGCTTAAGACAGCTTAAAGCCGATAGAAATCATATGCAAATGTGCAAAGAAAAGATATCGAGTTAGAGATTGGTGACTATGTATATTTGAAAATATCTACTATGAAAGGAGTGAAGAGGTTTGCCAAGAAGTGGAAGCTCAGTCCTCGATATGTCGGTCCTTACTGAATTCTCATCCATTTTGAAAAGGTAGCTTACGAGCTTGAGTTGCCTTCAGATTTAACTTCAGTACATCCAGTGTTTCATGTTTCCTTGCTAAAGAAATGCATAGGTTACCCAACAGCTGCAGTCCCTATAGAGGGCATAGATGTTCAGAACAGTCTCTCTTATGAAGAGGTTCCAGTCAAAATCCTTAATCATTAGGTTCGCAGACTGAGGAACAAGGAAGTCCCTCTAGTCAAAGTTCTTTGGAGGAATCAGTCTGTTGAGGGAGATACTTGGGAAGCAGAAGAAGATATGCGGGCCAAGTATCCTCACCTTTTCTCTACAAAGTCAGACTTAGCGCAAGGTAACAGTTCTCCTTGGATTTACTCAGCTCCATGTCTATATTTCTTGTATGAGTTTGATATAAGTTTAGTTGCATAGCATCCTCATATCATGCATACCTTCATAAAATAGCTCAGTCATGTGTCATGCCTTCAGAATTCAGTCATGTTTCAGTTTTGCATGTCCATTATATAAATTCAGTCTATCAATACTCTCAGCCTAGTCAGTCTCATTCGAGGATGAATGTTCCCAAAGAGGAGATATTGTAAGACCCCAAAATATTCTACGCTTAATTCAGTCCTTTAGAGTAGGAAAAGAGGTCCCAGACTTAGAAATTTCAGCTAAGTGTTTATACTTAGAACTTATTTTAGCCTTTATAATTTGGCAATCCTATTGCACGACCCTTATGACCTTAAAATATCGATCCTTGTATTGAATCATGATCAGGTATGTTAATAAGTCACTTTGGGTGAGTTTTAGATTTTTCGAACCTCGCTTGAATCAAGTTACGACGACACCAAAATAATGGGTCGATGCAATCTTGATGCGCCGCATCGCCCATCGCATTGAAAAATATTTTCCTAGCTTCAGAGTGCAAAATTCCAGTGAACCAAGGAAATCTCGATGCGGCGCGTTGGTCTGCGCGTCACTGGGCACAATTTTTTTCTTTTAATTCCACATCCAGAGGTGTAAATGGGTCTTTTTTCACCTTATATCAGCCTCCAAAACATGAGATTAAGCCTCTCAAAAGGAAAAATCCCTCATTATTTCTCAAAGTGTCTCAAGAACAAACCCTAAAGGATTTAATTTCAAATTCAAGTTTCAAGCACACACCATCAATCTTCACAAATTTAATTACCAAGGTATGCTAGGTGTTCATTCATGGGTTCCTTTCACCCATCAATTCCAAGAACCTTTTTGTTTTAACACTGTAAGTTTAAGTTTTCATGATTTACACCTTAGAATTGAATTGTGCTCATGTGTAGATTAATGTTTGGGGTTTCATCCCATGATTTATTACATGTCTTCATGAAAAACTACATAATTGTGAATTGAATTATGTGATCTTCATGTTGAACTCTTGAACCACAAGTTAAATATAGTAGCCATGATATTATTATATGTTTAACGTTATATGCAACAACCATGCTCCCCAAGTGTTTGTTAAAATGCTAAGGTTAATTGACTAGTAAAAGCATGACATGCTATTATGTGATTCCATTCATGCATAAGATCATGTAAATCAAATGTTTGACGAAACATCTACATAATTGCATTGTTAGTAAGCAAGTACTATTATGCTGTTAAGGTCATGTTATGATTTACTTTCTATGCTATCGAGTCCTGGGGGTATTCAATACCTAAAAATATAGCTGTTGACCTAGAGCTACATTAGTTATAGAATAGTCTCGAAAATATCATGAGCTGTAGTATTCAGTCAGTACAGAACTTAGTGTATTCAGTTAGACATCAATACTTAGTGAACTCAGTCCAGTTCAGTAAGTGAACAAGATCAGTAACAGTTCAGTCCAATCAAGAAAAGTTTAGAAATCAGTTCAGTGTCTATGCAGTTTGGGAGTAGGATTTAGCACTGAGTGAACTCAGGTATGGGGAGTCACCTGCTAGTAGAGGGTGTGATCTTTAGAAGCAGTACTTCTGTTCTAGAACTACGTTGCTAGCGTAGGTTGAGACATAAACCTTCCAGATTAAGGGTTGATGAGGTGTCTTCCCTGCCAGATTGAGGGTATCACAATTCTTATTCATAGTACTTTCCATATTGAGGGTGACTCTTCATCTTGTCTCTACCCGTGGCACGGTACTGACACCCTTCCAGCTAGGGCTACAGGTTCGACCCCAATCAGTTCAGAGAGGGGCATGTCGGTTAGATAATTACTTCCCACAATTTTAGTTTCAGTCTCAGTATAGAACTCAGTTCAGTTCTATATAACTAGGACTATTAGACACAGTCAATTAGTATTAGAACTCATTACTCGATTTCAGTAAAAGCTCAAATACAGTATACACGCATATGCATAGTATTTCATACTCAGTATTTACCACAGTTTTAGTTATCCATGTAATTTCATATTCAGTTATTCTACATCATTCAGTCAGTTACTATTCATGCATATGAACCCCTATATTCAGCCTTCCTCATCCAGCATACCAGTACATTTCATTTACTAATGCATACTTTGTCTCATACCATAGGTTCGAACGCTCAGGTTCCTGACTGTGCTTAGCCATATTCCGTCAGTAGTATCAGATTACAGTAGTGAATCCTCATCTTTCGAGGATATGCTTATATTTCAGTATTTCAGATTATCAGTATTTCAGTTGTCAAAGTTAGTCGGGGGCTTGTCCCATCAACTCCACCTTCAGGCAGTTCAGATAGAGTCTTTTCAGACTAGACTATTTTAGACAAATTCTCAATTTTTAGTATTTATTTATCAACACTTGTTTTCAGTTATGAACCTTATGGCAGATTCAACCTAATTTTCTGCATTATTTTAGTATTATTTTTCAGTGATTGCAGCAGGTACCAATCATGGGTTAGCTTGTGGTTCTTCGAGATTATAAGCATTATGTGGCGTCTAGGGTACAGACTCAGGGCGTTATACATCTGTTGAAACATCAACAATAGTATAAACTACAAAGAAACAACAAATAAAAACACAACAACAAAGAAACAACATCATTTAATCCAACACCATCAACAACAAAGAAGCAACATCCTTTGTTCCAATACCATCAACAACGCCACACAACATGTTCATACAACACCAACCCCACCAACAACATTAATAACAACATCAATAACAAAGAAACAAACAAAATATATACAAAAAAATGATACTACCAACAAGGTTATTAAACTTCGCCCAACAGATGACTTTTTTCGCATATTGTAATAAAAATTCTCGGTTCGTTTATTCAACACTTAAAAGTTCCTTCAAATTTTTTAAATAAATATGATATGGGTAAATGTTAATTAAATAAAAAATAGATATAAATAACTTAAAAAGAAGAAGACAAGAATGAAAGAGCAATAGTAAACCATACCTTGCAATGTGAAAAGGGGATCAAAACAATAATTTTAGTCGAGAAAAGATATGGATCGATTTAGATCCAAAAAGATCTTTATGAGAAAGATGAGAGAAAAGAGATAAAAAAGGCTATGATAACCCTAAAAAGGAGAGAAAGAAAAAGATGAGAGATGAATAAAATAAATTTAGGGCTGAAGAAGAGATGAGATAATTTAGGATTTAAATATTCATTAATTAATAATCATTTATAACTAGAGGGGCACAAGGAAGACGAGTGACATTGAAAAGACAAAACAAGACTAGTCAATTAGATTTTTGAGTTATCTAAGAAATATTTTTTACAGCCTTTAGTAGTACTATTTTATCTATCTTTCATCTTTCGGACAAAAGCTTGTTTTAGAATTTAAAAAAAAAGAATTTCAAACAGATATTTAATCTGTTGCAACAAATATAAATATTTGTTTGAAAAATTCCAACAACTCATTCATCTATACCAACAGATGCAAATGTCCATTTGATAATTAAATAAGATATAGCATTTGTTCCAACATATATCAATATCTATTTGAAAATTTCCAATAACTCAGTCATCTATAACAACAGATGCAAATGTCCATTTGATAATTAAATTAGATATGTCATCTGTTACAAAAGATATCAATATCTATTTGAAAATTTCCAATAGCTCAGTCATCTGTCACAACAGATGCAAATATCTATTTGATAATTAAATCAGATATATCATCTGTTGCAACAGCTATGAATATCTATTTGAAAATTTCCAATAGCTCAGTCATTTGTTGCAACAGATTTCATTGAAATTAATTTAAGTAGAACTAGGAATGAGTTCAGAGGGTCAACTACAACTTCAATTGAGTATTTGCAATTGCATGGTGTTGGTATTGCGTTCATCCCGACCTGAGTCATCAATCAATCACTTTGAGTGAAAAATATTCTGATTAATTTAATGTTAATCTATCACCTAAATTGATTTAGGTAGAACTAGGGATGAGTTCATAGGGTCAACTACAATTTCAATTAAGTCTTTGCAATTGCATGGTGTTGGTATTGCGTTAATCTCGACTCCAGTCACCGATCGATCACTCTGAGTTGAAAAGATTCTCATTAGATTAATGTTAAGCTAGTACCTAAATTTATTTTGGTAGAACTAGAGATAAATGAGTCCATGGGATGAACTACAACTTCGATTGAGTCTTTTCAATTGCATGGTATTGGTTTTGCGTTCATCTCAATCCAAGTGTCGATCGATCACTCTGAGTTGAAAAGATTCTCATTAGCTTAATGATAAGTTAGTACCTAAATTGATTTAGGAAGAACTAGGAATGAATGAGTTCATAGGGTCAACTATAACTTCAATTGAGTCTTTGCAATTGCATGGTATTGGTATTGCGTTCATCCCAATCCGAGTCATCGATCGATCACTTTGAGCTGAAAAGATTCTCATTAGCTTAATGTTAAGCTAGTACCTAAAATTATTTGTTCAAACTAGGGATGAATGAGTCCATAAGGTCAACTACAACTTCAATTGAATCTTACAATTGCATGGTGTTAGTATTGCGTTCATCCCGACCTGAGTAGGCGATCGATCACTCTGAGTTGAAAAGATTCTCATTATCTTAATGTTAAGCTAGTACCTAAATTTATTTAGGCAGGACTAGGGATGAATGAGTTCATAGAGTTAACTATAACTTCAATTGAGTCTTGGAAATTGCATGGTATTGGTATTGAGTTCATCCTGACCCGATTCGTCAATCGATCACTTTGAATTTAAAAGATTATCATTAACTTAATAGTTTAAAAGCTATATCTTTTAAAATTTAAAAATTAATTAAGATCAATTTGGACCAAATTAACAATTTCAAAACTTGTCATTCTTTTCAAAAATTACAAATCAACCCATACAAATCATCCATTTGCATGAAAAACTTTTCTTTATTTCAAATCTCAAGTTTTTGAAATTTATCTCTCTCTCTCTCTCTCTCAATAATACAGACAACAACTACTCAACATATTGCTCAACACTTCAAAATAGATAGATTTTCTTCCCATTTTCGACCACATAGTTGTTATTTTCGACTTTATTCTCACTTGTATCCGTCATTTTCTCTATCTTCACAGGTAACGGAGTTCGAGAAGAGTTCTACATTTATTTTTTATTCTAAAAATTAAGGCTTTTTAGTTAATCATAAAAAAAGAATTTTAGTTGTGTTATCTTCGAGAATGGGTTGACAATTTTGAGTTTTGATGCTAAAAATGTAGAAAGCACCCGAGAAAACCCTAGTTTTTATCACAGTGTTTTGTTGACTTTTGTGGTATTGTTGGATAGTGTTTGTGGTATTGTTGGTGGCTGTTTTTGGTGGTATTGGTATTTGTAGTTTTGGTGGTAGTATTGGTGGTCTTGGTGTTGGTATTGGTGGCATTGGTAGTAGTGTTGACACTCTTGGTATTGTTGTTGGTATTGGTGCCATTGGTGTTGGTCTTGGTGGCATTAGTTATGGTATTGGTAGTGGTCTTGGTGGTCTATCTGTTGCAATAGGTGGAAGATCTATTGGGAGATATTAAATAGGTCTTCAAACAGATTCCCCATCTATTCAAACTGATGGGTTATCCGTTGGAGTATTTTTTTTTGTAATGTGGCGTATAATAATTTATTAAAATTTATCTTACCTTTTTAAAAAAAATTATGAAGACATCAAATGTTTTGTATTTTTTGTTTTTCTATTAATGTCTCCTAAAAGAAAAGAAACTAAAACTGAAAATGGATCAACATCTGGCCACCCAACAAAAAAGGCTAGAGTACAGATAGACTCGGAGGAACTTCCTGAACAATCTCAGTCAGGGAAAAATAAAGCTGAGGAAAGTATGAACTCCTTCTCACCAATATGGCGTGGATTAATATCAAAATCCCGGCATGATCCTGTCAAAACCATTAGTATCGATAGGTTTCGAGTTACGATGTCGATAGATCACCCTAAAGAAGTAACTGGTGATCTTGTACTTAAATGTCAGTTGGGGAAAGGTTTTGATGAATTTAGTCTTAAGAAGAATGAAAACATAAACGGACTTTTGAAGAGGATCTGCTTTGCATACTTTCTTAAGCTGCTTGAGGACCATACTCTCCATTTCCAAATGAGCATGGTATATGATCTTCTCAAGCACAGGATCATGTACGCAAGGAATGATAAAGATTCGAAGAAGGGGAAATTTTTTTGATAAAATCTGGATCAACTATTGTGGCATGCCGGTTTATTTTGGATTGAAAAAGTTTTCCATAGTGATGGGCTTGAGATAAAATCATCCAAAAGAACCTCTCATCAAGAAAACACCCCACAAAAGGTCCAACAAACGAAAGAAAAATAAGATGGGTTGTTGGGTATTGTTGGACATAGCTACAAAGCGGGGGATTTGATAGCAAATCTTGAGGATAAAGCCATACCAAAGCAGTATAGGAAGAAATTATGCTTAGTTTGGTTTGTCCATTCCGTTATATTGGCAAGAGACATCAAGAAAGTCATAGAAGATGATTTATTGGTGTTTGCTGATGATTTTGAGAAATTCAACGATTATCCCTGGGGATATGACAGCTATTACTTAACTGTCAAATATTTACTAACAAAGCTATCCACAAGGACGACCACATTATATGGATTTCCTTGGGCTTTCATGGTAAAATTAATCACTATTTTTACTCATCCATTAATTTATATTGAATATAGTTATTATGACTTTTTTTGCTTGCTTTTTGTTTACATTTTTTAGGCTTGGTCATTTGAAGCCATTCCTCCCCTTCGAAAGCAGTTCAAGGATTACCCGGATGAGGTTTCTCATCCAAGGATCCTTAGGTGGTTGGATGCAAAGAGCACCAACAAAATTAAGGAGGTTGATCTCTTTAACCCTACGGATGATGCAGTATATCTTCTTTCAACTAAAATAAATTGCATCAAAGGAAGATATTAAAAAAGATGTGACATCTGTTGCGACAAATGGGTCATCTGTTGTAACAGATTACCCATCACTTCAATTGGTGCAACAGATGGGTAATCTTCTGTGACAAACGATCCATATTTTGTAATAAATTAACCATTTATTGCTCTGGTTCTCTGAACCCAACTCACCATATTACCTATCTACTGCAAATTATACAACAGATGGGTAATTTAATACAACATAATGTCAATCTATAGTGGCATACAGATTAGATATTGCGTTAGATAGATCATCTATTGCATAAGTTGGTTGTATTAAAATGTATCCCAACTGACTGAAAATTATTATTATATGATTTAAATGCCTTTTGTCTTTTTTATTGGTTGTGTATCCTTGGATCGTGCCTATCGGGGAGGAGTAGGGGATGACTTATTTTATTTCTCTAGTCTTGTTGATACAACAGAAGACTCAACGGTGGATTTAATAAATAAGTAATTGGATATATCAATAGACATAAGAAGAGAAATTAGGCAAGGTCAGCCTAATGTTGAAGCTCTTCATGACCAACCTACTGCAACAGATCCGGGTGCTTCTTCTGGGGGTGTTACTGGTGGAGTTGTTGATGATAGTGGTAGCCATCCTGATACTTCTTCTGCTACCAGTCATGATTATGAGCATGTTGGTGGTCATGGAAAAATAAATATGCTTGAAAACACCCCTTTCACCCTTCTTAACCCTCATGTTCTCATTGCAAATGCAAAGTATGTAACAACAGAAAAGATAAACTTCTTGAAAAACCAGAGGCTATTGCTGAAGCTACCAAGGATTTGAAATCCAATAGGGGTGTCATACCATCCAATAAGGTGAGGGAGCAATACACTCCTATAGTGGTAGTTAGAAGGAAGAAAAGAGCAATTAGCCAAGTTCTCTAGAATAAAAAATCCAAAAAAATTGCAACTCCTCTCGCTCCAAGAGTTGTTGAAGTTTAGGGGACTATGAAAAAGGTGGACATATACGCAGAACTTGGTTACGAAGAGAAGAAGGAACTGGAAGAAACCATGACTGACAAGACGAAACCTCCAGAAAAATACACCATGTATTTATTTGCCACCCAAGACTTCATGAGTATGAAAAATATGCATGAGTGGTACGTGGACAATGTAAGTTTACTTTTTCTAACCTAGCCTTCCTATCTACAACGATGTGTAATTTGTTGCAACAGATGGGTATTCTGTTGCAACATAATACATATTTGTTGCATAAGTTGCGTTAGCTGGATAATCTGTGAACTGATTAAGAGAACCCTCTGCAATAAAATCTTTCTACTGTATTTTTTTTCTTTACAATTACTAACCTATTTAAAAATTATCTTCTTATACCATAGTATGTTGATGAAATTATTTGCCTCATGAAGGGCAGACAATTAGCATTCCTGGATGCTTATGATGTTGCCGATATGATAATGGACCTCAACTTCTACAACAATTACAAGAGTAGGTACAATACTCTCTGTAGTAAAGATAGTCTCGGTGGTCGAGGAATTGATCAGTTAGTTTCAAGGTTCAAATGGGATGAAGACATGATTAACTATGTTGGAGGAAAGAGGTCATATCCACATGGCAAGAGCTAGACCAAGGGAAAGAGAATCCTTGCAGTCACGAAAGTGGAAGTCAAATATTTTTTCACTATTGAGATACTACTCGGACTAGGGAAAGATTAAGGCTTATGACTGCAACTTACTTGTCTTCAAGAAGGAAAAGTTTTTAACCCACGTACAACCACTCTTGAAGTTGTTCCCCAAGTTATTGACGCAGAGTAAACTGATGGATTATTTGCTGGTGGAAGTCTTAAATAAGAAATCATGGGATTTTGAAGGTCGAAATAAGAAAATCAAACTTCAAAAAAATAAAATCGATGCCGCGTGTGAGTTGTAATTGCTTACATACATCGAGTTTTTGCTGACTGACACAGAAATGGTCAGTCTGTGTGACACCGTTGTGGAAAAAATGCAATAGTTCTGGGCTTGTGGGGTACTAACTAAATGCTTGGAGCCAGTGTATAAAGAAGAATATGTACAAAGACAAAGATGAACACGATAATAATTTTTTATTTCAAGCCACTTCACTTTACATGTAGTGGCAATTTTTTATGTTCGACGAAAGTAGAATTTTTATAATGCAATAGATTATTTATTTGTTGTAACAGATATTATATTTGTTATGACATATTGATTATCTGTTGCAATAGGTTGATCATCTATTGCATTATGCAAATATTTCTTAGTTGGTCTGTCACAATAGATATACAATCTGTTGCAATATATAATCTATCTGTTGCATCTGATAGATAATATATTAGAACAAATCAAAAAATAGGAAGACTTGTTATATAATTTCCAACAGATGACCTACATGTTGCAACATATGTCTAAATTTATTTGATAAGATATGTCGTCTGTTGCAGCAGATGTAATATCTATTGAGATATTTGATTCTAGTATTTCATTTCAATTAACAAGTTCAAAACTAAGGATTAAATTATATTCATAGACAACATAAAATAAATCAAAGCCTTCAAAAAATACATGAAATAACTCAATAAATAAATGAAATGTAAAAAAATTATTATGGGTACAAATAATCTACTCTACAAATAAATCAACAAGTTAACCAAGGAGGAGAAGTTATTACTTTGACAGACTCAAGCTATAAAGATCTACTCAATATGGACAACTTGTTCTTCATTCGGTGCTATGAAATTTGGCTTTGGTCGTCATGGATCTTTAATGTTGCTTGCATACGGTTTTTGAGCCTTCGCTTCTCCGTATTTCCATAAAAGAGCAGCATATATTTTGTGGAGTAATTTAGCATCAAGTCCATCATTTGGTACTTGTAATCCATCTCTTAAATACTCAGTGTAAGCGGCAATAAAAAGACCATAATCCCTGTGTTAAACAGATAATCCATATCTTGCAGTTCATGTAAGCGTTGTGAAATTGCTAAAATGAAACTAAATCATGATACTTATACTTACAGGCTACCAATGGTTTGTTGAAAAATTTCTTCAACATATTCTACATCAAATGGATTACCCATTTTATCCCGGTATGCTTCAATCATCGACCGAACAGTACGAACCTTTTGGTCTAAAAAGTCACTCATATTAAGGAATGTAGGCAATATTTTGGCAAGCTTTTGTATCTCAGACAATGGCCCAGAATGTCTCCTTCACGACATTGAGTCATAAACTTGGATACGCCTCTATTTTAGAATGACGAAAGCCAACGCCTAATGGAATTTATCACCACGATTGATTGGGATGTACACTTCAACGACCAAATGCCAAGGTAAGCCAGTTGAAATGCTAAAACCTTTGATGATGTTGATTAAGCATTCCTCATTTTGGGAAACTTTCAGTTGTTATTGACAATACCTATCGTTGGCATTATTTATGTAAACTTTGTACAAATAATTATCTGCCATGTATCTGTATTATTTTTGTGTTTGCAACTTGGCCTTCTTTCGGAGGTAGTAAAAAATGACATCGATGTGTCGTACTTATTATCAAACATTTCAGATTACGTGATGAAAAAAATAATACATAGATGTAATTAAATAGAGTATTAATTAATAGTAATATGTAACAGGTAAAACAGAACGGTACGATAATTTCGAACAGATGATCCATCTTTTGCACCATAAGACTCATCTATTAATATAAATTAAATAGTATGAAAATCTGTTGATTTGTTGAAAAAGACGGACATATGTTGTAATACATAGCGCATTTGATGAAACATGTTAGACAACAGTTGCAACAGATGTATACATCTATTTGATAATTTTCAGTAGATGTATCATCTATTGAAAAAGATATCTGTCTATTTATTTATTGGAATAGATGATATGCATTCACCTTCTTCAGCTCATGTTGCTCTCCTGTGGCCCTTGTACATTGAACAACGGTGCAAGACAAAGACAGAGGAGTTGCAATTTTGCTTTTTTTCAATGCTTGATGATACCTTAAAAATATCTTTCCTTCTCCTTTTAGCCACCTTGATTTCAAGTGGAGTGTATGGATATGAAATCCTCTTTGATGGAATGACACCCTTCTTACATGTCATTTCCTTTATAGAAGCAGTTAGTGCATTAATAACATTAGTCACTCTATCATGTTTTGCCTTACAGTCTTTATAGTTGCATGCATAACATTCGCTAGAAGTGGAAAAATCTGTATAACTAGTATGATCATAATCATAATGGTTTGTTATTTCAAAAACTGTAAGAGGAGCATCATTATCCCCAACAACAGCACCACTACCACTACCACTACCACTACCATTATAAACAACAACAAGCCCACCTTCCAAAATTGTTTTTCTTGTGATGGTTGTTGCTCCAAATAATTTTATTTTTATTCTATCAACGACCTTAGGGTCCGAGAAAGTTTGCACAGACCATAAAGTAAGAAAAAATGGCATCTTCAACTCTCGATTGGTTGGAACAAGACACAGATAGACAATCTAAAATAAATCAGTACATATATTAGACTGATGATAAAATTATTTAAAATAATTATTAATTAAAATAAAAACTTGATTAGAATTAGACTTACTGTTTCCTTCGGGGGATTGAAATGATCAAGAAATTTTGCATTTATATCAGTTTTGGCCGACAACTATCTCACGATTCTTGGACAGAAAACTTCTTTCAGGTAGTTCACTTGTTGTCTTAAATAAGGAATGGCTTCAAATGCCCAAGACTATAATATAACGACAATAAATCAAAAGCAATATCGAATAAAAAATGAATCATATCATAATAAAAGAAATATTTACCATGAAATCCCATGGAAAGTCATATAAGTTGACTGTCTTTGGCATTAATGGAGTCAAAAATATTTGACAGTCATTTTGAAGCTTTTATAACCCCAAGAATAGCTATTAAATGCTTCAAGATCCTCAGAGAGATTTATTAAACCAAGGCTTATGTTGTTGTTAACGTCTCTCTCCCAAAGAATATTATGTACAAACCAAACTAAGCACAATAATTGCTTGTGCTTTTTTGAAAGTCTTTTACCTTTCAACTCTTCCATCAAATTTTTATTTTTGAAGCTTGGACCAACAATGGACCCCAGTTCATCATGATCACTCGACTTGTTTTTGATTTTTTTGGGTGTTTGGGGTACTTTTCTTGGGTTAGAGTAGGTATAACTTTATAAGGAGGAGGAGGCTAACATTTTAGTCCAGTAACCTTCCAACCAAAACAAACAGACATGCCACAGTAATCTATCTACACCTCATCCATCTTATCTTTGTTTTCATACATAAACCTATGCTTGAGAAGATCATATACCATTTTCATTTGGAAACAAGCATTGTTGTTCTCCGTCAAATCAAGATATTAACCAAAGAAGCTTTCCCTGAAATAAGAATCCAATTTTTGTTCTTGAAGTATTTTTCTGAAGGTGTCGAAAGATTTTCCCATGGATGACTTAAACACGAAATCACCCATTAAATCTGTGGTACCATCGCACTGCATTCTCACAGGATAATGATCAATGTTGAAGGTTTTGACCAACTCTTCGGCGGAAGGGCTATTAGAATTTGGATCATCTCTTTTGAAATATTTCTCCTCTCCGTGTTCATTATCTTCTGCTTCTGATTGAGATAACGCTTGTAAAGCAAGCTCATAGAGTGGTGGATATAGCCTAGCTTCTTCACTTATTCCTTTACTTGGACTTGATTTGGTTTCTTTTCTTTTGGGAGTCATATTATCTTAAATTAATAGGAACATTAAATATAGTATAATTGATTAATACATCATTAAAAAGGATAATAGTAAATCTAACATGCACAATAGTAAAATAATAGTTCTAACAAACCACACATCTATTGCACCAGGTATGTTATCTGTTGTAATATATAACCGACCTATTGCAACATATGAGTAAACCATTGGAAACAATAAAAACAGATCACTTATCTATTGCACCAGGAAGGTTATATTTTGCAACATATAACTAACCTATTGCAACGGATGAGTAATCTGTTGGAAACAATAAAAACAAATCACTCATATGTTTCACCAGGAAGGTTATCTGTTGCAACATATAACCACCTTGTTACAGTGGATGAGTAAATCGTTAGAAAGAATTATAACAGATCACTCATCTGTTTCACTAGGTTGGATACATGTTGCAACAAATAACCAACCTGTTGTAGCGGATGAGTAATCCATTAGAAATAATAAAAATAGATCACTCATCTATTGCACCAGGTAGGATATCTGTTGCAGCATATAACCAACCTGTTGTAGTGGATGAGTAATCCATTGAAAATAATAAAAATAAATCTCTCATCTATTGCACCAGGTAGATTATCTGTTGTAACCTATAAGCAACTTGTTGCAGTGGATGAGTAATCCATTGGAAAGAGTAAAATAGGCCACACATCTATTGAAACAGATCACCATCTGTTGCCAAATGAGTTATCTATTGGATCAATATTGTTTAGATTTTTTCCAAACAGAAGAGTCGTCTATCACAACAGATGAATGATTTATTTTGTTTATCTGTTGCATTAGATGGTTAATCTGTTGCAATAGATGGTTAATATGTTGGATCAGATGGTTAATCTATTGCATCAGATGGTTAATCTATTGCATCAACTAGTTAATCTATTGCATCAGATGATTAATATATTGCATCACTATTTTTACCATGAAAAACAACAAATCAACCCAGCAACACAACACACACAAACACACTAAGAACATCAACGATGATAAAAAATCACCAACAAGCCAAATCAACAGTTCGACAACAAGAACTACAATAACAATAAAAAATTATATTTTACACCGAAAAGAGCAGAGAAGTAATGCCAGAAATTAGGGTTTTATTCAGCCCATATTTCAAATTTAAGCAAGAAATATTGAAATTTTTAACCAACACTAGTACAGAAGTTAACTCAAGTTCCTCTATTTTTTCATAACTAAAAAGACATAATTTTTTAAGAAATGGGATGACGAAGAACTTGAAGTTGTTGTCGCCAATTGAAAGTCGAAAAGGAACTCGTCCGAATATTTATTGCCGGAGGTTGAAGTCATCGGGGATTGAAGGGAGAAATTTTGCTGAACTCTTGGTTGGGAGAGAGTTGAGAGAAGCTGTCGAGAGAGACAAGAGAGAGACAGTCGATGATTTGGAGAGGAGAGGGGTGTGGGTTGATTTGTATTTTTGAGAAGATTAGAAAGTTTTGAAAATATTAATCAAGTTCACAATTAACTTAATCAAGTTTTCTAATTATGTTTGACCTTTTAAGTTGATCAATGTCGTCAATCCTTCATTCAAGACTTAAAAGACACCTTTCCTTCAATATTCTCAAATCACATGACAACAACTTTATCATTTACGTTAAGGCTCCTCTTCAAGTTACAATAGTTAATAATTTTTTTTTTTGTGGTTAAAACAGAAACTTTCATTCAATCAAGTAAGCAAATATGTACAACTAACTCATTTAGAATCTAGCTATGGAAATAGTTAACAACTCAAATATTTAGAAAGTATTTAACAAAATTATGATTAAAGAAAATACTATTGCCTAATATTAACTAAGACAAACAAAATTAGAACAGAGGGAGAATAATATTTTCTTCGTACCAATTTATATGAAGGGATATTTGATTGGAATGAAATTTAAGAGGGGAAAAAGAAATTTCTTTACAACTTAAATCTCAAATAAGCAATAAATTTTTTGTTACTTTAAATCATTGAAATAAATTAGAAGTTTCAAGTTAGATTGTACTGTAGTACGATACTCACCACATATAAAAAAATATTTTTTCTTTTTGAAGTTATGAAAAATTAAAGAACTATCACTTAAATTGAGAATAAGAGATTATCAATAGTTATGAAAAACAAAAATACATTAAGAAGATAATCGGAAGCTTAAAAATGAAAACTTTTGATAGACCTCCGCCAAATATGGAGCTACAGTTCTAGTTACAGATTCTCCATATGCTAAATACTTTGTTTTTTTAAAAAAATTAATTCTAAACATAGTTTATTTAGAACTTTATAAATTATTTTTTAAAAATTAAAAATTTTAAATTTGTTGGTGACCTTGTAGAGTTTGTCGAAATCGCAGCTTAGAATGCCTTTTAGAAGTTAGGAAACAGGAGAATTATTATCTATTTTTTAAGATACGTCCCTAGTACTTCCCCCATTTAAAAAAGAATGACTTACTTTCCTTCTTCATCTATTTAAGAAAGAATGACTTTTTTCTATTTTGAAAAATACTTTAATTCGAACTTTTCACGTGGCATGTTTAAGATCACATGATCATAGGATATTTTGTTATATTTGATATAAATTTAATTTAAAGTTTAGTGACTTTTTCCTATTTTAGCAAATACTTTAATCAAAAGATTTTACGTGGCATATTGAAGACCAGATGGTTAAAGAATATTTTGGTACATTTGACATAACTTTAATTTAAAGTCATATGATTAAACAATCTTCTTTATTTTCTTAAATTATGTATCAAGTCAGAATAGGTCATTCTTTTTTAAATGGAGGGGTACTAGTGTCATAACTCTAGGCACGTGATGGCACTTGTTAAACCCTCTGGACAAGTAAGCCTAATTCAATCCAAAAGAACACGAATAAGGAAAAATAAAAATGGAAGCAAAAGAATAAAATGATCCCAAATATATAATGGAGATACAAGTCTCCAATAATAAATCCCAAGTCTGATTGTCACTTGTACAAGCCTCTGAATAGAGAAAGACATTAATAATTAAAGTGTCTAAAATGTATTTACGTATAAGATAAATAAAGTGAGATTCGAATAAGATTGGAGTCCATCGACCACTACCTCTAGCTATGCAATGTCAATACTAGAAAAAAATGATCTACAAACTACTACTTGGTCCAATACCTTCACGAGGTGCAAAAAATAAGAAAAAAAATAATTAAGGGTGAGTATGAAAATCACGTGTACTCATCAAGCATCGTCAATATACGATCCTAATCCAAAGAGATGGCGAGAAACACCACCCCAACTTCCTAAGAGTTCCCCTAATAAATCTACAACCGCTAAATTCTCTACTTCATCCTAACAAGATAACCTAACACAACAGACATAACATTATCCATAAACAGGGTAGGCACATAACTCTCTGTGAGTCATCACTAGCCATTTTATGATTAACAAAAATAGGAATATACTTATAAGGAAGACTCACTAACACGGTATATCAGGCTCAATTATTGTAATACCCTAAAAATTTAAACTAGTGATAGAGCCATGTTTCAAGATCATGCATAGTACATTATGGTTCTTCAATAGTTCTATGAGTTAGTTTGATGTATATTAATGTCTCAAATAACTCCCAGCTGTAAGACGAATCAAAATATTCTCAACCGATTGAATTTTTATAAGTATGTTATTTTAGTCAACTTCAAACGAGCATATCGTTTGCTATACTCAGAATTTTCCATCTCAAGATCTACCAAATTGTAGAAAATTGAATTATCTTTCCAAAGATACCATTTTTTCCAAAATTTGACACTCGGATGAGAAGTTATGGCACTTTAAGTGCAAGATAGTGTGCCATCGCGATAAGCACTGCGTCGCGCTGATGTGCTATTTCGCATTCATCCTTTTCCAGTGTGTCACCGCGGTCAGAACCGCGCCGCACCAAGGGGTATTTTAGTAATTGTCAATTTTTAGTAAGGCACCACGATTTCCATCGCATCGTGCTAAAGTTTCAGTTCGGGATCATCCGTTTTCAGTGACGCAACGCGATAGCACCGCATCATGCCGATAGATAAAATGAGGATTGTCTCTTGTCTAGTAGCCCGACGCAATTGCACCACATCGCGTCGACATGCAAAATTGGGATTTCTATTTTCGCGAATTTATTTCCAGGGACTATTTGGTCATTTTTTCAAAGCCCCAAATTCATTCAAACATAGGATTTAAGCCCCCCAATAAAGCATTATTTGCTCATTATTTCATAAATTACTCTTTAAGAAATTAATTCTCTTCAAGAACAAAACCCTAGCCTTCAAAATACAAGATCAAATCTCAAGAACTCACCATCAACTCTTACGAATTCGTCAAACCAGGTATGTTAAGTGTTCATCTATGGGTTCCTTTCACCCATAGAGTCCATGTATCCAAATTTAAATTCAAATTGTGATCTTTACAAGTTATTATGATTTTAAATTATGATTTCCAACCATGAACTCCCATGAATTGTAATTTTATACCATGTTTTCATGAAATTGTTGTTAATTATCAAACCTTACATGTTTTAATGTTGTATTCACTGATTTGATTCATAATTAGTGATATAAGTGTTGAAATTATGCTATTACTACAATCTCTTAAACTATCCCCATGCTTAGCTTAAACCATGTGTTACAACTGTTTGATGAAATGCCTACAATAATGGATTTTGACATAAATGTCTTCATGATATATCCTTAAAGTTTAGTACTAATTTATTATTATTGCTATCGAGTCTTGGGAGTTATGAATACCCAAAAACTTAGATGTTTACTTAACCTCAGTATCTTCAGAATAGTCTCAAAATATCGTATGAGAATTATTAGTTCGTCAGTCATCATAATCAGTCAAACTCAGAATAGTTCAGTATTCTGTATTAATTCAGTTGGGAGTAGAATTTTTCACTGAGCGAACCCAGGGACGGGGGCTCACCTACCAGTAGAGGGTGTGACCCTTAGTAGCAGTCCCTGCATTCTAGAACTACTTAGCCAGCGTAGGTTAAGATGTTAACCTGCCAGTTGAGGGTGACCCTTATTCCTTTGGGACAATAACACTTTAGTGGATCCACACAACCAGTGTTAGTAACCGTGGCATAGTACTGATAGCCTTCCAACTGGGGTCACAATTTGGACCCCAAATTTGCTAATTGGGGCATATCAGTTAAATGATAGCTCCTACAGTCTTAGTCCAGTAATCAGTTCAACAATTCAGTTTTAGTTGCTTGACCATAGCATACAAATATCAGTTATTTTGTTATTAGATTTTTAGAATTTCAGTTTACAGATTATATTCAGAACATGTTTTATGCTTGGCCATGCATCCTCAGTATCTACAGATTCCATGCATTCTTAGTAGTTACAGATTTCATGCATTCAATTCAGTATTCATGCTATTTATTCAATCAGTTATTATTCATGCACATAAAATCATGCTTATCATCCTACCTCAGTTAGCATACCAGTAAATTTAAAGTACTGATCACATACTCTTTTCTTGCACTGTGATGTATCATATCATAGGTTCAGACGCCCAATTTCTATGTAACACCCCGAGTCTACACCTCGGATGTTACATGGTGCTTATGACCCTGAAGGACCACAAGCTAACCAAATTACTGGTACCTGCCGTGAGCACTAAATAATAATACAGAAATAATGCAGAAGTATAACTAAAATGCCATAAGGTAATCAAAATACTGATATGAATACTGTATACTGATAGAAATACTGAAAATTAAACATCTTTCTGAAATAGTTTAGTTTGAAAATCCTCTAACTGAACTGTCTGAATGTGGAGTTGATGGGATAAGTCCCCAACTAACTTCGGCTACTGAACTGTTTGAAAATACTAGAATGCTGAAATAGATAACTCTGTCCATTATCTATAATGACTCACCACTAAAATAGTTACTGATAACCTGAGCTGGTAATTACGGTCAGGAGCCTGTGCCTCTAAACCAATCATATGAGACATCATTGCGCATAAGAAAGAGTATGCGTTAGTACTTTAAATATAATGGTATGCTAAGTGAGGTAAGGCTGAATGCATGGGTTCATATGCATGAACAATAACTGACTGAGTGATATGAATATAACATAATAGGAGTACATGACTAACTGAACATGCTATAAATACTGAGTATAAAATACTACACATATACATGTATACTATATCTGAGATTACATTCAAGCTGAGTATTGAGTTCTAATAATTGAGTAACTGATATTTGAGATTACTGATAACTAAATTACTGATAACTGGGTGACTATGTCTGAGAGTCCTGATTCTGTAGAACTGAATTGAGTTCTACATGGAGACTAAAACTGCAACTGTGGGAGTTATTAACTAACCAATATGCCCCGATTATAAACTGATTCGGTGTCCAACCTGTGACCCCTATTGGAAGGGTGTTAGCACCTTGCCACGAGATACTAAAAAAGCTGGGTCACCTCTAATCTGGTAGGGAAACTCATATATATATATATATAAATATATATATATATATATAATGGGGATGGCAGGAGGACGACTTACTCTACGCTGTCTACATAGTTCAATAATGCAGGGACTGCTACTACGGGTCAAATCCTCTACTAGCAAGAATTCCCCCATCCCTGGGTTTGTTTAGTGCTAAATCCTACTCCAAACTAAATAGACATTAACTGATCACTAGATTGTACTAGGCTTGACTGAACTGATATTGATCGTGTTGACTAACTGAACTGGACTGAGTTCATTGAGTTCTGTAACTGATTGAGTACTACTATTTGTGAAATTTCTGAGACTAGTCTATAACTACTATAATTTTAGGTAAACAGCTAGATTTCGGGTAATAAACACTCCCAGGACTCGATAGAATAAATGATAAAACATAGCAAATCTTGAAAGCATAGCACTAGTCAATTGATCACAATGCAATCACTGACAAATATTGTCAAAATACTTGGAATCCATGAAGTTGTACATGAAAGAGAACACATGTTAACATGTCATGATTACACTATTCAATTCACATGGACATTCTATCAAACACTTACAAGGCATAGCTTTAGCATGGGAGTAATTTTGATCATGTAGTTCTAGCATGAATTCATCACTAAGATCACCAATGGATCACAATGCACAATTTTATTCACTTAGGCATTTTGTCAAACACTTAGGAGGCATAACCTTATACTTGGGCATGAACAACATGCTAATGTATCATGACTACAAAAATCATTTCACAATTTAAGGGTTTCAACATGAGAGAATCATAATTCAACATACATGCTAACATAATTTTATGAAACTCATAAAACATCTCAACTTGGAATCCATGCAACAACACCAACATGAGCATAATTTAATCCATAACATAAAAATCATAATTCAAGTTTTTAAAAGGTTTGTTGAACTCCAAGGGTGGAAGGAAACCCAAGGATGAACACCTAATATACTTTGATTATTAATTTTGTGAAGGTTGGGGTTAGTTCTTGAGATTTGATTCTTGAGCTTGATGTAGCTAGGGCTTGTTCTTTAGAGAGTTTATGAAGAAAGAATGTAATTTTTCCCTATTGGGTGATTAATTTTGTGTTATAGCTAAATTGAGTAAGGGAAAAAGGACTAAACAACCTCGTTGGCCTCTTTTACCGTGTAATAAATGGACCTCGCATTGCGACTCCCAGAAACGAGGTCTGGTCCTCATGACACGACTCCTAGAAATAGGGAATGGATCTCACGTCGCTATCTTATCACAAGAACTAACTGTTTTGGACATCCAAACTCACCCATACGCTAGTTCAAAATTTTTAAAACTCACCAGATATGACCTATTGACATCCCTGATCATGAATCAATTGAAAACTTGACAATCCAAGGTTGAAAAGATCGAAAATAGTGTAATTGAAATATCGATCCCAAAATGAGGCTAAGTGTTTAAAATCTTAGCTGAAATCTTTTAAGTCTGTGACCTCTTTTGGCGTGCTAAATAAGACTGAAATATCTAGAACTTTATGGGGTCATACATCTCGAATCGCGCATAGACTATCCAGATTATCAGCTGTAGCAGTGGTGTGTCCTCATATTTTAAGGATAGACTCTATTCATCTTTATGTTTTTTAGTTCATAGTTAGTTGGAGTTAGTTGGGGACTATCCCATCAACTCTTATTCAGTCAGTTTTAGAGTCTTTCGGACATTTAAAATAGTTAGTCAGTTTTTTGATTTTAGTTGTCACTATTAGTATTATTAGTTTTGTCTTACAGATTTACTAGATTTATGACTTAAAACCTTATGGCATTCCTCAATTTATTTTCGTTTATGATCTGTTGTTATCAATTTTATTCAATGCTCTTAGCATGTACCAACTAATGGGTTAGCTTGTGGTCCCAAGAGACAATAAGAACTGTGTGACACCCTGGGTGTACTCTTGGGGAGTTACAATTATCATGCTCAATAAATAATCTGTGATTAAATAGTAAGAGTGTACAAGTATATGTATGTCATAAAACCATCATATCATGACCTAAGCCCAGGCCCTGACCGCGTTAAGCATGCCATAAGAGAGACTATTTTGGACATCTACACACTCTATAGGGACTAAAACTGCTGGGTCACCTATACACTTCTTTAGCAATGAGACATAAAACAGTGGGTGTACTGAAGCTAGATCTGAAGGAAACTCAAGCTTGTAAGCTACCTTTCCAAAATGGATGAGAATTCTTTAAGGACCGATATATAAGGGGTTAAGCTTCCCCTTCTTGCTGAACCTCTTCACTCCCTTCATGGAAGAGATTTTCAGATACAAAAAGTCTCCAATCTAAAACTCGGGTCTTTTCTTCTCACATTTGCATATGATTTCTGTCAACTCTGAGTTGTCTTAAGCCTCTCTCTAATCAACTGAACCTTCTCTAAGGCATCAAATACTAGTTCAGACCTTACCAACGCAGTCTCTCCTACCTCAAACTAACTAATAGGAGATCTACATCTCCTTTCATAAATTGCCTCAAACGGAGCCATCTGAATACTGGAATGATAGTTGTTATTATACGCAAACTTAATTAAAGGTAAGTAGTTATCCTAACTACCCTTAAAGTCAACAACGCACACTCTCAGCATATCTTTTAAAGTCTGAATGGTCCTTTCTACTTGACAATTTGTCTGAGGGTGAAAGGTTGTACTGAGGTGGACTTAGGAACCAAGACCCTTTTGGAAGGCTTTCCAAAAGTGAGAGGTGAACTGCGTACCTCTATTTGAGATGATGGACAAAGGTACACCGTGCAATCTGACCAACTTTCTAGCATAGAGCTTAGCATAATCCTCGGCTGAGTAAAAGGTATGAAGTGGCAAGAAATGGGTGGATTTGGTCATCCTGTCTACAATGAACCAAATTAAATCATGTTGATGACGAGTACGAGGTAGACCTTTCACAAATAACACGTTCATTTCTTCCCACTTCTATATGGGAATACTGAACTCCTGCATGGAACCACTAGGCTTTTGATGCTCAATCTTCACCTGCTGATATGTAGAGTACTTAGCCACAAACTCTTCAATGTATCTCTTCATCCCACCCTAAAAATAGATTTCCCGCATATCGCAGTAGATCTTAGTGGCCCTTGGGTGAATAGAGTAATGTGCACCATGCGCTTCTGCAAGAATCTGCTGCCTCACGTCATCCACACATAGCCCATACAATCTACCCTGGAAACACAATAGACCATCTTCCCCTTAGAAAAAAATCTCTACCTTTTGGTCTTTTCAGCTTAACTAAACTGGGATTCCTATCTTACTTCTCTTTTACTTCGAAAACCAAAGATGATTCTAAACTATTCTGCACCCATACACTATCCTCAGCTAAATCAACCAAACAAACACGTAGCCTAGCAAGCTGATGAACTTCCTGAACTAACTTCTTCTTACCATCCTCAACGTAAGCAACACTACCCATAGATAATCTACTGAGAGCATCTTTCACTACATTTTCCTTGCTCGGATGATACAGGACACTCATGTCATAGTATTTCAACAACTCTAACCACCTTCTCTAACGCAAGTTCAAATCTTTCTGAGAAAATATATACTGTAAGATTTTATGGTCTATGAACACATCAATATGCACCTCATACAGATAGTGCCTCCAAATCTTTAAGGCAAACACCACAGTTGCTAGCTTAGATCATAGGTGGGATAATTCTTTTCATAGGGCTTAAGCTGTCTAGAGGCATAGGCTACAACTTTACCACGCTGCATCAAAACACACCCCAAACCAACTCTGGAAGCATCACAATACACAATGGATACGTTTGGTAAATTTAGAATTGGGGCTTTAGTGAGTCGAGTCTTTAAATCCTGAAAACTCTTCTCATAAGAATCTGACCATTGAAACCTGAGTTTCTTCTGAGTTAATCTGGACATGGGGGATGCAATAGACCAAAATTCTTCAACAAACAGTCGATAATAGCCGACCAAGCCCAAGAAACTCTTGATATCTAATGGACAAATAGGTCTGGGCTAGTTTCTTACTGCTTCGGTCATTTGAGGATCAACTCTAATGCCATCACCAGAAATTATATGACCAAGGAAAGCTACCGACCTTAGCCAAAATTTGCATCTACAAAATTTGGCAAACAACTGATGGGCTCTGAGAGTCTGTAATACTATTATGAGGTGGTTTGCGTGATTATTTTCATTGCGGGAGTAGACAAGAATGTCATCTATAAAGACTATAATGAACATATCCAAATACTTCATGAACACTCGGTTCATCAAGTCCATGAAAGTTGGTGGAGTATTGGTAAGACCAAATGAAATAACTAGAAATTTAAAGTGACCATACCGAGTTCTGAAAGTTATTTTTGGAATGTCATATTCCCTAACTCTGAGCTGATGATAGCCTAATCTGAGGTCTATCTTAGAGTAGTAACTGACACCCTAAAGTTGGTCAAACAAGTCACCGATTCAGGAAAGTGGATACTTGTTCTTGACTGTGAATTTTTTCAACTGATGGTAGTTTATACACATTCTGAGAGAACCGTCTTTCTTGCGCACAAATAGAACTGGTGCGCCCCGTGGGGAAACACTGTCCAGATGAATCCCTTATCCTGGAGATCCTTCAACTGTTCTTTCAATTCTTTGAGTTCTTATAGAGCCATTATGTATGGAGGGATAGGGATAGGCTGAGTATCTAGAAGAAAGTCTATTCCAAAGTCAATTTCCTTTTCAGGAGTAACTCTGGGAAGATCTTCGGGAAACACATCTGTGAACTCATTTACTACTAGAACTGACTCAAGGTTAGGAGTCTCTGAACTAGATTCCTTGACTCGAACGAGATGATAGACAAACCCCTTGAATATTATATTTCTTTCCCTAAGGTATGAAACAAGCTGATCCCTAAGTGCTGAAGTACTACCCCTCCATTCTAGGAAAGGTTCATTTAGAAATTGAAAATAGACAACTCTATTTATACAGTCAACTAAAGAATAACATGAATGAAGCCAATCCATGCCAAGAATGACATCAAAATCTGTCATCTCTAACTCTACTAAGTTGGCTGAAGTAATTTTCTGAGAAACCATGACCGGACAGTTGTTGTATACCCATCGGGATATGATAGACTTACTCACTAGGGTAGAGACTGAGAAAGGCTCTGCTAGGATTTTGGGACTTACTCTGAAGTTCACAACTATATAAGGAGTTACAAAGTACAAAGAAGCTCCTGGGTCTAGCAAAGTATAAATATGTAAATGATAAACTTGTAACGTACAAGTGACCACATTAGGAGAAATTTCCTGATCTTGTCGGGACTGAAGTACATAAATCCTATTTGGGCGTTGCCCACTGGTGGCACTGAAAGCGTCACCCTGCTAATTTGGGTTATCGAACTGAGTTAGGTGATAATTATGCTGATTTTGCAAACCCACCTGAGGATACTCTATGATCCTATGTCCTGTCTTGCCACATCCGAAACACATATCACTGCCAGCTGTATAGATACCCTGATGGCTTCTGTCATATTTCTGGCGAAGAAGATTTGTTCGGGCACTGATAACACTACCCTGAGATTTAGATCTTAGTGCCCTATCCTTATTACCATTTCTAAATTTGGGTACCAAAGCACTGGCTGAGGATGGAACTGGTACTAAATATTTTGGGTGAAATAGGGAATGGTTACCACCCTTTAACTTAGGCTGAGTGAAGTTGAAGCTACTTGTTCTAGCCCTCTTGTTCTCCTTCTCTTTCTCCTTAGTCTTATGCTCCTCTATCCGTTGAGCATAGACCATCAACCTAGTTAAGTCCATATCCCTAATTAGCATTGCAGTCCTACACTCATTGACCACACTATCGGATACTCCAGACACAAACTTACTTATCTTAGATCTGTTATTAGCTACCACATGAGGAGCATATATGGATAACTAAGTGAACTTAAAGAAATACCCTTTCACTGTCATGCTGCCCTATTTCTAGTTAATGAACTCTAACACCTTAGCTTCCCTAAACTCCAATTGGAAGAACCTATCTAGAAAGGTAGTAGAAAAGTCTTCCCATTTTATAGGCCCTAAATCTGCGACCCTATCTGCCTTCCACTTCTTAAACCATGTATGAGCCATATCCTACAACTGATATGCAGCTAACTTAGTTCTCTCACTAGAGGTTACCCCTATAGTATCTGTAACCTTCTACACCATGTCAAGAAATTCCTATGGGTCTTCTTCAGACTTAGACCCTATGAATGAAGAAGGGTTCATTCGGGTGAAGTCCTAAATTCTAGTTGCATTAGTATTAGCTACTGGGTTGGCCTGAATAGTAGCTGGGCGTTCATTCCGAGCTTCTACAGAATAGGTTAGAGTGGTGAAAGTTGCTCTAAATTCTGCGAAAGAAACATGCTCATCCAAGGGACATACCTGAATAGTCTGAGGTGTTGGCTAGTTTCCAGTTCTTCTTCCATTAGTCTTTTTGGGAGGAATCATAAACGAAAGGGAAACTTAGATTAGACAGAGAGTTTAAATTGAGCTCATGCTCACTAGTACGACATGAATACTAAAAAAAGGGAAAATTTTTCTAAAATACCTCATAGCCTCTTGTTCATAAGTGTGGAGCGCTACACACCCATGCATAAGACTCTACTTGACACAGATTTCAGACTGCTTAGGACTCTTTAGAACCTTAAGCTCAGATACCAAGTTTGTAATGCCTTGAATCTCCACCTCGGATGTCACACGGTGCTTATGACCCCGAATGACCACAAGCTAACCCATGACTGGTACCTTCTATGAGCACTGAATAATAATACTTAAATAATGCGGAATTATGAATGAAATGCCATAAGGTTCTCAAAATACTGATATGAATACTGCATACTGATAGAAACACTGAAAACTGAACATCTATCTGAAATAGTCTAGTCTGAAAAGCCTCTAACTAAACTGTTTGAATGTGGAGTTGATGGGACAAGTCCCCAACTAAATATGGATACTCAACTATCTGAAAATATTAGAATGCTGAAATTGATAACTCTGTCCTCGACCTATGATGACTCACCACTAAAACTGATGTTGATAACCTGAGTTGCTAATTATAGTTAGTAGTCCATGCTTATGAACCTATGATATGAGACATCATAGCACAAAAGAAAGAGTATGCATCTGTACTTTAAAATTACTGGAATGCTAAGTGAGGTAAGGCTGAATGCATGGGTTCATATACATGAACAATAACTGACTTAGTGATATGAATATAACTGAATAGGAGTACATGACTAACTGAACAAGCTGTAAATACTGAGTATGCAATACTGCACATATATAAGTATACTATATATGAGATTACACTCAAGCTGAGTACTGAGTTTTGATAATTGAGTAACTGATATCTGAGATTACTGATAACTAGGTGACTGTGTCTAACAATCCTAATCCTATAGAACTGAGTTGAGTTCTACACTGAGACTGAAACTGCAACTGTAGGAGTTATCATCTAAGAAACATACCCCGATTATAAAATAATTTAGGGTCCAACTTGTGACCCCAGTTGGAAGGGTATTAGCACCTTGCCACGGGATACTTATAAAGTTAGGTCAACCCTAATTTGACAGGAAGACTCATAATATATATATATATGATGGCGTCAATCCTATTCTGGCAGGAGGACGACTTACCCTATGCTAGCTATGTAGTTCTGTAATACAGGGACTTCTACTAAAGGTCAAACCCTCTGTTGTCAAGAATGCCCCCATCCCTGGGTTTGCTCGATGCTGAATTCTACTCCCAACTGAATAGACACTTACTGATAAATAGACTGTACTAGGCTTGACTAAACTGATACTTATCGTGTTGACTAATTGAACTGGACTAAGTTCACTAAGATCTATAACTGACTGAGTACTACTATTTGTGACATTTCTGAGATAATTCTATAGATACTGTAATTCTAGGTAAACAACTATATTTTGGGTAATAAATACCCCCAAACTCGATAGAATAAATGATAAAACATAGCAAATCTTGAAAGCATAGCACTAGTCAATTGATCACAATGCAATCACTGACACATGTTGTCAAAATACTTGGAAGCTATGAACTTGTACATGAATGAGAACACATGTTAACATGTCATGATTACACTATTCAATTCACATGGACTTTCTATGAAACACTTACAAGGAATAGCTTTAGCATGGGAGCAATCTTGAATATGTAGTTCTACATGAATTCATCACTAAGATCACCAATGGATCACAATGCACAATTTTATTCACTTAGGCATTTTGTCAAATACTTAGGAGGCATAACCTCATACTTGGGCATGAAAAATATGCTAATGCATCATGACTACAAAAATCAATTCACAATTTAAGGGTTTCAACATGAGAGTAATCATAATTCAACACACATGCTAACATAATTTCATGAAACTCATAAAAGATGTCAACTTGGAATCCATGCAACAACACCAACAAGAGCATAATTTAATCCATAACATACAAATCATAATTCAAGTTTTTAAAAGGTTTCTTGAACTCCAAGGGTGGAAGGAAAACCAAGGATGAACACCTAATATACCTTGATTATTAATTTTGTAAAGGTTGGGGTGAGTTCTTGAGACTTGATTCTTGAGCTTGATGAAGCTACGACTTGTTCTTTAGAGAGTTTATGAATAAAGAATGTAATTTTTCCCTATTAGGTGATTAATTTTGTGTTATAGCTGAATTGGGTGAGGGAAAAAGGACTAAATAGCCCCCTTGGCCTCTTTTCCCGTGTAATAAATGGAACTTGCATTGCGACTCCCAGAAATGGTGACTGGGCCTCATGATGCGACTCCCAAAAATAGGGACTAGATCTCGCATCGTGAGATTATCGCGAGAACTCACTATTTTGGACATCCAAACTCACCCATACGCTAGTCCAAAAATTTCAAAACTCACCCGATATGACCTATTGACATCCCTGATCATGATTCAATTGAAAAATTTACAATCCTTGGATGGAAAGATTAAAAATAAAGTCATTGAAATATCGAGCCCAAAATGAGGCTAAGTGTTTAAATTCTTAGCTGAAATTTTTTAAGTCTTCAACCTCTTTTGGCCTACTAAATAAGATTGAAATGTCTAGAACTTTGCAGGGTCTTACATCCCGAATCGTGCATAGACTGTCCACATTATCAGCCGTAGCAGTGGTGTGTCCTCATATTTCAAGGATAGACTCTATTCATCTTCATGTTTTTTAGTTCATAGTTAGTTGGAGTTAGTTGGGGCATGTCCCATCAACTCTTATTCAGTCAGTTTTAGATGCTTTCAAACATTTCAAACAGTTAGTCAATTTTCAGATTTTAGCTGCCACTATCAGTATTATTAGTTTTTTCTTACAGATTTACCTAATTTATGACTAAAACCTTATGGAATTCCTCAGTTTATTTCCGCATATGATCTGTTGTTATCAGTTTTATTCAATACTCTCAGTAGGTACCAGCTAATGGGTTAGCTTATGGTCCCACGGGTCTATAAGCACCGTGTGATGCCCAGGGTTTACTCTCGGGGAGTTACAATTATCATGAAAAATAAATAATCTGTGATAAAATAGTAAGAGTGTAAAAGTATGTGTATGTCATGACACCATCATATCATGACCCAAGCCCAGGACCTAACCGAGACAAGCATGCTATTCCAATGGAGGCACAAGAAGACCCCTTAAAGTTTTATCATAAGCAAAATATCTCTTAAGTTTGCAGAAGAATAGACCAAACAAATTTGTTCAATTTATATAAAAACAATAATCCCAGATTCTGAGGTTCGGGGTGACCGTCATGGCCAGGGCCTTGGCTCGGGTCGTGACAGAATGGTATCAGAGCCGCTCCAGTGTCATCCTTATTGATGTGGGCCAGAGTTCAAACTGAGTGTAGACAAATCCCGATAAGGCGGGGCAAACCTCAGTCCTGATTCTAGGCAAATCCCATTCGGTGGGGCAAACCTCAGCGAGGACCCTGAGTCCATAAGGGAGGTGTATGTAACACCCCAACTTAGGAAGGAGTCCCACATCAGCAAAATACAGGAGGGATGTTGGGTATATAAGTAAGAAAGCCTTTCTCCCTAGTGACACAATTTAAAGCTGTGCGGGCCTGGGCCCAAAGCGAACAATATCACTAGTGGGTTGGGCAGAGACAGGGGTATCTCGGGCCTGTGTGGTTTGGGATGCCCGTCACGGCCAGGGCCTCGTCTCGGGTCATGACAGAATATATGACATAAAATTCTTTAACCAAACCAGTCAATGAATTCTCTAACAAAAGAAAATTTATCTAAGTGAGATAATTCCCTGGTTGTACCATCAACTAAGAAGTACTAAGTATCTAAATTAAACTGCCTTTCAAAATATGTAGGGATCACCAACTCAAATGTTGTCTCGAAAAATCCTAATGCTGCAATGAACTGCGAGAGGGAACTTTTGAACCTAGATCATGAGATGATATAGCCGCACGAGTACGGTCAATATGTGAAATATATTGGCATGTAGGACAACAATAAATTAATTATTCTTGATATAAAGTAATCATGAATATAGAAGTTAAATTACATGGATATAAATAAAGACTTCAAATAATCACTTAAGACATAGACTTGATTTTTTTTAAAACTTTGAGCTAGATGGCATACCTGACATCTCAATACACCATGAGATATGTGAGTCTGGCTTTAACTCATCGTCCAAGCCCCAATCCAAGTTTTCCACAAGGATTGGAGTCTGTTCTCTCTAGTATACCAAAGCACGACATAAGTATACAATGATTATTTATATTTCATGACAGAATCAAACCCATATCGACAAAACATGATTTTAGGAAATGACTCTTTGAACCCATGCCTTCTTGATTAACCATCTAAATCTATTTAAGCCTATATTTTAGCCTCTTTAAAACATTAATCAATTCTTGAAAATAGTCTCTTCCTCTTAAGAGCATTCTCTTGTTTGGTATTGCCATACAAAGACTTGTAAGTCACATAAATCATCTATTTTCTTCTCTTTAGCCCTTTTCCAAATATATCATTGACCATAAAAAATGGTTTAAGAATCAGATAAGGATTCTCTTTCACAATTGGTATATGAGTTTAGGCAAAACATCTTTTGTTCAAGACATCTGTAAAAGTCTAAAGTGTAGTTGTCTCTCTCAAAAGTTCATACAACCACATTGGCAAATAGAGCATTTAAATATAAGTAATACTCTCTAAACTTGTTTAAGTAAGCAATGCATAATCTGATTAAGAAAGAATTCAGAAACTCAACTTTTTCGTCAATCACAAAATAACCGACCTCCTTAGTTCAATTTATGATTTTTGGCATAAATGTATATTTAGGAACATGCTCTTGAAATTAGATGAAAATCCATACTTTATACATTTCTAGATGTTTAGAAAAATGTATTTTCAAACACAATATAAGTAGGATCATTTGACATACCTTTTGACGGAAGAAATTTGAGAAAACTTGACTTTGAGCCTTGAATTTGAAAATCTAGCCTGAAATCAATATAGAGAATTACTTGGCTTGGATTGTTTCCACATATCCTTGATGAAAAATTGATGAAAAAATAATGAGGAGGAAGCTTAATCTTTAATTCTTCTTGAAACTTTAGGATTGGGAGTTTGGGGTTTGTGGAGAGAAGAGGAATTAGGGATTTGGGAATGAATAAAATAGTTTAGGACGTCTTTGGACTTTTAAAATTAGTTTGCCCCTAATTTAATAAGAGAACAATTGAAATTTTTCATATAGGAAGGGGGTGCATCGCATGACTAATTCTCCGTGCATCACATGACCTATCACATGACACCTAATTGTGCCTCACATGGCCTATCGTGCAGCTTGGATAGTGTCTCACTAAAATTCCCATAACTTTTTAATCAGAGCTTGGATTGATTAACGGTCAGTTGAGTTGGAAAGAAGACTCAAAGAACTTTAATTTGATAGTTAGTAGGTGACCTAGTCTTTATAATAAAGGATTAGTGGCCTTTGGAAGTTGACCCAAGTAAGAACATCTACTAAAACTCAATCGATAGAAAAGTTCTCGAATCAACTTTGAGTTAGGAGATTTTTCTTACCTCAATTCATCTCCAAATATGTTCCCACACTAAAGAATTAATTTTCACACTCATATCTAGATAAAAAATATTTGATTTGCTTCTATACACATATGAAAGAAAGTTGAAGTTCTAGTTCAAAAGTGTGGGGTGTTACACACTAGGTGCGACACTACATGTGTCACAAATCAAGCCATAGCCATACCCTACGTCTCATGTATATCTCAATTTGCAAATCAACCAAGAAGTAGAATAGTGTGATGTAACATATTAAAAAGAATTTTTAATATACAATACTCCAAACAAGGTTCAATCATAATAATTAACTATAAAAGTAAGAACTCAACGACAATATCAAATCATATGAACGTAATGTCATACAATGCAAGTGATGCAATGTAATGTGATGATGATAAAATATCAGAAGCCAGTGTATGACCTTTTGTATACTCCTATCGAGCCTCAATTCTCCTAATATAGGACCCATGGGTGGTTCGCAACCCATATAACCTTATAATTTCAATCTCATGTCTCAAATCAACCTTACTGGACCATTCCTCGATACACACATTTTATAAAGTGTCTCATTTTCTTACAAAATTAGAATGTTCAGTGGTACCAATGTCTCATAAATATGCATGAATGATATGAGGATGCAATGCTTACAAATAATCAGTATGAAGACCAAAATCCTTTCAATACATGTATTAGTGATCTCATAATCAACTCAATATATCAATAATTCATGATATTAACTTTCACTTGACACCACTAGAATAAATAATCATGTATTCATCAATAATATCATTTATAACCCCCCACTCAGGCATCACTATAATAATAATACAATTAAATGCTCAAATAAGATCTATAATGTCAAGTCAAACACCCACCTCAGGCAAAACAATAATAGGTATGATGTTCTAATACACAAATAAGGATTATAATGACAAGTCAAGCCCCCGCTTGAGCGACACAATAATAGATAAGGCATTTAATGCACAAACATGACCAATAACATCAAGTCAAGCCCTACTCGGCCATCACAATAATATATCCTCTCAAATAAAAATCTATATGTGTATAAGCCTCGAATTGGGTACACGATCATAAATAATTACTCAAGTACATAATGAAGTTCACATAAGCCCCCACACGGGAAACACAAAATAAACAACAATCCCTATCATAATAAATTATTGACTACTCAAACCTAGCTTGTTCAATACATTAAGCCTCATCGACTGTTACAAGTCTATTCATACTCCAAGTTTCCTCTAAACCTCAATCATTCCATTAAATAATAATAATAATAATCAAACCATCTCCTAAAAAGTCACTAAAACCTCAATCGTAACGTCAAAGTCCACTAAACACGATTCATTCTTTAAAATAGGTACCCATTATCAATATTATTCAAGATTAATGAGTTTACTAGCTACAATATATTCTAAGTATATTCAAATGAATCAAGACTAACTAAGATAAAAAACTAAATAACTGCGACTCATCTAAAGACTCTAGTACCTGTGGGGATGCTCGTCATTTCACCTAAGAAGATTCGCCAGCCAAACCACATACCAAAGCATGAACTGAAAACTCTACTCCCATGAATCAACACCAAACCTGTCCAATCTAATCAAATATGACATCTATAAGTCAAAATGAGTCCAACGATATCCTTATCAACTATACCTGATTTGGGTCTAAAAATTGTTTAAAAATTGACCTCAAAGGAAAAAGGGTAGACTGAAATTTAATTTGAGAAACACGTTCTCCAAGCATTAGAAACCTTTAGCTGAAAATTCATACAAAATGAGTTAAAATAAGGTCCAAATTGAAGAAAAACTATTTTTAAGCTTTATCAACAAAACACCAAAATTCAATTTAAAACCAAAGATTTGAAGATGAATTTATAATAAAACCGGTAGAAAAATAATAGATCCAAGGTTTACAAACATACCCACAAAAGAAATCATGAAAACCCCTTTGTAAATGCTCAAATCCAAGATCCCAAGCCCCAAAAATGGTGAAAATGGTAGAATTAGATGTTGAATCTCAACTTTGTTTAGAAATCATGAAAAACAAAAGGATATTAATGGAAAATGGAAAAAGTGAAGGTAATAACACATAGTAAATATTTATATGATAAGAACGCATCAAACATAGCAATAAATGGATGTTCCTAGCTCCCAAAATATCAAAAATATGAAATGGAATGAAGTCAGAAATTTAGGTGTTCAAGTGCTATTTCCATAGCTAAATCCCATTTTTCATCGCTATGGGTCTATTTTCCAGAGCTAAAGGTGCAAACCATCAACCATTTTCACCAGTAACTTTTATATTCACTTAAAAGGCCATAAATACCCCATATGTAAGAAAATTCACTGATTCTTTTTTCTGTAGTTTCAAACTAATGATATGAATCTACTCGTTCAGTCGGAACTTAATTTCATGTAAGTTTGCTTGGTCAGATATTATTTTTGATCTTTAAAGAATAATTTCATGTTATGCAATAAAAATTAGATCTCGACTTATTAAAATTACGCCAAACTCTTCAGATAAATCCTATAATTCATGCATGACATTTAAGAATTTTTGAAATAATTTTTCGGCCTTTAAAACTAATAATGAACCTTTTTGTCAATCGATTTTACTTAAGCAGGGCCAAAGCACCCAAAATATTCAAAAACTTACTCAAAACTCATTTGAAACCTCACGAACACAAACCACATATGCTAATAGCTTGGAAGCAATGTTCTGGACTTAATAAAATTATCAAATTTTTGAAAAAAGATCATTTACAACAAATTAACTTCTAGGATCACGTATAGGCTACTTAAATTAGTTTAACAGAGGGTTGAATTAAAAAAATAAAGGTTCCAAACCTAAATCAATCCCTCTACTAATTCAAATTCGACATTTTGGATCTAATAGAACTGTTAAATCACCATGTAATGCTCAGATCACAAAATATTGACCAAAATAAAACTAATCCCTTTAAGGATGTTCAGAATAAATCTCATATAAAACACTTTCAATGTATTGGGACTATTCCAACCATTTTCGCAACTCATAAATAAGATAAAGAAACTACAGGTAAGGAAAAAATGATCAAAAAAAAATATCTAAATTCCAATATGAGGGTCATTACAATATCCATCACTAATATTCAGGTTTATCCTCGAACGTTAAGGAAAGCCAAAACAAGTAAAGGGTAGAAAAATACCCTTAAGAAATATCAAGAAAGAACAACAACACGAAGTCACAACCATAGAACTACTGGTCTCACCATAGAACCATAAATATATCACATTAGTACTCACCAGGTCATAACACTAGCATCTAAGGCCAAATTTCTCAAACAAGCTAAGTTCCTTTATTCGTGAACATCCTTATACCCAAAAACAGAGTCAAACACAAAAAGATGTATGAACATATCCAATCAATCTAAAATGACCAAAACACCACAAGGCACTGATTACACATCATAAAACCAAAAATCACCCTCAAACTCACAAAATCCAAGGAACTAAAAAAATCATATAACGACCCACTAATATTCTGAATCAACCTATTCATGTCTTGTACCACACTATCAAGTCGAATAACACTATATCCCTAAACTAAACTAGCTAAGACAAAAATCATTATCAAATCCACACAAACTCTCAAAAGCTACACTAGCCTACTTAAGACATTGTACTATAGTCAAATTGTTATACTCAATCCTTTGAGGCAATCGAGAACCATTATAAAACCTTATATACCATAAAACAAACACTCAAGAAGGCACCAAAATCTTATGAAACTCATCACAATAAGTCATGATATCCTCAATATTCAACTAATATCAATCAACCTGAAGTCCTCAATAATCCGGTAGAATGAAGAGCCTCTACATCATACATACATAAGAAACCCATCATATGAGAGACACTTAAACCATAGAATATGTGCAATAATAACATACCCCACTAACGGATGTCCAAGTCACAAATCAAATTTCGGAAGAACACTGTTAGTCTCTTCACAAGCTACCAAAAGAATTATTTCATGTTATGCAATAAAAATTAGATCTCAACTTATCAAAATTACGCCAAACTCTTCAGATAAATCCTATAATTCATGCATGACATTTCATAATTTTTGAAATAATTTTTCAGCCTTTAAAACTAATAATGAACCTTTTTGTCAATCGATTTTACTTAATCAGGGCCAAAGCACCCAAAATATTCAAAAATTTACTCAAAACTCATTTGAAACCTCTCGAACACAAACTGCATATGCTAATAGCTTGGAAGAAATGTTCTGGACTTAATAGAATTATCGAATTTTTGAAAAAAGATCATTTACAACAAATTAACTCCTAGGATCACGTATAGGCTACTTAAATTAGTTTAACAGAGGGTTGAATTAAAAAAATAAAGGTTCCAAACCCAAATCAATCCCGCTACTAATCCAAATTCGACATTTTGGATCTAATAGAACTGTCAAATCACCATCTAATGCTCGGATCACGAAACATTGACCAAAGTAAAACTAATCCCTTTAAGGATGTTCAAAATAAAATCTCATATAAAACACTTTCAATGTATTGGGGACCGTTCCAACTATTCCCGTAACTCATAAATGAGATAAAGCAACTACATGTAAGGAAAAAATGATCTAAAAATAAAAATTTCTAAATTTCAATATGAGGGTCAATTCAATATCCACCACTAAGAATCAGGTTTATCCTCGAACATTAAGGAAAGCCAAAACAAGTAAAGGGTAGAAAAATACCCTTAAGAAACATCAATAAAGAACAACAACACGAAGTCACAACCATAGAACTACTGGTCTCACCATAGAACCATAAATTTATCACATTAGTACTCACCAGGTCACAACACTAGCATCTAAGGCCAAATTTCTCAAACAAGCTAAGTTCATTTATTCACGAACATCCTTATACCCAAAAACAGAGTCAAACACAAAAAGATGTATGAACATATCCAATCAATCTGAAATGACCAAAAAACCACAAGGCACTAATTACACATCATAAAACCAAAAATCACCTTCAAAATCCAAGGAACTCACGAAATTATATAACGACCCACTAATATTCTAAATCAACCTATTCATGTCTAGTACCACATTATCAACTCGAATAACACTATATCCCTAAACTAAACTAGCTAAGACAGAAATCATTATCAAATCTACACAAATCCTCAAAAGCTACACTAGCCTACTTAAGACCTTGTACTATAGTCAAATTGTTATACTCAATCCTTTGAGGCAATCGAGAAACATCATAAAACCTTATATACCATAACACGAACACTCAAGAAGGCACCAAAATCTCATGTAACTCATCACAATAAGTCATGAAATCCTCAATATTCAAGTAATATCAATCAACCTGAAGTCCTTAATAATTCGGTAGAATGAAGAGCCTCTACATCATACATACATAAGCAACCCATCATATGAGGGACAATTAAACCATAGAATATGTACAATAATAACATACCCTACTAACGGATGCCCAAGTCACAAATCAAATCTTGGGAGAACACTGTTAGTCTCTTCACAAGCTACCAATGTACCACACTATCAGGACTTCAAATTTCTAACTCAAACCCATAGATAAGTTCCAAATATATCAAAAGTCCTTATGTACAAGTTCATTATACCTATATTAACTCATTTCTCATTTAGTATTCCTTCATCATAAAAATCATGAAATAGTAACACATATTCTAGTCAAAACATATAAGCTAAATATTTTATTAAGTCGTTTAACTTTCATAGAAGTAAATACTACAAACTAGACACCTTTTCCATTCAATATCTTTTAAAATAAAAAAGAAAGGATCCTCATAAGTTAAATTTCTTCAAGTCCAACTGATGGGTGATCAATATCTTTAAGTTTTTTCATGCAAGAAAAGCTAATCACTAAGGAAGTAATAGATCACAAAGTAATAATGCTCAAAAATCTTTCCTTATCAAATCAAAATTATTTACTTGAAAATCTTTTGAATTACTCAACACATGTCCAATCCATTCTACAATCTAAAAGTATACCAACACCTAGAATCAATTCACCACTATTACCCAACATAACCATCTGTAAAATCATACCTAAATACATCAAAATCCACAATACCCACAAAAATAAAATCTAGTCCAACGATATCCTCTAAATGAGTCCCTACATAGAATCGGTACACCCGCTACACCACTAATGAAACATCTACAAGGTAGAAAATATCTACAAATCAAGCAAAGCTAATTAATCATATCAAAACTAAATGCCAAATAGATAAAACCAAAAGAGAATGTAAAACCACAGTAAATCACAACTAAAACAAACCAAAGGAGTACCAAAACTATGTTTGTGGCTACTATACCACAAACTCCTGCTTGGAGTCCATCCTGTTGAACCTGACATTGAGATTTTTCATCTCCTAGAGCAACTGCGGTAACATATCTCTATCTAAGTTATGGGCATTCCCTTTTATAGTGCTCGACATCTACATATAAGAAACAAACCAAAAAAGTAGGAGCCTCTAGATAGGCCTAAAGAACCCAAACAACCACCATGATCTAACCCTCTCCAAGCATAACCAGAAGAATCTTGGCCTCTAATAGGCATATTACCATTATCATCAAATCTACGAGGCCTTTAGTCTACAAGCCTCTCATATATCCATATAAAATCCTATAGAACTCTTGAGTAAACTAATTTTATGAGAAAAAAATGCTCCAATCGATCAACTCTATACCAAAGTGTTTTACCACTGTCTAGCTGGACTAAAGAACCAAAAGGCAGTTAAATCCACTCCATTAGAATCCAACAAGACCAATCTGCACAATCTCTTGGAGCAACTATGTAAGAACATATATGCATTAAATCTAGGATCTCCATAAAATCGAGAAGGAGTTGTCCTTATGAACTTTACAAACCTACTTTGTCCTTCCATGTACATAAATAATAAAGTCACTAAATATAGAGAGATCTTTGATAACGCTCAACTTACATGTCAATTTAAGTGCAAGGCGGTCATTGTCAATATATTTATCTAAAAAGGAGTCAGGGTCGAATCCACAATGAACAATGTGAGTAGCGATTGAGTAAGTCTGAAATATAGTTGCTTGCTAGAGTAAAACCTATGGTACAAAATGGTTTAAGGGGTTTTCAATCTTGTTGAATGTAAAGGCAACTCTTGGTTTTCTAAAGGAATAATTCGAGACTAATAATAATAAGAGTATAATCAATTAAAATGGATCTTGGGACTATGCTTTCCTAGGGGAAAGCTATGCATGGGAACATGATAATTTGATGCAAATTCTAATCATTTATGATGTGGTAGGATAGGTTTAAGGTCTTTGAGGCTAGTTTTTCAACAAAACCTCAAAGATGTAACTTATTGACCCTTTTGAGTACCTAAAAAGTGTGTCAAATAAATCCACCCAATACCTTAATTGGGTTTCCCTCTTTCAAGGATGGTTTGATCTTTCAAGAGAATAGGATTTTCATCCATCAAACCCATTTGGGTATTTGGGTATTTAACCCACAAATCCCAACCAATTTATTCAAGAAATAGTAGAACCCACATCACAAAGTAGTAAATGCACAAACAAATCAAATCTCACACATATTTACACCCTAATGTAGCATAATCCCAAGAAGTAAATCTAGCACATCATAAGGATAATGAAAATAAATATACCAAGATGTCCATCAAAGTTATTCATAAGAAAATAAAGAGAGGACAAACCACACTTTGGACTCAAATAAATCTTCAATAGACAAAGAAAAATATACACTTCAAGCTTATCTAATTTAATCTTGTCTCAAATTAGAGTAAATTTAAGCTCCAAGCTCCAAGAAATTACAAAACCCTAAACTAAGGATGGGAGGTAGGGTTATGGAATGATAGATCTCCAGATACCCTAGAATGAAGGGATTTTGAGCCTTAAATTGGATTTGGGGTCAACTGGCCAAAATGATGTTTTTGTCCTTGGGCCATTTTCTGCTCTCACATGATAGCGGGAGATTCATCGCTATCGCACTCACTGCAATTGTAGTTAGTCCATCGTAATCACAATTGGTTGACTAGCTTGACTTGGAACAATCGCGGGCAACCCGAGATCGCGATAACTGAGGGCTAGATCCTAATCCTACTTCAGCTTGTCCAGATCTTGCACTTCAATTCCCTTTTTGATCCTTTTCTTCTCAAGTTTGCTTCTTTTCTTCTCACCACTTGTACACCTACAAAATATGGGAATTAGTATATTTAACCCCAAATATGTCTCACTTTTACATTCAAATCGTAGTAGTGTCCACGAATATTTAGTGCAAATGAGTGGTAAATTCACCCCTCATCATTACCCCTAACTTAAAGTCTTGCTTGTCCTCAAGAAACACTACCTCTAACCATGAGACAATGAACTTTTATGCCCAAATTATATGACCCAAATGATCATGATGACTTCAACTTGATTACTACCACAAATAGCTCCTCAAACCTGGGCAAGACTATTTTCACGACACCCCCTAACATAACAAGCAATTTTCAAGGATGAAAAAGACATCAAAGAGAAATCATTCAACAATCACTAATACTCAAAAAATGATTCATCTTTTAACTCAACTACATTATACTCCTTTTGCCTTATTTTTGGGGAGATGAGAAAATCACCCACCTCAACTTGTTTACATGCCTCCTAACAAGAAGGAAAATTCCACACACCAATTTATTAAATATGTAACAAAGAAGTTAAGTATGAAAAACTCTCTCTCTCAAGAACTCTCAATGTTAATAAGTACCATGCCATAGGATTTCCCCTTTTTTCAATCGCCACTACAATGAATGCACTTGGTTGGAGATCTCAATGAGCCTTTTGAGCTTTTAACATAGATTTGGTGTAGGGTAGGATATTATTTGGGAACAAAGTGACTATACCCTCCTTAAACATCTATATTATACCTTTTTTCAACTTTTGACCATGGGCCACTTATATTGTTTTCATTCTTTAAGCATGTTCCTACTTGTACTACCTTGATTCACCCATCTTTTGGAAAGCATCTTATTTTTGCCTCTTTACCTTGTGCATTTCATGTTTCTGTTTCCTTTCTTGGTTCCCTTTTTTTCCTATACATTTGTTCTCGAAATTTAGCTTCTAGGTACTAACTTACATTCTCGTGGCCTGAAGTTACCTCTTCCAATCTTAACCACCCTCAACTTAGGCTTTCAGCCTCAATTTGAATTTTTAAGTCCAAGGAGGATAGGGTTCAAAAGAGGGATAAGAATTTCAAGGCTCACGGCTTGCAACGTGTTTGCCAAAAAAAGGTCCAACGACTCAAAGTGGGTGACTAATGGTAACATCTATGTACGGATAGACTTTTTAGGATAAAGTAGACTTCTAATGTCTCAAGATGGCCTATGATCATCTCCCCAATCAAATACAATTAAAAATAACCTTGAGATACTAATGGAGCAAGTTCTAGATGGTACAAGTACACATGAGATTTAACAAATAAGCTCACCATACATGGCATGCAAAATTTCCAAGGAGGCTCAATTGCCCCTCGCACTAAAGACAAAAATAAGGTATTTACCAATTTTTAAAATTCAAAAGTTTGGAGTAAAAAAAAGAGAAAAAGAATTGTTGTAATGTAGCTTACGTCCATGACCTTGATTTTTGAAAAAATTTGGATAGAGGGGGGTGTTCGCTTTGCATTTGCACTATTCATAAGTTGCTAACCATGTTAACAACCTTAGACTTGGTCTCACATTTTTGCTTAATATGGGCGAATGAACCATATGGCTACTCATTCTTTGCCAATAGTATGTGTGTAATACCAAATCCACAATGCCATAGGTACTCAGACTTCTCTTGTATTTGTGATCTCGATACTACGGGTACTCAGGATTCCTCTGCAATCCATGGCTTAAACTTAATTACGGCGTTTTCCCCTTAAGAATGTCGTCAATCAATCCATCATAGGGAAAAGCTCGTCCACCATCATTATCAAAAGAACAAGAAAACTATAAATAAAAACAATCAATTCACAAAATTTCCACACTTCGTATGACTAAGTTCAAATAATGCAAACCACTGAATACACACAAGGGTAGGGCCACACACCCCAACTTAAGGACTTGTAGAGACCCCACTACATAAAATAATAGCATAAGAAGGGTTAAAGGGCTCCCTAAAACTGCATTAATAGCCATGTTTAAAGATGGAAATAGAGGTACGATTGCGGACAGATTGGTGCAATCGTACTGCGATCACAGTAACTGAGGCCATTCCTTTCTCTGTTTTTCCCTATTCTACTGCATGGCTTCCACACTTCGAAACTTAGTTATCCCCTATTTTTTTGGTTTCCACCCTGCCCAAAGCACCTACAAAACATAAAAATTATATGAATTATTACAAAAACATTTATATAAAAAAATATGAAAATGATGGGTTGCCTCCCATCAAGTGCCTTATTTATCTTCGCAGTACGATGCCTTTTTAATCCTCATTTGTGCCTCCACTTAGAGTATTTGAACCTTTTGCCCAACTTTTGATCATTCCCTCTTCGAGGATCTTTGGACAAAAGTAGGGGAGTGATGGCACATGTTTTATCATGCTATTTCAAAGATTTAAACCGTTTTCTCAATTTTGCATCAAACTTTCGTGTGGACTCATCGGACAACAGTGATGGAATTAGAATGCCACTAATTAGACATCGATCCTTAAGCTTATTGGACTTCAATATTGGGGTCTTAGAATAGCCTTTTGGGAAGACAAACTCCAAGGTCTAAGGAAATAGTTCATTCTCACCCAGTATTTGCTCGGGTGGATCGATTATCATCAAATCTGCCGAGCTTAGTGTTGAGAAGTGGTTATAATGAGGTCTTTTTCCTAATTCCAGAGTTTTTTCCATTTTGGTATCCTTACCCCAAAATGGACTAGATTCTTCATAAGGAATTTCTTATCTTCTTCTTCCGACTCTAGTACTATTTCTTTATTTTTGTCATCATCTCTAATGTTTGGTTTGGTTGATTGGGAAATAAATATGGGTTTTTCAATATCAAGCTCATTTAGAAAAGTGGGCATTGTTGTGGTGTTTGAATGATTAACTTTTATGCGCTCATCTTCTATCTTTAAGATTTTCTTCTAAATGCCTTGTTGGATTAGAGTATAAGAGTTGCTTCCTCTTCCACCGTTGTTGTTAAATCTAAGATACGTTGAATCATTGCTTCAAAATCACTATTTATCATGCTTCGTTCTTATCTTTCTTAATTATAAGACATATCAAATCTATAAGAGAACTATTATTTGGGTTAGCACAACAAGGAGAGGGGGCTTTTGAACAATCACTCCAACATCATAAATCATCCTCCATTGATTTCACTCGTTCCAAGATAAGGTGAAGCATTGCCTTAATACCATTATTTCCATTGCTTAATTCTTCCTTTTGCTCACCATAAGACCTATCCAAATCAAAAAAAGAACTAGCAATTGGGTTAGTATAACGAGGGGAGGGGGCATTTGGACAATTAATCATATGTCCATCTAAACCACCACATAGATAACAAACATACTCCTTATAAGATTGAGATGGTGCATACATCTCTCTCTGGGAAGCATATCAACAATCTAGCCAAAAGTGGTATGCATTACAACATGGACATAGATTGTCACGATAGGATTTCCAACCACCAAACTCATATTCATTCCAATATGCATTATTAACGAATAAACAAAAATAAAAATCTACCCAAGGCAAGAAACAAAAAAAAAAATATTTAACAAAAGCAAGTAAGCTAAAATTTCAAACTAACTTTATATGCCAAATTGTTCCCTGGCAACGACGCCATTTTGGTAACGCTAAACTTACACGTCAATTTAACTGCAAGGAATTCATTGTCAATATATTTACCCAACTAGGATTCGGGGTCGAATCCATGAGGAACAATATGAGTGGCGATTCAGTAATTCTGAAATAATAGTTGCTTGCTATAGTAAAACCTATAGTACAAAATGGTTTAGGGGGTTTTCAATCTTGTTCAATGTAAAGGCAACTCTTGGTCTTCTAAGGGACTAATTCAAGACTAATAATAATTAGAGTATAATCAATTAAAATGAATCTTGGCACTATGATTTCTTAGGGACATGCTATGCATGGGAACATGATAATTTGATGCAGATTCTAATCATTGATGATGTAGTAGGCTAGGTTTAAGGTCTTTGAGGCTAGTTTTTCAACAAAACCTCAAAGATGTCACTCATTGACCTTTTTAAGTACCTAACAAGTGTGACCAATAAACCATTCAATACCTCAATTGGGTATCCCTATTTCTAGGATGATACCATGGTATAGTCAACCTCCTAATCACCCTTATGTCTAAGATAGTGAAAAAATTAGCAAGACATACCTATAAATTGTCTATTATTGCTTTGGTTCCCATATCCCTCTTTCAAGGATGAGGTGGGTTCCTAAATTTCACCTAAACTTCTCTTTCAAGATTGGTTTGAACTTTCAAGATCTTTGGATTTTATTCCATCAAACCCATTTGGGTATTTAGGGCTTTCTCCCATAAATCCCAACCAATTTATTCAAGAAATAGTAGAACCCACATCACAAAGTAGTAAATTCATAAACAAATCAAATCCCACACATATTTACACCCTAATCTAGCATAATCCCAAGAGGTAGATCTAGCACATCATAAGGATAATGAAAACAAATATACCAAGATGTCCATCAAAGTTATTCATAAGAAAATAAAGAGAGGACAAACCACACTTTAGACTCAATTGAATCTTCAATATACAAAGCCAAATATACACTACAAGCTCTTTTAATTTAATCTTATCTCAATTTAGAGTAAATTTAAGATCCAATCTCCAAGAAATTACAAAGCCCTAAAATAAGAATGGGTAGGGTTATGGGATGATGGATCTCCAGCTGCCCTAGAATGAAGGGACTTTGAGCCTTAAATTGGATTTGGGGTCAGCTGGTCAAAATGACATTTTTGCCATTGGGCCATTTTTCTCTCACACACGATCGTGGGAGATTTATTAAGATCGCACTCACTGCGATTGGATTTAGTCCATTGTGATCATAGTTTATTGACTAGCTTGACTTGTCATGATTGTGGGCGTCCCATGATTGCGATAACTGAGGGCTAGATCCTGATCCTGCTTCAGCTTGTCCAGCTCTTGCACTTTAATTCCTTTTTTAATCCTTTGTTGCTCAAGTTTGGCTCTTTTCTTCTCAACACTTGTACATCTGTAAAATATAGGAATTAGTACATTTAACACCAAATATTCACTTTTACATTCAAATCATAGTAGTGTGCATGAATATTTAGTGCAAATGAGTGGTAAATTTACCCCTCATCAATCCTTGGTAATAATTTTTCAACCTTAGGAGAATATGTAGTTAAATGTAAAGTTGGAGCCTAAAGTCCCAACATAGCATGTTGAATCAAAGAAGAATCCACCTACTCAAGCATACCAAACACTCGTAACAAATAATCTTCAAGCATAGGTATGGTCACTAGTGGTGGCTGCACTAGTCTCAACCCCTCTATCTCTAAAGTCCTATCACTACTAGCAACTCTAGAGTTTGAAGAGGCAATCCTAACCTGACTCTTATTTACCCTTATATTCTAATACGACCTCTACCTTGACATCTGTCTATAGCACGCATAAAAGACACGAACTATATAACTCCAACCAAAGAAGAATACGTGCTCACGATATGTGAAAGAGTTAATAAGAGATTTTTAAGTTATACAAAGACACGAATGCATGAGAAAGAATGAAACAATAAGAATCTCCAAAAGTTATGTAGCATCTGATAGATAGATAACGAACATCTTTGCGTCGATCCGCAAGAATGAACTTATACTAATGAGACAAATGAACCTATGGCTCTGATATCAATTTTTCATGCCCCAAAATAGGTACGTGATGACACTTGTCAATCCCTCAAAATAAGTAAGCCGAATCCAATCCAAAATATCACAAATAAAGAAAAAAAAGAAACGAAAGTGAGAATAGAATAGTCCCTAATATATAATCGAGATACAAGTCTTCAAAAATACATTACAGGTTTGGTTTTCACTAATACAATCCTTTGAATATAGAAAGACATTAAAACTAAAAGTATCTTAAATGCAAATAAGAATAAGATAAATAAAGAGAGATTTGGGTAAGATTGGAGTCCATCAAACACTGCCTTAACCTCCACAATATTAATACTAGAAGAAAATTTTGTACAAATTACTACTTAGTTATAATGACCCTCTAAGTCAGTTACCCAATTTGTGTGTATTTACATTGCTTTAAGCCTTTTCATAATGGCTAAAACTCATTTATGACTTACTAGAACAATCAATTTGGTGATTGAATAGTTCGTTTAGATTTTAGGTTTATTTCCCTATTTTGGAGGTTTCGCTATTTAGGATTTTGTATCAGACTAAAAATCCTAGTAGATGACCTCAGATAAGAATTTTTACAGTTTCATCAGCTCTAGAACATCGAGTTTTCCTAGGGGACTCTTGGTTCAGGTCCTGAGGCTTCCAGACTCATTATGGGCAGATTATGTGAAAAATAAAACAATAGGTGTGGGCCCTACATTTAGTCAAATTTTTGTCAAACAATATCAGATAAAAAAATTGATGGATATATTGAGTCTGAAATATCAAATTTGGTATGGTATCATAGTTTTTTGCGCACGGGGTTCCAAACGAATCTCGAGCACCCTATCGAAGTCTATTTCGGACTTGGAAAAATATAGTGCTTCAAGTTACTGGTGCAATCATGATCGCGAAGCATAAATTGCATTCACGAGATGAGATTTATGCCTTGAAAAATTGCTTTTGTAAATGGATATAAAACGAATTCGCGAGATAAGATTTATACCTTGGCAAATCGCATTCACAAATAATTGTAAATTGGGATCGCAAGATGGAATTTACCCTTGCCAGATAGTGATCATAATATCAGAGTCGTGATAATGCCTCTGGCCCTATTTAAGCCTCTTCTTCCACTAAATTTTCCATAATTCTTTCCACCATTTGTAAACCAAGTTGAGATCTCAAATAGAGGAAAAATGTGGGAAATCGCCCAAATAAGCTAAGGTAAGCTAGCCTAATCCTTTTTTGTCATTTTCCATTGATTTTTCCTTTGATTTCCATCCAAATTCATGATAAATTCTTAGAAATAAGGTCTTTAAATTCCTAAACTTTGAGGGGTGATTTGAGACCCAATTTGTGTTCCATTTGTGCTCAACTTTTGAACACACATTCTTTATCCTTCAACGTACCTCGTGATGGGTTTAATTTTGGATTCCATTTGAAGGCCCAACGGGCATATTCTTGATTTGAAATTTGATCCAACCCTTAATATTGCAATAAAATACTTGTTTTACTCATAATGAAAAATAGATTATAATTTTGATAGCTTAGCAGTATTGTGAGTCGTGGAGTGAAGACAAATATTTGGTGGATGATTCAAGGATTTACGATTTTGTATCTAAGTAGGCTTATGTCTACTCAACTTTACGACATGATATATTTTATATATTGTATGTAAATGATAATGTTATGATTGATTGTGGGTAGAACACCGTGACTTAGTCTAGAATATTGAATTTTGGGGGTTAGATGAGTGGTTTGACCCTTAAGGTGAAATGCTTATTATACTTCTAGAATATTATTTCTTTCTTCATAGATTAAGATAGTTCATAGAATGATTATGATATTATGTGAGATTTGGGATTTGGTTTAGGTGTTAGAAGTGTGATTAGTATGATTAGCCTTGTTTGGACTTTTTAGGTATCTTGAAATCATTTTAGGTGAAGTTGACTTAATTTCTTATGCTCTAGGTAGAATTCCTACCTTAGGGATAATAATAGCTTGTGTAATATCTAGAAGTGAATTTAGACTTTGTGGTAGAAATTTTCCCAATATGAATTTCGAGGATTAGAAGTGGATTCCTCCATCCCATCTCAGACCAGGACTTGTGTTAGCCTTAGTAGACTTATTTACGCCTGTTAGACATGGTTGAGACTATTAAGTCTTTAGTATAAATTTACTTCACAAATAGATGAATGGTGATGGTTTTTCATAGAGTATAATTAGTTGCTCATAGCCATGATATGGCCTTTCGATTTAATTAGTGATATGGCCAATAGATATGACATGCCTCATAGATATAATTTATGTCCTATTGATTAGATATGACTCATAGATATGTTTTATGGATTAAAGATACGTTAAGGCTTGTAGATGTGATCAATGAGATAACATATGATCATGACTTTGACATGGCCTATGAGCATGTTTATTGGCATGTCTTAATGAATATGAGTAGAAAGGATGACCTTTAGTTATAGTCATTGGTATAGACTATTGAGTTATATTATGTTATGGTTATTTTTTATATTATTGGGTCGTGATTATTTATAGTGATGTCGGATATGTATTATTGGGCCTTAGGTCGTGTTATGATATTGGTTGGATTTTGGAAAACATCCTATACTTGTAAAGAAAGTGGTAGTAGTTTATAGGCATGTTGGTGTTTATAATAATATTGTTTGAATACTAGTGATGGCATGCATAGATTCGGTACATTCATGATCACTAAATACGATAAATAGTATGATTCCAACTAAAATATGGTTTTCTACTATTTTTTCGAAAAAGGGATTAAATCCCACTTTTCACGTTTATGATAGGATTTATTGATGACTAGAATTGTACCATCTTAATTAATATCCTATGAGTAAGGAGATTGAAAATGATGTTTTAAAGATTGGTTGAGACAAATTCTAGTCTACGATTTTGTTACTATTATTTACTTTGTTCGTACGAGATTTCTGGCCCTTTCTAGACCTTTAGGATGATTTAGTCCCAAAGTTTACCTCGAGAAATAGATTTACATATTTACACTCTTTTAGCTATGACTCAAGTCCATGTATTTATTTTATATATGTGTATATATGTGTAACGCCCCGTAAAAGGCGTGCATAGATTAGTCTTTAATATTGAGCTCTTAGACTTAATGACTTAAAATTTTCTAAGTGTAAAATGAGACTTAGTCATTTTAGCTGTCAATCTTTGGGATACAACTTTCCAAACTTTCCGACATCCGTTTTTAGATTTTCAAGTTGCGTTACGATCGGGAAAGATCATAGTGCATCTCGGATAAGTTTCGGAATTTTTTGGAACGCATAAGGCTGAATTTGGATTTCAAAACAGTAGCAAAACGCATAGCCTATTGCCCAGTTTTCAGCATTTCAGGGTCAACTTCAAATAATCATAACTCCCTGTATATAATGAACTGTGTGAGATATAATATATCAAACGAAATATCTTTGAGTCCTATTTCAAATGAAGTTAGTTTCATCCAATTTTATTATATGAGTAAAAAGTTATAATCTATTTACTCCAGACTATCAAACTGTCAAATGAGGGACAGATTTGACCTTAATTGTTCCTTAGGGGTATTTTGGTCATCCTTCACCCCTATATATACCACCAACACGGGATTTAACCCCTCAAACACCAAAATACACCTTCATTCATCAAAATTGCTCAAGAACACTCCTTAGGGTTTCAAAATAAAAACCCAAATAGTTCAAGATTCAACCGTAGGTTTTCGAAGATAATTACATATTCGGAATCACAAATCCACGAGCTTCAAGAAACATCTAGTATTTTCAGAAATAGAGGTACGTGGGGTTATCCTAAAATCTCATGGGTGTAGTTTTTATGAACATGCATGCTTTTAAATGGGGGTTTTCAATCAAATGCTAATAACTTGCTTTCAATATGATTTCTAAGTCATTTTTCTTTATGTCATGGGAATTGTTTGCCTATATACTTCAATGGTTGAAACCATGCATATGTGATTTGAGATTTTCCATGGAAGTTTGATAAATATGAATGATAAATTTCTTTCAAATTCCCATGATAATGTCTTGATACCCCATATCATATTGTGACCAACAAAAGAGAGCATGAATTTGAAATAATTATTGTTCACCACTTGTAAATGATGAAGCACCTTGGTTTTTACATGATTATGCATATGTGGATGTGATATTGATGACTTGCAAGTCGGGTATGATGATACCCTACAGAATATGATACGTGATTGAATTAAATGAAGTTTGAAAGCATTGATTTTACATGAGATTGGTGGATGCCCGAAGAAGGAGTTTGAGTGTAAGGGCTCATCGCTGGAAACCGTATTTGCCGACATGGAAATTTGGTACCAGGTTAAGTGATCTTGTGTACTTGACTTTATGTCATTCCCAAATTGGGACTATAGGTAGGAGCCCAGGCTAAGTGATCTTGGGCACTACCATTGGGTCGAGACACCATGCTTCGTGATCTTGTGTGTCTCTCCCTCACTTATACTCTAATCTCGGTGGCAACCGAGGTTTGACAGTTGGTGTAAATTATGTAGGGTATTCCACCTAGCTCAGTTGCATTTCATTGTTGTTGAGAAACTATTACATTATGCCCATGTGTTTTCAAATGATTTGATATGAAATTGCTTTATAATGGCTCTCAACTATATTTTGTAAAAATATTATGTTTTATTTTGATATCTCTGTGTGGCAGTACTTTTGTGCTGACCCCCTCCCCTCTCGAACCTCTCAGGTTCAGAGGCCCAGTCTAGGGGTCAAGAGAATCAGTAGATCATTTAGACAGAGTTGAAGAGACAAGTGGTGAGCCTTCTATGTTTCGGAAGGTCTTATGTCCTGCAGTCTTTTTATCTTATATTTAGTTTTGTGGTCTACTGGGGGCCTTGTCCCAGTTTATATACAGTTACTTGACTCAGTCATTTGTTAGAGATTTTCGCAGACAGTTGTTTAGAGGTTGATTGATGTTGGGGGAACTTTATTTCCCCGTTATTATTTCTTTTCATATTTATGACCATGTTTCCAAATTATTGTGTTTCTTATGCATTACTTTGATCATACGAATTAGGTGCATGATTACCAGACAGATAGGGGTGTTTCGGGCCTCCATGGTTCGAAATGCTCATCACGGCCAGGCCCTGGTTCGGGTGGTGACAATATGTGTATATATCTGATACTGGACAGAGAAGGATGATGATGTTGATGGTATTGGTGATATTGATGATATTAATGATGTTGATAATGTTGGTTATGTGGATGATGATTGGATATCATGGATGGAGGCTAGGTCTAGAGTATAGAAGGTATATACACTGGGTTACTTTATGAAAATATAGATTATATCTTGGCATTCATTCTTGTATGTGCATTACCTATCACCAGTATACGCCTATATCTATAAGCCATATGGGGGAGTTGCATAGGTATATGTGAAGGGTATGGCTTGTGGTATGTTGTAAGTTGATTTGACCTTTTTGAGCCTACGGTGGTGTGGATTTATAAAAGGCCCAATTAGGTATTATTTTCCCGGACTAGCCGGTTACTCGTATTGTTATTGCTATTGTTATTATTATTATATGATGATAATTGTTATGACTAGTTTATGACATCTTGGTTAATGATCTGGTATCGAGATTTGAGGTATGATTTTTGTTCTTTTATCTTACGATTATATTATTAAGCACGATTATCCAATGGTTAGGCATTATGGTGTTAGAACTAGATACTCTGATTCATTTCTTTATGGTTTCTTTATTATTATAGTTATCTCATGGTTAGACATATGGACTAGAAACCCTAAGTATACTGGCATTATTTCCTATTTCCTGATATGGTTATGAGGTCTTAAAAGGCTAGTCTGAAGATTTAGGTTGTACTACAAGTTGACCTTATTTATATATATATATATATATGTATATATATATATTAACACACACACACACACACATATATATGTATATCTATCTATATGTAGTTATGTGTTACCATATATCCCTTTCTTCCTTCATTTATTCAGATTGTATAGTCATGCCTTGTATACTAATATATTTATATCCTCTTTTCGCTCTTATTTCATCTATTGTCCAATGATATATGATATAAAGTTGAAGATCCCAAGTATGGATAGAATGGGATAGTTCATACTTAATACTAACTTAACTTTATTATGTTAGTTTCTTAGATAAGAGTAGGATAGTTTATCCTTATATTCTTACTAGCTTTACTATATGATTTCTGGAATTTTGGGTGTAGTTTTCATTTCTATTTATATGTTATATGTATCTACATTATCTTTGGATCTCAGTTAGTAGTTGCCTACTTAGTTCCACATATTTGGTACTCGTACTATACTTCTACAGCCTACAAATTATAGTACGGGTTATCACTGATGTTGAGTGCATTGTGTAGAGAAGCGATGGTTAAGATACATATAGTGATCTCCTGACGTTCAGAGTATTACTTTTCTCCCTCTTATGTACTAGACTAGTCTCTGTGTTGTATTCAGAGATGAGTTGTATTAGTTTAATTCTCTTGGTACTTCATTTTTATCTTGATTATGTTAGAAGATCTTGTACTAATTCCACTAGGTTTTGGGACTATCATATGTATTTCTATCTTTTATTTTGTATATTTCACATTCACTCTTTATTTCTCTGCATAATCAGTGACTAGTAGTTCCTGACTATGGGTTGGCTTGCCTACTGCTGGGTTATAGTAGGCGTTAACATGACTTGAGAAATTGGGTAATGGAAAAATAGTATCAAAACTTAGGTTCATCGATGTGTTGGTACTAGAGCTAAGTGTTTAGTAGAATCCTGCAAATCAGTGTAGAGACATCCATAACTAATCTTCAGGAGGCTACAAGGCATTCTTAGGAAATTTATTTCTTGACTCCTTGTCCTGTGTCCATATTTCTATAATCCTCAAGAATGTTCTTTGAATCTATTATGTCCCTAATGGATAATATGAGGTTATCAACAGTTGCAGATGAGACTTCAGCACAAGTTTTCAAAGTATTAGTACAGTGTCGAACTAAAGAGTCGGGGCTGGATATCAATGATCTTCAGCATCAACCAGAGGATTTATGGCCAGCTCAGGCTCCAGTAGAGCTTATGACTACTTCAGCCCTTTGAAGTTTAGCATTGGGGATTTTAAGTCTTTTTATAGATCTCTTATAGTTAGGGATGACACCTAGTCCATTGAGTAATTCTCTGGTCAAAGTTGGATTTATTAGTGTTCATTGGGGTCTTTTATTCATTTTTGAGTATGAGATTGGGTTTCTTTAGTGGATCGGGTATATTACTATTCGATATCCTTTTGAGTAGGACATGGTATATAGATTTATTAGAGGATTAGCATTGCCATATTGTTTAACATCAAAGAACTTGATAGCAATTGGGTCTTTTTTCTCTCAAATTGTTGATCATATGAGGGACATAGAGAGAGCATGTATTGAGACTTGTAGAGGTGGATAAAAGAGTGCATGTTATCAGTATAGTGCCATTGGTATTCCATCTGAGAGTGAGGATCCTTTCGATGGAGGTCAGCTTCGCTTGCAACCTATCATTTCTATGCAGGTAGATTTTAGACTATGGGTAGTTATTAGGTTAGTTGTGGTGGTCATAGCGTCTAGAGTTCTCATTGGACCTTGTGGAGTATTTAGTATGGGTCTTCAGGCTATGGCGGTCATCTTTTATCAACAGTGGTAGTATCTGAGAGTATTCCAGGAGCTTGTTTTGGTTTTGACGAGATGGGACATTTTTCTAGAGAGTTCCCCAAATGTGAGTTGTTTTCTCAAATAAAGTTAGCGTGTATTCATTGCCAGCCTAGAGTTCCTAAGGTATTCTATGATTATGGGAATAATGATCATTGTAGTAGAGAGTACTCTCGGTGTCAGTTGGTAAGAATGTTAGAGTCAGTTCATGTTTCTCACTAGGTTAGGGCTTTATAGGTTTGCTACAACTTCAGAGAGATCATTCATTGGTCTAGAAAATATCCCCAATGTGCAATTATTAGTCATTCAACTTATATAGATCAATATCATAGGTTGTGGCCCCAACAGTTGGGGATAGTGTGCTTGACTCCCAACAGTCAGTCGGTTAGAGTTTGGACCTTTTCAGATTTATCCTCCTTTAGACCGTTAGGCAAGTGACTTCAAATTTCACCGTGATAGATGCACTTTTATTCCCTGTATTTACCCTTTTTATTTATGTGTACTAGGGCTCTCGTAGCCATCGATAGTTATATGCCTTGATACATTTATATTGGTTGTTGTGTGCCTTTATATTGAATTTATGATTATATGACTACCCCAATAGATTATTTTTTTTAGTAGTAGATGGATTAGATCAGTGTTGATATTTCCTTAGGGGTGTAGTATTTGGGTTCAAGTCCCATTTACCTCAGCATATTGGCCTTATTATAGCCCTGGTATAGTACTTGCTATTGATTTTCATTTCTAGTATCGCCTATTTATTTCATTGATGTTTATAGTGTTGTTGTTATTATTTCCATGCAGATCGAAATGATGATGTCACTTTCATATCTTTTGGAGGCTATATGATATTTTTAGGAGTTCTTCACTTCTTTTATTCTTTTCATGCTAAGAGTCTGAGTTAATTTATAGAACATTCCTTGACTTCACTCTTTCCTAGATGGCTAGGACACGTGCTACCGCTAAAAGAGATAAGGTCATAATATCATACGTAGGGATTCTATCGCTGTTCATGGATGAGCTAGAGGTCATGGACAACCTTGTCGTGTCCCTATCTAGGGGACAAGATATGGGGTATCCACCAGACCCTATTCTAGCTCATGAGTAAGAGATTCTTCCTTCTCATCCAGCATGGGCCAGGGACCAGCCCAAGAGCCACCGAGGCTTATTTCTTCTTTATTGCTTAGAGATACATTGGTTCAGATTTTGGGGTTGGTTTGTGGTGCACATTCTGATGGTGCAAAATAGATAGATTAGAGTGGTACTGAGGCTTCTATAGTTGAGGTTCCTCCTACACTGATAGTTGCCTAGACTGCTATGTCTGTCGATAAGTAGAAGCTATTAGGCAGGTTCTTGAGATTGACCTCTGTATAGGTTTTCTAGTGCATCGAGAAAGGATGCATATGAGTTTTTGATTACTTGTGAGGATAGGCTCCATAATTTGGGCATAGTTTAGACTCGTGGTATGGATTACACTACCTTTAAGTTGGACTTAGTAGCCCAACATTGTGGAGAGGTCATATTGATTCCAGGCCAGCTGGATCTTCTCCTTTGACATGGGCTCAATTCTCTAAGATTTTCTTGGATAAGTACATGCCTTGCAGCCTTAGTATTTATTTGAGGGATTAGTTATTGAGATTAAAGCAAGGATCTATGATAGTTGTGGAGTATGAGGATCATTTTCTTGAGTTGTCTAGGCATGATACTTCTATTCTGAATACTAAGTATGAGAAGATTTGTTGCTTTATTCGAGGATTAAGAATTCCTCTTCGCATATCTACTCAGAGTTTGGCTGTTGTGGGTAGGAATTTTGTTGATATGTCTGATCATGCTTAAGTGATGGAGAAGATGCATCGTGAGGCCTAGGGGGCAGCAATAAGAGGCCTAGCTATTAGGTAGTTTCAGTAGGAGTCGTAGTAGCTTCCAGTTCGGACGTAGTGGTTCTTAGGGTAGGTACCCTTCGTGTAAGCCGTATTAGCCTTGGAGTCATCCTAGTAGACTTATTTAGGTAGCACTCCAAATTATAAATAGAGGTCAGTCTTGTGTTAGTGATAGTTCTGGTTAGGGTAGTGGTCATTCTTTGAAGGGTGCATCTTCTGGTTATTCTAGTTGAGGTGGCTATTCTGGGTCAGTTGAATCTTTTGCTTCTGGTTTAGCTTAGGTGACTTCTTATAGTTGTGGGGATTTTGATCATTATTCATGAGAGTGCCCTAGTCCTGCGGCAATTATTGCTTCAGCCTAGAGTGTTATCCTTATTAGAGCAGTTTATCCCTCAGTTAGAGACGGTTCACATAGTTGTAGAGGTGATCCTCAGGGTATTCAAGGTGGTTCTTAGGTAGGTGGATAAGATATTGGTAAGGAGCCCAACTATGTTGTGGGAGTGGTCAGTTGTATTTATTACCCACCAAACCTAAGGCTGAGTCTTCGGATGTTATTGTCACAGGTATAATTTTATTGTGCCGCCAGTCGGCCTTTGCTTTATTTGATCCGGTATCCACCTATTCTTATGTGTCTGCTTATTATGCTCCATGGTTAGAGTTATCTTGGGATTTAGTTTCCATGTTATTACATGTATCTACTGTCGTTGGTGATTCTATACTAGTGGATCGAATGTTTAGATCCTGTGTTGTGACTGTTAAAGATGATGATACTCATGCTGATCTCATTATAATAGACATGATAGATTTTGATTTAATTCTAGGCATGGACTGGTTGTCCCGCTATCATACTGATACAAGCACAAGTAGCACCAAGAGCACAAGACTAATCCAAGGTTCAAGTTTCAGAATTGGCAAGAAATTGAAGACTTTTTGGAGCATTTTGAAGCCTTAATCAAGAGAAGAAAGGATGAGGAGTTGTTACATTCAAGAGGTGCCTCTCATTAAGGTCAAAGTGGACTTTATACACTACATTTCAACACTCAAGAGACACCCTTTTATCTAGCCCTCATTAAGGGAATTTTAGTCATTGTTATGTAATTGTATAAATAGACCTTTTAGCTTTCATTTTCATTAGACTTTGAAAAATTGAAATTGAGTATTACTCTTAGTGTAGTTTCTCTTAGATTAGCTATAGGTTTTGGAAAAGACATTAGCATCAAGGTCTATCTTGTATTGGCACTTTGGCAAAGAAAGGTGGTGATTAAGGACTTAACCCCTTTGGTCTACCTAAGAGTGAGGCTTAATCCAATATTGGTGAGGTGTTTTTAAGTGTTTGATACACACTTTTATGATAATCATTGGTGTTTGTTAAGGTCTCATTACCTATCCTTTATATTTATTGCATTTTCTTCTTCTCTTTTGTTGAATCCGAAGTGTGTTTATGTTCTCTACTTCATCTTCTTTCTTCTAACTTAGTTTGTGTTGTTGTTATCTTGGATTTCAGGTGTTTAGTTGCTGGTGTTTGTGTTCTTAGGTTAGTTCTTGTATCATTTGGTATCAAGAGCCATGTATTAGAGTGGTTTCCACAACTCTAAGTCTTGGATCTAAGAAAATCTTCACAAAAAAAAATGTGGAAAATCGAAAATCTCACAAAAAAATTGTTAACCCATTTTTGTGTTTTGGTAGATTTTTGAGACTTAGATCTACTTTGTTTTAGTGTGTTTTGTTAGTTTCTAGTGTTAGATCCTTGTTCCCTAGCACTAAGAGAGTCTAGATCTATGTTTTGAGCATTCCACCGTTGGTGAACTTGTGTTTGAAGCTTTTTGAGGTGGGATCTCGTGTTGACTATTGTGTTTGTGGTGTTTTGTTGCTGATTTGTTGTTGGTTGTGTTTGTCTTGGCAAAGGGAACTTAGATCTAAAAGAAAATTTGAAGTTGGGGTTCATTTGCCTTGTGGTCAAACTTTGGTCAACTCTTGAATATTCATGTTGTTCTTCTTCATCTTCATAGATTGTTGAAGAAGAATATTCAAAGAGGTTGTTTGATCTTAAAAAGGGAGAAAAGAGAGTGTAGTACTTGTTTAAGAAAATATCCAAGCACCTTCCTAATCATTCAAAAGAAAGAAAACAACAAAAAGAAAGGAATAATCAAGTGCAAGGGCAAGTACAATTGAAGTACAAGGGGGAGGGGGGGACCATTTGATTTCAAGTCCATTTGAACTTGAAAAAAGGATCCAAACCTTACCATTTCCCCCCAATTTTGTGCATACTCTTTCCTGAGTGAGTGTTTGGCCGAAACCAACAAAGTGAAGATTGAAAAAAAAATTTGAAAAGTGGACGTCCAATCACAAGGTGCCACATCATCAATTTGTGGACACCCATCTTTTTTGCTCAAACTTGGATTTCTTAGTTTCTTATTTTTTATTCTTAGTTACTTTTGTTGAATTCTATCACTAATTAGAAAACTAGTAACTACCTACTAGGTTGGTAAGTAGTATTGAGCCCCTTTTTGTTCGTGTCTTCATTTTTTGTGTGCTTTTCTCATTTTTAAGTTGTAGTAACTTGTTGTTATCTCGGATTTCAAGTGTTTAGTTACTGGTTTTTGTGTTCTTAGGTTAGTATAGAACATAAACACACTTCGGATTCAACAAAAAAGAAGAAGAAAATGCAATAAATGTAAAGGATAGGTAATGAGACCCTCACCAACACCAATGATTAGCATAAAAGTGTGTATCAAATACTTAAACACACCTCACCAATATTGGATTAAATCTCACTCTTAGCTGGACCAAAGGGGTCAAGTCCTTAATCACCACCTTTCTTTGCCAAAGTGCCAATACAAGATTGACCTTGATTCTAATATCTTTTCCAAGACCTATAGCTAATATAAGAGAAACTACACTAAGAGTAATACTCAATTTCAATTTTTAAAAGTCTAATGAAAATGAAAGCTAAAAGTTTTATTTATACTATTACATAACAATAACTAAAATGCCCTTAATGAGGAATAGATAAAATGGCTCCTCTTGAGTGTTGAAATGTAGTGTATAAAGTCCACTTCGGCCTTAAAGAGAGGCACCTATTGAGTGTAACAACCCATACTTCTTTCTTCTCTTGACTAAGGCTTTAAAATGCTCCAAAAGGTCTTCAATTGCTTGCCAATTCCGAAGCTTGAACCTTGGACAATGTCTTGTGCTCTTAGCACTACTTGTACTTGTATCACATATGGTCATGGATTGTTTTTCCAAGACCATTACCTTAGGCATGCCTAGTATACCCCTAATTGTATGGTAGAGAGTTGTTATCCATGAGATAACGAAGACTATTTCTTATATGTGTGCTAGGAGACTTATTTCAAGGGTTTGCAAGGCTTATCTCACTTATATTCATGATGTTAATGTGAAGAGTCCACTACTTAACTCTGATTCGGTAGTCCATAAGTTTCTAATGTTTTCCCTGCCTATCTGCCTGATATACACCTTGCTCGAGAGATTGAGTTCATTATTGATCTTTAGTTTAACACCTAACCTATTTCTATAGCACCTAACCATTTGGCTCCTGCTTAGCTTAAGGAGCTAAATTCTCAGCATCAAGATCTTCTTGGTAAGGGTTTTATTAGATCGAGTGTGTCTTCTTGGGGAGCTCTTGTGTTGTTTATAAAGAAGAAAGATGTGTATTTATTATAGGAAGCTTAATAAGGTGACAGAGAAGAACCATTATCCTATGCCTCATACTGATGATTTGTTCGATTATCTTTAGCGTGCAGCGATATTTTCTAAGATTAATTAAGGTCTGGTTACCATCAGTTGAGGATTTAGGACGAGGATATCTCAAAGATAACCTTTAGGACCCGTATGGTCATTATGGGTTCTTAGTGATGTCTTTTGGGTTGACTAATGCCCCAGTCACATTTATGGATTTGATGAATCAAGTGTTCAGGCCTTATTTGGATGCCTTTATGATTGTGTTCTTTGATAACATCCTTGTTTATTCAAGAAGTAGAGAGAAGCATGAGCAATATTTGAGGATTGTGCTCCAGACTTTTAGAGATCATGTGCTTTTCTCCAAATTCTCTTAGTGTGAGTTTTGTCTTGAGCCGATGATATTCCTTGGACATGTGGTGTCTAAGGATGGAATTACAGTATATCGAGCAAAGATTAAGGCTATTCGTGATTAGGCTAGGCCTACTTCTCCGATTGAGATTTATAACTTTATTAGCTTGCCTGGTTATTACGAATGGTTCATTAAGGATTTTAATACTGTTTCAGTGCCTATGACCAGATTGACTCGAAAAGAGGTTCCTTTTCGATGGTCCAAGAATTATAAGTCAAGTTTTGGTAAGTTTAGGGAGCTTCTCACTTTAGCTCTTATTTTTGTCATTCTATTGAAGGTGAGGGATTCACCGTGTATTATGATGCTTTTAGTGTTTTTTTGGGTTGCATATTGATGTAATAAGGTCATGTTATTACTTATGCTTCAAGACAACTTAAGGTGCATGAGTAAAACTACCTCACTCATGATTTGGAGGTGGAGGCAGTAGTTTTTGTTCTTAAGATTTGGGGGCATTATCTTTATGGTGTTCATTATAAGATTTTCACCGTACATTGCAGTCTTCAACCTTTTATGACCCAGATTGAAATTAATGTTAGGCAGCGTAGATAGATAGAGTTTCTTAAGGATTATGATATCTCTATCTTATATCATCCGGCAAGGCGAGTGTGGTAGCAGATGCCTTGAGTTGGAAGACAGTGAGTATGGGTAGTTTGGCTTGTAGTTCAGTTTCTCAGAGGCTGTTGGCATGGGAAATTCAGTCCTTAGCTAATTTGATGGTGCGACTTGATATTTTAGACCCTCAAAGAATTCTTTGTAGTATTGACGCTAGGTCCTTACTATTTGACCAGATTCAGAATCGTCAGTATGATTATAATAGGCTTTGCATTCTCCGTGATCATGTGTTGAGTCTAAGGGGGCTACCATAGATTCTGAGGGTGTATTGAGATTTGATAGCCACCTTTGTGTTCCTAGAGTTGATGATTTGATTCAGTTGATTTTTCATGAGGCTTACAACTCTAGATATTCTATTCACTTGGGTCCAACTAAGATGTATAGAGGTTTGAGACAACATTATTGGTGGAGTGGCATAAAGAGAGATATAGAAAACTTTATAGCTCATTGCCTATGTTATCAGCAGGTAAAGGCTGAGCATCAGCGACCAGGTGGTTTGATTCAGAGATTGCCCATCCCCGATGGGAAAAGGAGCAGATTACCATGGATTATGTTAGTGGTTTGCCTTGCACTTCCCATGGTTTTGATGTTATTTGGGACATTGTAGATCAGTTGACCAAGTCTATAATTTCATTCTTATTAAGATATGTTTCAGTGTCGAAATATTGTTCCTATATATGTTATTGAGATAGTTCATTTGCATGGTGTGCCTATATCTATAATTATGGACCAGGGTTTTGTGTTTACTTCTAAATTTTAGAGAGCTTTTTATGAGTAGTTGGGTACTCAGGTGGATATTAGTATATTTTTCTATTCGCTGACTGAGGGCTAGTCGGAGTGGATTATTCAGGTCCTCCAGGATAAGCTTCGAGCCTATGTTATGGATTTCGGAGGCCAGTGGGAGAAATACTTAGCCTTAGCAGAGTTTGCATATAATAAAAGTTATCATTCAAGCATTAAGATAATACCTTTTAAGGCTTTGTATGGTAGGAGATATTGTTCCCCGATTGGATAGTTTAAGACTTTTAAGATTAGATCCGGTGGTACTAACTTGCTTTAATAGTCGTTGGATAGAGTCAGGATGATTCATGTTAGGTTGTCAACAACTTCTCAGAGTAGGAAGAAGGCTTATGTAGATCATAGACTTCGTACCTTGAGATTTGGAGTTGGTGATCAGATATTCCTCCGTGTATTGACCATAAAGGGTGTGATGAGGATCGAGAGAAAAGGCAAAATTAGCTTCAGATATATCGAACCCTTTGAGATTCTTTGCATAGTTGGTGAGGTGGCTTATGAGTTAGCCTTACCTACAGATTTTGCTGTTGTTCATCCGATTTTCCATGTTTCTATATTGCAGCGTTACATTCCTGAACCATCTCATATGCTTATATGGGTGTTGAATGAGCAGTTGACCTTCGTGGAAGAGCTTGTGCTCATTTTGGCTAGTGATGTCAGGCAGTTGCGTACTAAGGAGATTTCTGTGGTTAAGGTTCAATAGAGGCACTGCCCAGTAGAGAAGGATACTCTAGAGATCGAGAGAGAGATGCGGACCCAGTAGCCTCACCTATTCGAGCCTTTAGTACATCCTAATCCTTGACTTCTGCGGACAAAAGTCCTTTTTAGTAGTGGATGTTATAATGACCCTTCAGGTTATTTTCCCTATTTCCACTTATTTTCTCCATTAAAGATTTTCCATAGCTTCCCCATTCTTTTAGGACTTGTTGGGACTGACAATTTGGTTACTGGGCATTTCATTTGGTTCTTAGAGCCAATTTCTTATTTTGAGGTCTTCACTGGTTTGAATAGGCTACCGGGTGAGAACTCAGTCAAATACCTCATCTGCTAATTCTAACTATTCAACAGCTCTGGAATATCAATTTTAGGCTGGAAAACTCTTGGTTTGGGTCTCGAGGCACCCAAACTCATTTTGACCTATTGGTCAGAAAGTTAAGAAAATGGAATATGGGTGTGGGACCTATTTTAGTTGAAACAACCTTGAATGTAAATTTTAACAACTTTATTGAATCCGTACCATTAAAATTAGTATGGTTTCATAGTCCATTTATGTATATGGGATTTCAGATGAATCTCGAGGGCTTGACAGAGACTTGGAAAAATCCAAGTCGCAGATGTATCTGGTGTACCCATGATCACAGCCAATGGATGGCTAATAGCAAACTGGCAACACCAGCAAGTGCCACGATGGCGACATATTTTTTTGCTAAAGCAGCCTCTTAGGCAGTTGACCAGAATCGCAATCACGATAAGGGGATGTCGCAAATATGACTTCTATCTCTGTTGCCATGTATCTCAAAAGCGATAGTCGAGTCGCGATAGTGACACCAGGGTACCCAAGAAAGGTATAACTAAACCCCTTTCAGCCTATTTTGCCCATTTCTCACCCATTCTCTTGAGACTAAAACCTTAAAAGAGAGGAAAAACTTAGGATTAAAATTTTTCAGTGATTGGGGAGCTTGGGTAACTATCATTATGCCATTTTCCTTCGTAATTGAGGTAGAATTCCTCCATTTTCATAATATATTTCCCTTTTTCTTCCCCTAAATCCCTAAACCTTGGTGGCTTGACTTTAACCCCAATCTAGCTCAAATTTCACCCATTCTTGAGGGTAATTACTCCTTAAACATAAGAGATGTTGTGTTAGCTTTGGAAACGTGATTTGATCAGCGGGACCCACATGGAATTTTGGTGTGATTTTTGGATCCAAAGCACAATGGTGCAATATTGGTATCATTATTCTCATGTTGATGAGTAGATTGTGATTTTGATAGCTTGGCATCTTGTGGAAGCTTCTTAGAAGGGAAAGTCGGTGATTTAGTGAATTCTTCAAGCTTTTTTCGGCGTCCAGGTAGGCTAGAGTTTTGTCTCTTCTTAGATTGAGTTATGTTATAGTATGTTTATGTTAGATTTGGGATGAGTTAGATTTGGGATGAGTTTTAGGTGTTGGTGATCAAATTGGCAATACTTGAAATAGTTGGACCTTCTAGGCCATTTGAAAACATAATTTAGGTGTTTTGTCTTAGTTGCTTGGAATAAGAGTAGAATTTTCATCTTAGGGTTAATTAAGGCTTGTTTGACATCTAAAAGTGAATTTAGATACCTTTGCCTAGTTTGAGGTAGAAATTACCTAGTAGTGGATTTCAAGGATTTTGAAGTGGGCCTTTGACCTACCTTAGGCCAAGATTGGTGTTAACTAATGAAAACCTTTTGTTCACTTGTTGTACGTCTTAAAATTTCTTATTGAGTTAATATTGATAAACTTTGGCACTTGATGGTGATGATAGGTTGAATATTAAGAGTTGAGGCTTATCGATTCTGCTAGTGTTTATGTTCTTGATTGGGTTAGTGATTATGCTATTACTTATGATATTGAATATATAATTATCGGTTCGCGTCCAAAAATTAATTATTATATTGATGATATACTTTCTGGTTCAAGTCCGAATATTGATAATGATATTAATGATATATATATATATACATATATGCACACACACACTCTTTCTCTCACACACACACATATATATACTCGGTTCAAGCCAAAAGATTATTATGATATTGATTATACAATTATTGGTTTAAGTAAAAATATTACTATGATTTTAATCTTGATATTGGCGGTATGATATCGATGATGTTGTTACTTATGATATTTGTTATGGAGGATGATATTGATGATATGGGTATCAGTTTAAGTCCGGAAGTAAAAATTATTTTAATGTGTCATGACATGGATAACTTATGGTTGTACCTTGAGAGTTGGTAAATGATGTTGGTTCGGGTTATACTATCTTTGAGTGTACTCTCTAGGCTTTTTGAGGCTTGCGTTGGGTTATTTACTTTTTCACATTAATTGACTTATAAGGCCAATTTTGTAGTTATAAACAAACGTGTTTGATCATTTATGTTATGTTATCATTTTATTTATTTACTTATTTATGTACAATAATGTTGAAGTTGATTCAGGTTTGTCTATACCTTGACTTTGTTATGTTATCTTGCATTTATCATATTTATATCATGATTTAGCTTAGTTGGCTGATGATGCCTACTGAGTACCTGTGGTGTTGGTACTAATACTATATGTTTGTACTTTTTGGTGCAGATTAGAGTACTAGTTGTCGTCGTTGATTCTAGGATCGTGCTGTGTTAGCTTCCGAAGATAGGGTAAGATTTTGGAGTCTGTGTTACCCCATTTTGTCCTATCTTACTAATGTCTGGTCTCTAGTTTTAAGACAGGATTGTTTGACTATTTTAGACTTGGGTTGTATTTGTAGTAGCTCTTGTACTGACTCTACCAGGTCATGAGATGATTTTCTATATTATGTCTACCTTTAGACTATTTCTGTTGTGTTATTTATTTCTTATGTTGAATTGTCTAATTTTCCCCTTTGAGGCAATCTCCACCAAGTTAACCCATTGCTCATAGATCCATGTTATAGTTTGGCTTACCCACTGGCAGGGTTTAGTGTATGCCATCATGACTCGTAAATCGGGTCGTGACAACAATGGAGAGAAGGGATTCCCATATTAATGGGAGTGTAACCCATGGCTTTTTACTAAATTCCACATCAAAAATCATCTTCACAAAGTGAAAACTAGCGTTCATCCTTCCATAGAAGTTGCTTGACGTCTAGGTAAGTTAGGTTTAACTGAGTAGTTGTGACCTGGGTTAGAAAACATAAGCATGGCACAGATTAATAGGAGATTGTATGCTAAGGCCTTCGGGCGTGACATTTGGATAGATAAAATGTACAAAACCGAGTTAATTGGGTGGAAAATTATTGTTATGGTGCATTATTGAAATTGTTCATGGAATTATATGTTACTTTGTTATTGTTATCCTTGTTTGGTTACTAAGGGTGTTGAATCGAGATTTGTTTAACTTAATTAAATGTCTATTATTAAAGGTGGTTAGTGGTGGTGGATTCAATAGAATCTATGGTGGTAACCAGAGGAATGGGAATTGGTAAGGTAGCACATTGTTAGGATGAACGCACAGGGGTGGGTCATAAACCCATAGGTTGCAGGTACAAATTATAGATGATAGATTTAATAAAGTTTAAACCCAATTTGTGTTATGTGTGCATGATAATTAATTCTTAGTATTGCTTGTACAATGCATATTCAAGGAAAATAAATGATTGTTTGATCTCTATGTGCTAATCACATGCAATGAACTTATACGAAAACTTATTGGATTTGCAAGTATTGTTCTATTATCATTATAGTTGTGATTGTCATGATATCTATTATTATTGTGGAATATATTAGTAATTGGACATCTCCACGGAATTAGTGGTATAAAGTTGGCCAGCACTTAATGTCTTGGGTTTGGTACATCGACAATGACTTATACCTTATAGGTCATGACTCGTACACATACATAAGACTCTTAGAATGTGTATACAAGGTATAAGTGAGTGTGATAATTCCTTGAGTGAAGGGGATTATATTTTCTTGATTATATGGGGTTCCTTGAGTGAATTGGCTTACCTGTTATCATCGTATTTGGGTTCCTTGAGTGAACTGAGCTATGTGTTTAACTGCTAAAGGTGGTTTCTTACATAAATTGAAATGCATAATATTTGTTATTATTTTGTTATATTGGTCCCCCGAGCAGATCAAGTCATTTGTTATTCTGGTATATTAGTTCCTTGCATGAATCGGGCTATGTGATAATTTATGCATTGAGCTTTCTGTGAATTGGAATTTATGATTATGATATTTTTCATTTATTTTAAGGGGACCCACGAGAGGTCTAGGTTAAGGTTAATAAAAGAAGAGGGTGTAACCTATATTGTTTAATTACCTAGATGAACGGGATAATGGGGGGTATATTAAGGATGAGTCATGATTGTTGACTTGGTTGTCCCTTTATTGATTATGCATGTCTAAATGTCTGGGGAGGTTAGCTTTCATGACCCAAAAATGAGGTCATGATGGCATTTGTCACGGCCCAACCTTAACAAGTAAGATCATCCCCCAAAATCTAAAGAAAGTCTCAATGTAATAAGTAATAAGAAAAATGTATGCCTTGTCCATGGATTGATAGAAATGTCCTTTTCGCACTGATTTGAAGACATCGGTGAATGAGGAGACTAGTTCTCATATGGTTACACCTAAAACAGGTATCACCGAGCTGTTGTTGACTGTCCAATTAAGCCAATTCATCCCGGATTTTGGTGCATTACAACAAGGGCCAATGAAGACAGTGCTGCAAGCTCTAACTAAAACAGCAGCTCTAATGATAAGTTGGAGAGTCCACTCATAAACATCTGCGAGTTTTCCATAACTTATAAGCTAAAGGTATTTTGGACATTTCCCACCCTAAGTCCTTAAGACCCATATCTTATGACACTTTTTGGCCATTCATTCTACACTTTAGAACATCAAGAACTATCTAAACTCTCTCTAAAACTTCTAAAGAAAGATTGGGCTAGGGTTTCTTCAAGGTGGCCAACTAAAGGCTTAAAGATCAAATTCTCTTTGTGAATCTTCGTAATTCAGGCACGTGGTTTAATGAATATGACATGTTTAACTTTAGACTTGATGGTTTTTGTCTTTGAATAATGGTTTGATAATGGTATGCCCTCAACCTATTTATAAAAATATCAATGAGAAGAATTTTGTCACTTATGAATTGTGTTTGAACTAAAGCATTTTCCTATGAATATTGATGATTGGTAAATGGTTTTATGAAGGCCTCGTTGGCCATAAATTGATTTGAATTATAACCCTAGTGATTTAATTAGCTAAATAGGTTCGAGCCCATAAATGTTGAATTTAATTGATGTCTCGGTTAGACAATGGGTTTGGGTCCAAAAGTTGATTAATAATGGTTATGGCATGTTGTACACTTGCAAGTGGGGTTGGTATGACGATACCAATGGGATTCCTTTGGTAAGAAATTAGATTAAGGGTTGTGTATATGTGAAATGAATGTTTTAAACTGGGTTTTAAAGCGGGATGTGTAGTTGGGCTGTGAAAGTGGAGTCCGAAGGATTAATAATGAAAATTGCACTAGCCAATATGGGTTTCTATATGACCGAGAGGTTTGAGTCCCCAATATTATATACATTGGTGCTTAAGTCACCTTGATTATGCCAGGAGGTTTGGGGGCCCCATAAAGACATATACGGATATGGATATTCTTTGGTTCATGTGGCTACACGCACTGTGGCCCTTCCATCTAGGGAAGAGTTAGGCCCATATAGCCCGTGGGTGCCATGTTTTATGATGGTTATGCTACACAACCCAGGTTAAGGTTTTCAAAGTTCATGATAAGCCTTGTTCCTTATCCCTGGACTATATATATGTATACATATGATTGCATATGATGATTTGACTTGGTTTTGAATGATGGCATTATTTTATTCCTCTATCACTGAGTTACATGCTAGTACTCCAACTGCTAACCGTCTTCGAACGTTGTATCCCCACGCAATACAGGCGTCAGAACTTCTTCTACTTTTTTTGTGCATTGCTCAAGCGTTCGAGTGGTTTGTGATTTGACATTGAAGTTGTGATCTTTCATACTTTGGAAGGCTTCATTTAGTGGTCTTTATATTCTATTTCCCAGATTTTGTTTAGACTTTGTTTTTGGCAACTGTCGGGGGCATATCTCAATATTTTATTGACTTTGGATTTATAAAGGCTTTGTTGGATTATTGTGGACTTGGGTATGTCATTTTGGTGGATTGGTTCAGTTGTGGATGATTGTCCAGTTATCGCTGATTGGTTTATACATTTCATGAATTATTATTAGTCTTAGTTTACATTAGCTTATTATATATTAGGAATTCATCTGACACTTGAGGTTGTTGTGCTGACTACGTTAGGTGAAGGGGTTATCTCCGATGCACGTGGGACTTGAGATACCCGTCACGACCAGTCCTGGTTTGGGTCGTGACACATATAGCCCGTGGGTGCCTTTAGGATAAAGCAAGCTATGTAGTTCGGGATAATGGTTTAAACTCTCATGTTTATGATCCTACCCTATCCCGACACCCTATATATATATGTATATATAATTTTTGTGTGTATGGTTTTGACTGGTAGATGACATTGGAATTATTTTATAACTTTCCCTTAGTTACATGCCAATGCTTATCCCACTGACTGTCCTGGGATACTACATTTTGATTATGTAAGGTTCGAAGGGTTTTTTATTGCTCTGGTGCAGGGTTAGGTGATTTCGTATTCCTGTGGATCTACTGTGAAGTAGTGAGACTCCATTCTTTGAAAGGTCCTGTCATTTCGCTGATTTCTTTATTCATTTAGTATTTCTTGCTGGATATTTTTTGGTCATGGTCGGGGGCATGTCCCAACCTATTTGGCATTTCTAGTTTTAGAGGCTTTTGTGGATACACGTGGGTCTGATATTGGTTTTGATTTGTGGAGTTTACATTTGATTGTCTATCCTTCTTATTACTATTTGGTTGGCTTTCACTGTATTATTTGATTTTGTTCTAAATATTAGGCTAAGGGGGTGATCTCAGGCTCACAGTAAGCTTGAGATACCCATCACGACTAGGCCCAGGTTCAAGTAGTGACAATCTTGGTATCAGAGCACGGTCTAGGTTTATTGGGTGTCCACAAAACTGTGTTGAGTAGGGTCTATTTCATGGGTATGTAGCACACCATACTTATAAGAGGGAGGCTATGAGGCATTTAGGAATTTTTTGTGTGTGTTATATTTTTGGGCTATAGAGTCTAGTGATATGAAACTAGTCAAGTGATATGAAACTTCTCTAACTCTTAGGTTACTCATTTTTTATCATGCCTTCCCAAAGATTTGACGTTCATAGAAACTTGATCCCACCTAAGGAAAATATGGAGAGGACTCACCCTTTTTATAGAGTGCAGACCCGATATAGGATCCCTTCTCGTGAGTTTACCTCTCCATATAGGGTTTCACCGATCATTACTAGTCCTCCTCAGGCTTCCCGGGTTGGTGATACTCATAACTAGATTTCTATAGGAGTTATCTCTAATGTAGAGTTTTATCAGTCTATTCATATGCTTGCTCATTTAGTGGCATCGCAGTCTCATTGGTATGATCATCTTAATTCTGTTGCTCATTTATCCGAGGTCACTCGGGTCTGCCAGTTTATGAAGATGAATCTCCCAACCTTTACAGGATCTAAGGTTAAGTAGGATCCTCAGGGTTAATTGATGAGATGGAAAAGTTTTTCAGGGTGATGCTTGCTTTTGATTTTGAAGGTGTAGAGTTTGATGCGTATCAATTGAAAGATGTAGCTTATCAATAGTATAAGAAATGGAAAGCTATGAGGGGTGATGATGCTGAGAAGATGGTATAGGATGAGCTTTCAGGTGCCTTTCATGATCATTTCCTTTCTCAGGAGTTGAGGGAAGCTAAGGCCAAAGAGTTTGTGAACTTGAAGCAAGGAAAGATAAGTGTGAAGGAGTATGCTTTGAAATATCAGTAATTGTCCCATTATGCTCCAGAGTTAGTGGCTAACATGAGATCCACAATAGCAAAGTTTACTATGGGTTTGTCTCTTGATTTGGTATTAGAGTGTAAGGTTGTGATGTTGAACAGTGATATGGACATCTACAAGTTAGTGTTTTATATACAGAAGGTAGAGGGTGAAAAGAAGAAGCAAGTAGATATAAGAGAGAAGAAGGACAAGAAGTTTAGATATTCAGAGCATAGTGGTGGTCAACAGAATATTAAGAGAGGTGGTAGACAGTGGACCAAGCAAAATAATTAGGGAAATTTATATACGATGGCTAGAGCTCTTTATACAAGTCTTCTGGTGATTGTCGCTTTCAGACTAGTTATGGTCGTAAGGCACAGTGTGCCCATTCTCAGGCTAATGGAGCTCAGTCGGACTCACTTTATTCTCTTTGTCAATTTTCTGGATGTTTTCATCATGGTTATTATGAGGAAGAAAGGAACTTGTGTTTTAATTGTGGTCAGCCTGGTCATCTGCATAGAAATTATCCTTTAGCTAAAGTTGACTAGAGTTAATAAGTTCCGGTCGCCACTTCTTTAGCTCTAACACTTAAGGAGGCCACTTCTGGTATCGGCACTGGCTAGAATCGTCTCTATGCTTTTGCTACTCGTCAGGAATCTGAGGCATCCTCTAATGTTATTTCTGGTATGTTACAACTCCTCTATCGTGTTGTTTACTATTTGTTTGATCTGGGTTCTACCCTATTTTATGTGACTCCTAATATGGCTATACACTTTAGTTTTAGTCCTAAATATATTTTTGACCCCTTTTTTATATCTACCCTTATGGGTAATCCCATTGTTGCTAGAAAAATCTATAGGGGTTGTCTGGTGTCCATATTTCATACGAAGACACTGGTAGATTTGGTAGATCTTGATATGGTAGATTTTGATGTAATCTTGGGGATGGATTAGCTTTATTTGTTCTATGCTTCTCTTAACTGTAGGACCTGAAGGCCAGTTTTCAATTCCCTAATGAACTAGTTATTGAATGGGAGGGGAGTTCCTTAGTACCTAAAGGAAGGTTTGTTACCTATCTTATAGCTGAGAAATTAATCTCCAAGAGGTGGCTTTATCATCTAGTTCGATATAAAGATTCTAATTCTGAAAGTCCTTTACAATTTGTCCCTATTGTTAATGGATTTTCTGAAGTGTTCCTTGATGATCTTCATGGAATTCCTCCCAATAGAGAAATAACTTCTGGGATTGATCTTTTATTGAATACCCGTCCCATTTTCATTTCTCCTTATAGAATAACTCTGACTGAGCTAAAGAAATAATTAAAGGATCTTCTTAATAAGGGTTTTATTCATCCTAGTGTTTCTCCGTGGGGTGCTCTTGTACTTTTCATGTGAAAGAAAGATATGCTTTTTTGGATGTGTATAGACTATCATCAGCTGAATAAGGTTACAGTGAAGAATACGTACCCTCTTCTTAGGATTTATGATCTTTTCAACTAGCTTTAAGGTTCTATGTGTTTCTTTATAATTAATCTTCGTTTGGGCTATCACCAGTTGAAAATTTGGGAGGTTGATATTCCCTAGATTGGTTTCCAAACCTGGTATGGTCACTATGAGTTCCTAGTTATGTAATTTGGGTTGACTAATGCTTCTATTGCTTTCATGGATCTTATGAGTCAGGTGTTCGGGCATTTTTGGAATTAATTGTTATAGTCTTCATTGATGACATATTGATGTACTCTAAGAGTAAGAAGGATCATGTCAATCACCTTCGAATTATCTTGCAAACTCTTAAGGATTTTAGATTGTATGCCAAATTTTCTAAGTGTGAGTTTTGGCTTTGTGTTGTGACCTTTCTTGGGCATGTTGCTTCTAGTGAAGGGACTAAGGCCAACCCACAAAAAGTTGAGACAATTAAGAAATGTCCTAGACCCACGACTCCAAGTGACATTAGGAGCTTCTTGGGTTTGGCTAGGTATTATCGGAGGTTTGTGCAGAGTTTCTCTTTTATTACTGCTCTACTGATAAAGTTAACTCATAAAAAGGTTAAGTTCTGCCTGAGGGCACTGATGGTTTTGTTGTCTATTGTGATGCATCCCGATTGGCACTAGGTTGTGTGTTGATGCAATATGGCAAAGTGATTTTCAATATTAGTGGTGATGGTATATTGAGGTGCCAAGATAGATTATGTGTTCCAAAGATGTTGTTGGGTTGTGAGGAAAAAATTTGGCTGAAGCTCATGAGTTGCATTATACTATTCATCCTGGTTTGAGGAAAATATATCATGATCTTAAGGATATTTATTGGTAGAATAATATAAAATGAGATGTGGCCAATTTTCTGGGTAAGTGCATAATGTGTCAGCAAGTGGAGGTGGAGCGCTTGAGGCCTGATGGATTGACTCAAGACATTTAACTGTCCGTGTGGAAATGGGAAATAAATAATATAGATTTTGTTATCGGTCTTCCGCGGTCTTGCCAACAATTTGATTTGATTTTGTTCATCATGGATAGAATGATTAAGTCTTCTCACTTTTTGCTAGTGAGGACTAATTTGTCTTCTGAGGATTACGCCAAGGTGTTTATCAAGGAGATCGTGAAGTTGTATGGTACTCCAATTTCCATCATATCTGATTGGGGTACCCAGTTCTCATCTCACTTTTGGAGGTCGTTTCAGCGAGGTTTGGGTACTAAGGTAACCCTTAGTACCACTATATACCCACAAATAGATGGGCAATTAGAAAGGACAATTCAAGCCTTGGAAGATATGTTTTGGGCTTATGTATTTGATTTTGGTGGTATTTGGATTGACCACTTGCCTCTCATAGAATTTGCCTACAACAATAGTTATCCCTCTAGCATTGGTAGGCTCCGTTTGAGGCCTTATATGGTAGGAGGTATTGGTCTCCTATTGTGTGGTTTAAGTTTGGTGAAAATAAGTTATTTTGACCTGATTTGGTTCACCAAGCCATGGAGAAGGTGAAGGTGATTTGGGATTGACTTAATACCACCCAAAGTTGCCAAAAGTCCTATGCAGATGTGAGGTTGGAGTTCAGTGTTGGTGATTGGGTGTTCTTGAAGGTATCTCCCATGATGGGAGTGATGCAGTTTGGAAAGAAGGGGAAGCACAGTCCCCGTTATGTCAGTCTGTACTTAGTTTTGAAGAGTGTTGGTAATTTTATATGAATTAGAGTTTTCTTCTAGTTTGAGCTTAATTCATCTGGTGTTTTGTGTTTCGATGTTAAGAAAGTGTGCGGGTGATCCTTCGACGGTTGTTCCCTTGAAAAAGGTGGGTATTTCAAATTCTTTACCTTATGAGAAAGTCCAGTTGAAATTTTAGATCGGCAAGTTTGTCGGTTGCAGACTAAGGATGTTGCTTCAGTAAATGTTCTTTGGAGGAACCAAAATATTGAGGAAGCTACTTGGGAAGCCATGGAGGACATGAATTCCAAGTATCTATTCTTGTTCCCCGTTCAGTATAATAGTGCTTGAGGTATGTACCTTAACATTCCTGCTTTCTGTCTTTGTCAAAGAAAATTATAATTTTCTCGGTGTCTTTGTTATCTGCCTTAAAGGTAAGTGTTGTCATATTGGAGTCAAATTGTTCTAATAAATACCTTGTCCTATTATTCTAGGACGAGTGATCCTAAGGGAGGAGTATGTAATGCCCTAGGTTTTTGGTCCTTAAAAATTTCTGAAATTTTATCCTCACTGACTTGACCACAACTTACCCTATGAGTCATAGGGAGTCTTGAAGATTCATTGAACCAAATCGTAACCAAATTAGTAAGTTTGTGACTTTGTATTGCTCTAATTACAAGTGGCTCACTATGAGTCGTAAGGACTCGGTACGAGTCATTGGGTGCAAATCATAGGGTGTCCAGTGTATACTCCATATGGTTTCTGTGTTGACTATGACTGGACCCTATGAGTCGTAGGGTCCTATTATGTGTAGTATAAATAGAGTTGTAGGGTCAGCAGTGTTTGGGTGCCCTAGAAACTATTTTTGCTACTGCTCATGGTGACGAGTAGTAATGAGTCGTTTAGTGACCCGTAGTCACTGATGACTAAATTTTAGCTTTTAATTTGAGGGAACTTTGGACAATTCTCTTCTCACCCAATTAAAACCCCTCATTTATAAAGAACTTAAGGGGTCTATTTCTCATTCATAATGTACTCAAACACTCCCAAAGCACGCTCAAGTCTCTCAAACAGCCATACTTAGGGTTTCTAAGAAGTAGCTTATCAAGGGCTTTAGGATTGAATTCTATTCGTGAAACTTGGTATTTCAGGCATGTTACTCTTCCCCCATTATTATATTGTTAAAGCATGGGTTTTAAATTATAATTTATATGGTTATAATGTTGGATTTGAGACAAGGGTTGAGTTTTTGAATAATTATTTTTAAACAATGTTTCCTATGATTTGCCTATGATTAATTATGCTTGAATTATGGTTTTAAACTTGTGGGGTGCATGGTTATACTTATGGTGAATAAAAGGGATTGTGATTTCCCCAAACTTGTGACTTTTGAAATGGTTACGACCTCAATCCCATATTGTGGAATTGGCTTTGAATATGAAAATTATGCACATTGAACTACTCTTGAACTATTGCATGATGTGAACGGTAAATAATGCATGATGATTTTTGAATTAAACCTTATAGGGTTGTGTGATTCCCAAAGGTAATGTATAATTGAACCAAAGGGGAATGTGAATTCCCCAAAGTGATGATAATTTATTTGGCATGTTGATGTTACCTTGAAAGTGTAGTTCGTATGATGATACTAACAATGTATGCCTAAATCTTTACCATGGTTCAATAAATGGAAACGTGTGTTAATTGTTTTAATTGGGCTTTAATGAGGGTTGTGTAGTTGAGTCGTGAAAGTAGAGGTCCTGAGGGACCAATACTGGAAAATGCGATTGCCAATGCGGGGGTCTATATGACCAAGTGATTCTAGTCCCCCTTGTTATTATTATCATATGATTGGGAGGTTCAAGTCCCCTACATTATATTACATGATTTGGTGCTTGTGTCACCTTGATATACCGGGTGGTTTGAGTCCCTCATAATGCATGTGTATACCCTCGGTTCATGTGGACAAATGCATTGGGGCCCTATTAGTTGGGGGAGAGCTGGGCCTATATAGCTCATGGTTGCCTACTTATGTTATGACGATTGAGATACACATTCTAGGCTACAGTTTTAAAGTGCATGCTAAGCCTTGTTCCCTACCCCGACATATTATTCACATATGTATTATGATGTGATTCATGTGGTATTTGAAATAATTGGACTTGACATTATTTTTTTAGTTATCCCTGAGTTTCATGCAAGTGTTTTCACCACTAACCATCTCTGGATATTGCATCCCCACACGCTGTAGAGTCTGAAGATAAGTCTACTTTCCTGCACAGAGTTAGGTGGATCAGCACGATTCATCGGTCCTTTGTGGTGAAGTAGTGAACTTCTATTCTTCAGAAGTCTTAGACATTTCATTAGTTCTATCATAGATTAGAATTGAGAGTTTACATTATCATCAAGATTATCATTGTCATTCTCATCTTTCAGAGTCGGGGGCATGTCTCGACCAGGACTGTTTTTTTGTTCTTTGTTAGAAGGATTTTTGGATTACTGTGGGCTTGGGCGATGTTGATTGGTTGTTTTACTGGTTATGGTGACTTATCTTTTATTCTTTAAACGTATATTTTCTATCTTGTTATATGTTAGGAATTCATCTGACATTCGGGATATTATGTTCACTTAGTTAGGTGCAGGAGGTAGTCTCCGGTCCATGTGGGACTTGAGATACCCGTCACGGCTGGGCCCTATTTTGGGTCGTGACAGGTATAGACAGATATTATTAGTATATTAAAATAAGTGAATCAAGGCCTACAAACATAATTTATCCAAAATAGTTTAAGTTTAAGTTAATAAAAGCGACCGTACTGGAACCACGGGACTCGAGGGGTGCCTCATACCTTTCCCTCGGTCAACAAAATTTCTTACTCAGTCTTCTATTTTTGCAGACCAATAAAGATTCATTTCATTTTTATTAGGCATTCAATAAGGTGAGTTGGAACACCACAACTCGATTAAAGTGCCGACTCTGTAAATAAAATAATCTCTATTCAATATCGTCACTTCAATTGGAAAATCTTCAACCCAAAAAGGGGGTATGATATCTCTGGTGACTCTGCAAGGGGATAACCAGAATCTGAGATTTATAATATTGACTTGTACATACTTTAATAATTTAGATATTGTGTTTGTTGACCTAATGTGCTACTTGCCGCTCACTTATCGCTTATATATTGTTGAATTGTATTATAAACTATCTTTTCTCGTACACCCTCTCTGAGTCTCTGAAACATAAGATAGAAGTGACATAAAATATGCATACTACTTTGTTTTTAAGATAAAGTCAAAGTGTCAAGGCACCTGTTGAAGGATTATTCGTCACATATGTTAGGCAGGGTTCGGACTAACAACGAAGGCGGAGTAGGACTGCTACCAAGAAAGTTGTCCCTCTCTGACTCAAGTTTCCGCTCGAGTAAGCCAGTTTAGACACCTATCCCTAACAGGTTTAACCTAGTAGAACTAAAACTCAAATATATCTATCCTTATTAGGCTCCATTTTATCTATTCATGTGCCTTTGGCTTAACAAGACTCATCACAGGGGCTGAGTCTATCTAGGACAAGTGTCCCTCTTTATATGGCCAACATGTGCATCCTATGTGCTCTTTGACATTTATTTAGGAGGAATGTTTGATTGTTGACCGAATTTAGGTAGTTTAGCAAAATAGAAGAGAGTAACTTTTTCTCCAATATTTATAACCATCTTTTTATAAAAATAAAAATTTTAAAAATTTGGATTTTTAAAATTATTTTACGATCTTCACGAACTACGAGTGTCTGATTCTCACTCGCTAGTGTGATACATAGGAAACCCTTCCCGATTATTACCCTATTCCCTTTTCAAAAAAAGAAATAATCACGCATTGATTGTCTGAGGGATATTTTGAAACTATGTCTAATTTCATTATTATTTTCTAATCCTCAAGTTTAATTTATATACATATATTTTAATAACCCTGAAACTTTAGGGGTCGGGTGTAATGACCCTTCAGGTTATTTTTCGTACTTCTACTTATTTTTGCTATTAGAGATTTTCTATAACTTCCCCAAGTCATTTAGGACTTGTTAGGATGTCACGACCCAAACTAACGGACCGTGCGAGCACCTACGCTATCCTAAGTAGCTAGGCGAACCCTTATTACCCAATTTAAAATATGTAGAAGACTTCTATTTTTAAGGAAATACTGAATTAAATATAAAAAAGTAAATTAAATATCAATAAATATTTTTTTTTCAAAAACTTCTTACAACTGTCCTTCACTAAACCAAGACCTGGTCAAACATGTAAAAGAGCCACCTATTACAAAATAGATTGATAGTAAAATAAACAACATAAAGACTCTAACATCTACCAGGAAGGAAGTGCAGAAGTTAGTACTCATTAAGTACTCATTTGTGTTTACTTTATTAAACTCATTAATTAGTACTCATTTTTTTACTCATTAAGTACACATTTGTGTTTACTCATTTGTGAAGAAGTTAGTACTCATTAAGTATTCATTAGAATCTAAGCATACAAGGCTCTATTGGAGCCTTAAGTACTCATTAAATGTCGAAATACCACTACCTTCTTAAATACTGCAACTTGTGTTTTAGCATCACCACCTATAATTAGCACAGTCAAGCGTATCATTATCCTCTACCTCTTTCCACATAATACTATTATCATACTAATTCAAGTCATCTATCCTTTAGATATTACTATGCTCATCAAAACTCGATCTTAGTATAATTCTCCTCATCATATTATTGTACAATGCATACAACTTAATACCATTATAACTCAACTAGTTTCATCACTAGAGCAACTAAAAAACATCATGTTAACATACTATATTTACGACAATCTCCTTTCGGCCACATAACACATAATATCATAAATATCACATAATCAATCAATAATATAATTTTTGGGATTAAAGTAAAGTTCTTATATATTTATCCACCTCAACTCCATGCCCACAGGCCTAGACATGCTTTCTCTCATCAATTCTAAATTATGAAAATATAAAATTACAGTCTTCTATGCATTAACCTAACCTACCTGGATGCCAAGCTTTCAAGAGAAACAAGCTGTAACATTGATGTTCTTTCCTTTCCTTTATGCCTTAGAATAATCGACCTTCTAAAAAACAAGAAATAATAAGAGTTATTAAATAATTACTCTTCAAATAAATATATTGGGGATTCAAACATACTAATTCAATTCATAATTAAAGAGCTATATTATTTTCCAAGGTCAATTAGCCATTAAATAACTTTTAATGGAGTTTTTATGCTAAAGGTCTCATCTTTATGTAATTCAAGAATATTTCATCTTGAATTTATTAGGGATAATTTAGTTTTAATTGAGTTTTTATGCTAAAGGTCGCTACAATCAGATACCAATTTAGCATCCGTTCATCCCCAAATGGACATTCAGTTGAGAAAAGGACGAGGGTGGAATTAGAGATATATTACTAATAGAGTTTCTTATACTGCACCCTACTCACTCACTTGATATTTTTATCAACCAATCTACATTCTATACTCAATCATTCTATCAAAACATTTCAAAAAGAAGATGGGGAGCCAAATGTTTACACATAAATCACTTATTCTCCTTTCAACGGTCTAAGTCTAAAACTTGAGTTTTACAAATGTGAGATAAAGATGGTTAGAAGATTCACCTTGAAGAAGAAAGATATTCAAAAATACCTCTCTTTTTTACCGAAGCTCTAGAGCACCAAATTCAATTCTAAAAAGTACTATGAGATGCTACATGAATCTATTACTCAAATTTGAACACTATATAAGTCACATCTAATCCACCCAACACACAAGATCTCCATGAGACACCTGAATGAATTTCTAGCCATGACTATCCTATGGAGAATCTATATTTGATCATATTAAGCCACCACACCACTTACAAGTCACATAACTTAGATACCCGTATGAACTCAATCAAGACTATTAAGTTCATTCTATAAAACTAGCTTTAATATTTCACAAACACTATTATTTTTACCTCAAAATCACCCATGATTCGAACTTAGTTTTTACTACTATACATACGTGACAACACAACCTCTCACTCATTACACAGACTTACTAGATATCCCACAGAATTATTGCCTATAACATATTCTCCTCTACAACATTGTTGATATCCATCTCATCATCATACCTTAATCACTCAACAAGCAATATCCACCAAGTATCACCCAAGGAAAGATCAATCACGCCATTTAATAGTTCACTTATATTCTCCCATTTAGGGTTATTCTTAATTATTCTATGGGTTTAACTAATTCAGTTGATTTTACATTGTCGTCATCACAGAAATTACTACCTTTTAAAAGTGTCATATATCAGCCTACCCTATAGGACCTCCAAATGCATAATTCATCCACAAGGTCAATTCAACAATAATTTATCTTCTTAAGATTTTCCCTAATGCACAAATCCACAGCTAAAATTTATGCCTAAGCAATCACTAACTCAATATTTTTGTCATGACAAATATTTCATTATCAAGGATCACACATACAACAACAACAATAACAACATACCCAGTGTATTCCTACATAGTAGGGTCTGGGGAGGGTAGAGTGTACGTAGACCATACCACTACCTTAGGAGAAGTAGAGAGGTTGTTTCAGATAAACCCCTAGCTTAGGACTGATAACAGTATACCAAACACAAAAGGTAAGTGCATATAAACTAGTACGGTACGTAAGTAAACTAACAGTATAACAAACACCAAAAATAAGTGTATATAAACTATTATGATATGCAAAATAGCTACACGATAATACTACAACCACAACACCACGAACAAGAAACTCTAGAAACAAAAGATCGCCCCCTACTATTACCGACGCACTCCCACCCCTAACCCTCTACCCTAATCTGTATGGCCATGCTTTCCTATCAAGGTTCATGTCCTCCGTAAGCTATAACTGCTCCATATCTTGCCTAATCACCTTGCTTCAATATTTTTTTGGTCTACCTCTACCCTGCCTAAAACCATCCATAGCCGATGTCTCGCACCTCCTACTGGAGCATCAGAGCCCCTCCTTATCACCTGCCCAAACCAACGTAACCTTTCTTCTCATATATTGTCCTCCACCCAGGCAATTCCCACCTTTTCCTAAATAATCTCATTCCTCACCCTATCTTTCTTGTATGTCCACACATCCATTGCAACATTCGCATCTCTTCTACCTTTAATCTTTGGGTGTGGGAGTTCTTAACTGGCCAATACTCCACTCCATACAACATAGCCGGTCGGACTACTACTCTGTAGAACTTACCTTTAAGCTTCGGGGGCACTTTCTTATCTTATAGAACTCCAGAAGCAAGACTCAATTTCAACCACCCTATCCTATTACGATGTGTGACATCCTCATCAATCTCAACATTACCTTGAATCATAGACCCCAGATACTTAAAACTCTCTCTCCTCTGAATGTCCTGTGAGTCCATCTCCATAACCACTCCAACATCTTGTGACACATCACTGAACTTATACTCCAAGTACTCCGTCTTGTTCTACTTAACCAAAATTCTTTAGACTCAAGCGTTTGTCTCCAAATCTCCAACTTATCATTAACTCCAACCCGAGTCTCGTCAATCAGTACCATATCATCTGCAAATAATATACACTAAGGCAAATAAAAATAGGCTAAGAGTGGATCCCTGGTGCAACCCTATAAAAATTAGGAAGTGCTCCGAATCTCCTCCTACTGTCCTCACACGAGTGTTCACACCATTATACATATCCTGAATCGACCTAGTGTACGCCACGGGCATCTCTCTATCCTCCAAGAACCTCTACAAAATCTCCCTGGGAACTCTGTATTATGCCTTCTCATGATCAATAAACACCATGTGCAAGTGTTTCTTCCTCTCCTAAAATTGCTTAACTAATCTCCTCACAAGGTGAATGGCCTCAGTGGTCGAGCGATCTGGCATGAAACTAATTGATTCTCAGAGATCATCACGGTCCTTCTCATCCTCAACTCTATCATCCTTTCCCAAACCTTTATAGTATGACTCAACAACTTAATACCTTTTTAGTTGTTGCAACTCTGGATGTCTTCCTTGTTTTTATACACTGGAATCATCATGCTCCACCTTCATGCTTCAGGCATCTTCACTGCTTTAAAAATAATGTTAAACAACCTTGTCAACTACTCCAAACCTTCCCCGCTAGTGCTCTTCCAAAAATCCACTGGAATCTCATCTAGCCCCATCGCCCTACCCTGCCACATCTTGTAAATAGCTCTCTTGACCTCCTCGGCCTTGCTATGCCTACAATAACTATAATTGCAACACTCCTCAGATTTCTCTAAGTCCCTCAACATGAAACCTTGTCCCTTTCAATGTTCAAAAGTTTATGAAAATAGGACTTCCACCTCTTCCTAATGAGCGCATCCTCAATCAACAATGTACCATTCTCTTCTTTGATACACTTCACATGGTCAAGGTCACAAGACCTCCACTCCCTAGCCTTGACAAGCCTATACAATTTTTTATCTCTACCTTTCTCCTCTAAGGTCGCATATAATATCTCAAAAGCTGCAGTCTTAGCCACTGTAACCGCTAACTTAGCCTTTTTTTAGCTACCTTATACTCCACCTTATTCTTTTGACTTTCCTAATCATCCTTGCTCTTAACTAACTTAGCATAATCCACATTCATAGACTCTATCTTTTTCTTAACCTCTTTATTCTACCACCAGTCTCCTCGATGCTTGCTGGATCGACCTCTCGAGACACCCGACACCTATCTAGCGGTTCCCTAAAGTAATTGGCAGTCGTCTCCCATATACTATCCACACCCCATCTACTCCCTTAAGCCCCTTACTCTTTAACTTCTTCTCTATTTCCAAAGCACTAGTTAAAGTCAAGATACCCCACTTAATCTTGGGCCGAGTCTCCACACTTCTCTTCTTTTTTCCCTTATTAAAAAACAAGTCCACTAACAATATATGCTGAGTCGAAAGATTCTCTCTAGGTATGAATGTACAATCTTTACATAGCGCTCTATCCCCTTTCCTAAGAAGTAAAAAGTCTATTTGAGTCTTGGCAACTGAACTACGAAACGTAATAAGGTGTTCCTCCTTCTTTGGAAAACTCAAATTCACTATCCACAACTCAAAAGCCTTAGAAAAATCCAAAATAAAAGCTCCTCCTTCATTCTTCTCCCCAAAACCGAAACTCGATTCATGTCATGGATCGCACATAATATCAAATAATTGAACAACACAAGGATTTATCCATAACATCATTAGCAAGAACCTTCCATCAAGGGAAACATATATCACCTGAGCCTCTTATTCATGTCTTTTTTTCACCATCTTTTCTTGATATCAGTTCTCATATCATCTTCTCAATTCTCATATCATCAATTTCATCAGTATAATAGTAGGAAAAAACAAGTAAGCACCATGGAATTACTAGTTTCACAACAATAAGAAATCAATAATCCCATCACAATTATCAACAAAAACAACTCTGTCAATTCTTATTACTGAAATTTAAACAAAAATAATTCACAACAATGACAATAATCTAGCAACCCAAATTCAACCAAATATCAAACACAAGCAACCAATAAGTTCACTACTTTCACAAGTCATTACCTATTAATTATAATCTTAAATCATTATTAATCGATACCAATTAAAATCGCCTAGATTTCTTTTCAAAATTATTAAGATACCAATTGGAATCAACTATATTCCAATTGAGCTTTGTTGATATACCAATTCGAATCATATAAATACCAATTGAATCCAACCCAATAGTCAAAGATTAGGACAACACAATGGATAGAAAGAAAGAAAAATGACTTTTACATGCCTCATAGTCTTTCGAAGATTGGGTGTGGGTCCCAACACACCAATCTACAAAACTCTTGTAATTATGGGACGGGTGAGCCTAACGCTCTGATACCAATCATAACCAAAACTAATAGATAGTGCAGGAACTTATGCTATCCTAAGTAGCTAGGAGAACCCTTATTACCCAACTAAAAATATGTGAAATACTTCCATCTTTAAAGAAATACTGGATTAAATATAATAAAGTAAATTAAATATCAATAAATAATTTTTTTCAAAAACTCTTTACAATTGTCCTTCACTAACCCAATACTTGGTCAACATATATGTAAAAAAAGGATCTTGGGCCTAACTCAACCTCAAAATCTAGATCATGAGGGAAGTATTGTTCAAGTCTATATAAGGAGACCAATTACCCATCTCTTTTTTTATGTGGGATACTTAACACTCCCCTGCATAACCAGGCCTCGTTAACTGGAGCGTGGATAATATAATATGGGGACCCAATATCGGTGAACAAAAATTTGGGATGGTCCTGGCTCTAATACCATGTAAAGAATGGATCTTGGTCCTAACTCAACCTCAAAAGATATCTCTTGAGGAGAAGGATTTCCCAAGCCTTATAAGGAGACCAAAGACACTTTAACCCACCGATGTTAAGTATCCTACATCAGAAAAAGGATGGGTAATTGGTATCCTTATATGGACTTGGACAATCCTCCCCTGATGAGATAGCTTTTGAGGTTGAGTTAGGCACAAGATCCATTCTTTACATGGTATCAGAGCTAGGCCCATCCCAAATCTTTGTTCACTGATGTTGGGCCCCCATATTATATTATCCATGCTCCAGTTAATGAGGCCTGGGCATTCAGGGGAGTGTTAAGTATCCCACATCGGAAAAGGTATAGGTAATTGGTCTCCTTATATGGACTTAGACAATCCTCCTCTCATGAGCTAGCTTTTAAGATTGAGTTAGGCCCAAGATTCATCCTTTACATGGTATCAGAGCCAGACCCACCCAATTTATTTGTTTTTTATGTTGGGCCCCCCATCTTATATTATCCACGCTCCAGATATCCAGTCTTGGGCATGCGAGAAGGAGGGTGTTAGAGTCCTACATCGGTGGGTTAAAGGGTCCTTGGTCTCCTTATAAGGCTTGGGCAATCCTCCTCCTCAAGATCTAGATTTTGAGGTTGAGTTAGGCCCAAGATTCATTCTTTACAATGTACAAGAGCTATCTACTACAGAATAGACTGACAGTAAAATAAATCACATAAAGGATCTATCATCTTCTATGAAGAAAGTGCAGAAGTTAGTGCTAAATATCGCCATCCATCGAGTAACTGCAAACAAACCCGTATCCAGTCTACATCCCAAGAAAAAATATAGAAGAGTAGGGTCAATACAAACAAATGTACTGATAGGCATCATTGACTGACCAGTGTTAGTTCATATAATCACAAAATAGAATAAAAATAAAATCATGACATCTGAAATGGAATATAGTTCAACTTAAATTTTAATATCATTATAATACTTTCATGTATAATTTATAATTCTCCAACTCTATTAATGAGATTATATTCGCCACTAGCATAGTACAACCTCATTAACTCACAGCATCCACCACAATTAAACACTAAACCATCACTATCACTTCTTTATTTACATTAACTTTTCTATTACCCATATCTATAGGATTGTTATGACCCGAACCATGGCCTTCCCTTGACAAGCATCTCAAGTTCCTCATGGATCGGAGACCACCCCTTTTCACCTAATCAAACAATATGATATCCTTGATGTCGGATGAATTTTGAACATATAACAGGATAAATTTAAAGAATAAAAGATATTTCAATGTTCAATAACCAACAACCGGCCAAAATAATTGATCAACATCACCCAAGTCCACAGTAATCCAACGAAGCCTTCTAAATAAATAACCAAAACAAGTCTTGGTTGGGACATGCCCCCGACTTTGACAGATGACAATGATAATGTTGATGATAATGTTAATGCTAATGAAAGAAAACTATCTACTCAAATCTAAGAATGGAAGCTGGTGAAATGACTAAGCCTTCTAGAGAATGGAAGCTCACCACTTCACCACTATGAATCAACAAATTGAGCCGACCAACCTAACTCTGTGAAAGAAAAGTATAAGTAGCTCCAATGACTACATCGCACGGGGATACAACGTCCAAAGACAGTTAGTATGGTGAACACTAGCATGAAACTCAAGGATAAGGATAACATAATGCCATGATCAATAGTTTTAAATTATTCAAATCCAATGATCATAATCAAACACACACATATATATATCACTTGCCGAGAAGGGGAACAAGGCTAAACATGCACTTTACAACTTTATCCTAGATTGTGTAGCTCAACCGGCGTAACATAAGAAGGCACCCAAAGCTATATGGGTCGAGCTCCCACACCTGGTAAGGCCCCAATGGATATGGACGCAAGAACCAGAGGGTATATATATTCATTATGCGAGAATCAAACCTCCTGGCATATAAAGGTAACACGAGCACCAAATCATGTAATATAATATGGGGGGCCCAAACTTTCCAATCATGTGATAATAATAATAAGAGGGACTCAAACTTCCCGATCATATAGACCCCCATGTTAGCAATCGTAAATTCGAGTGTGTGACCCTCGGGACCACCAATTTCACGATCATCTACACAACCCTCATTAGAGCCTAATTAAAAAAAAATTCATACATTCCCATTTATTGAACCATATTTTACATTATGGCATATATTGTTAGTATCGTTATACCAACTACACTTGTAAGGTAACAACAACATGCCAGAACAATTACATTACTTAGGGGAATTTACAACCCACTTGGTTCTATCGTATTTATTTAAAAATATTAATTTAAATTTTTTGATAAGCTAATTAAATACCGATAAATATATTTAAAATTGTAATATTGGACCCATAAAACGGGCCCTTCATATCTAGTACTTATATATAAGGAAGGTGTAATGACCTAAAAATTTGATGAAATATGTAAAATATATTTTTTTGTGTTATTTGACTATTTTATCCCCTTACGTAGTTGCAATATGATATTTTAGGAGTGTGGAGCTGATTGGCATAGTTTTTGAACGCATTTTGGCACCATTTATGCGATATTATGGTTTGTGATGGCTTCGAGAGCCTTATTTTAAACTTATGTGGATATCTTTTGATCCATGCGATGGATGGCTGAACGAACTACTTTAGCAGCTCTGGTATTTTTATTCTAGTTTAGGTAGACCTTTGGTTTGGGTCTCAATGCACCCGAGCTCATTTCAACCTATTGGTCAGAAATCTAGAATTTAGAAATATGGATGTAGGAATCACATTTGTTCAAAGTGACCTTGGATGGAAAATCTGACTGCGCCAACAGCTTCAGAATATCAATTTTAGGGTGGTAATATGTTCGGAGTGATTTCATGGCTTTTAAATCTCATTTTGATTTGGAAAATTGTGATTTCGGATTTCGGAGGTCAACTCTGTGAAAATGATATTTTTTCTAAAATTCAGCATCGCCAACGCATTCAAAACATCGAATGTAGTGTGATTGCATAGTTCGTTCGCATTCATCGGACTCCAAACGAATCTTGGGCACCCCTTCGAAATCCGGGTCAAACTAAAAAAACCAATTTTTTCGACTGGTGCACAGTATTAAAAATAACATTTTTACCCTTTTCTTTGCCATTTTTGTCGATTCTTTCACCTTGCCTCTCGAGGGTTAAACCCTAAAATAGTGTTAGAACTTAAAAGTGAATCTTGTGGACGATTGGAAAGCTAGATTAACATAAATTTCTTAATTCTCTTAAGGATTTAAGGTAAGAATTCACCCTTTTCTTAATAATTTCTTGATTAAATTCTCAAAAACCCAAAAATCTTAGGACTTAATTTTAATCCCCAATTTCACTTCCTTTTACTTGAATAATATTTTAATCTTATAATTACTAGTTTTTCATCAGTTTAACCTTTAAAACATCTCCGATTCTGGATTTTAACTCGAATTTTTAAGATTTTATTCGGTAAAGCTTAAAAAATAGGTTTTCTTCGATTTGAACCTCGTTTTTACTTGAATTTTCAGCTCTATATTTCTAAAAATATCGGGAACACGATTTTGAAGTAAAGTTATGATTTTGCCCTTCTTTTTTAAAAACCTATTTTGGGCAGTCTGTTTTGACCCTGAATCAAAAGTAGACGATATGGGTATCATTGGCTTTTTTTGACACGTAGATTCTATATTTCTTGATTTTATTTAATTTTGGGATTATTCATGAAAAATAAGGTCGTGGGTTTGAAGTGTAGTGGACCGGTTTTGGTATTCGAGGTAGGTTATGGCTTAACTCTTTCAGACTGGGTTGGGTAGTAAATGATGGTACAAAATTCATGTTAAGGGTGGGAAATAATCATGAAAAAAATGACTATCTATGTGTTGTTCCCGTGTAGGGGCCTATATGTGATGTAATTGTCAAGATTGAAATATAACATGATATGTGTGACCGTGTGGGGTCCTGTTATATTGAAACCTTGAATACATGTGAATAATTGTATTGTGTTGTTGAAATGCTTAATATGGTACCATTGGTGTATTGTGATTATATTCATACTTTATTGGCATATAAGATATGTGAAAATTCATGGATGAAACAAAAATAATGAGTGGATATTGGCTCATGTGGTTGTGAAAATGTATCATTGTGGGTGGTTACAAAAATATATCATGTGGTTGATTGTGGAAATACTCATTATGATTGGTTGTGAGCATTACATCCTTATATCATACTCATTCATGAAACATTGGTACCACCGCGGCAACACCTGAGTAAAACTGACAACACCTTTTTTAAAAAACCCTTCCCAAGGAATATGTCAGGAAGGAGATATTTAACGCCTTATAAAAATCTTTTCTACGGATATGCCAAAAAGGAGATATGAGATATATGGACTATATACAGGTTGATGAACCCCCATGAGTCCTGCATTGGGAGGCTTGCCTCCGTAAATATATACGGGGATGGTGTGACGATTTTGGAGGTTGTGCAATGATCTTATGCATCCTCATCATCATCAGCAGCAGCAACATTATCATCATCATCATCATATACATTGCACTTGCTTTATTGTGTTTTATGTTGTGATTGTATTGCCATATTGACTTTTTATCTATCTATTTGATCTATATCTTGACTTGTTAATGTCTAAGTTTTGTATCTTCCTCTATTTGTACTTGATGATCTTGATTATACATGTTTCTCTTTTGTTCTACTTGTATGTGATATTTTGTATATTTCCATCCCTATCTGGTGTGTTGTTGTATTATGTATTGATATTGTAGAACTGTTAGTGCAAGTGGTATGGGCTACCATTGTGGGACAGTTCTGATTGCAGGTGACGTGCCTATAGTGTATATTTGGTATGCTTTATTTGCTACTTTGTTGGGTCAGCCTGTGATGCCTACAGAGTACAAGTGGACTGTACTCATGCCTACTACACCCTTTCGATGTAGGTCCTAGATCGAGTGCGCCTTAGCTTTCTTGACTCAGGCTATTGTTGTAGCTTCTAAGGTAGCAGTTGGACATTTATGCATTTGGAGTTTACCTCTATCTTTCTATTAGTTATGTCTTTATTAGTATTCAGAGACAGATGTTGACCTTGTGTGGATATTTTTGATGTCTTTGACTCATGGTTTGTTTTAATAGTTCTTACACTATTGATAGATGGTTTTGAGAATTTATGGTATTTGGATATGTTCTTTCCACATTATTATAATTACTTGTATGATTCATCTTCATTCTAGAAGTCTTACCTTGGGGAATTTCTGTCTTTTTTGGTATCAGTTTGGGTGATAGGCTTACTTGTCAAGGTACGCCGCGACAAGTGCCATCATGACCCTCGTTTTTGGGTCATAATAGGAGGATAAAAAGTTTTGGTAGTCCTCACAAAACTTTTCATCATTTCACATTGCTCCATTTGGCTCTTTCTTTTGTCTTTTCTAATTTTTTTTTACAATTTTTTTGTCTTTTCCTTATTTTTTGACACACAATTCTTTTTCTTTTAAGTTTATTATTTTACATGAATCTTTATTATTGGTGTATTTTGGGTCTTTGACATTGTTCCATTTCAATTAAGGTTCTTAAATTTTGTGATTTTAAATTAAAGATGTACTCCTATCTCATATTAGTTGTCCACTAGCCTCTTCATATGCTTTTACGTAATTATAAATAAGAAGAATAGTCTTATGAATTTCTTTTGAAAAAATTATAAGCTTGCATACACTCTACCAAATGACCCCATAATAATGCATATCCAACTAGCTTTTGCAATTTCTCCTTTCTCCACCTTTAGGGGTGCCAAATGGATGATTTAAGTTGAGTTTGAAGATATTAAATGGGTTGAGTTGGATATTGGGTTGGGTCATGACCCGTCCAAATTTGCTTTGCGTTGAAATAAGTAAAGTATCTGGTTGGGTCTTGATCCTCCCTATTTGATCCACTTAGTCTAAAGAAAATATTTGAATGACAATTGTCGCTAGAGTATGTAATAAGATGGATCGCTCTAAGTCTATATAGTGATACAAAAATAATAGAATACTGATAAAGAATACAACTGCATAACAAATATGATCAAACTACTATAGATAGTAAAACCTATACATTATATTCAACACTTGGTATCAGGTGTAGAATAGTGTCCTGAACAAAACATAAACATCAAAAGTAAAGATGATGACAAGAACAATCTGAAGTAGCTCCTGCAGCAACTACTCTATTGATCTCAAGTCTCAAAACCAAATAAAATGTAGTGTATCCACCTTTACTTTCACAGACAAGATTTACAAAAAAATTTATTTCCATGTTTCAAAAGATCAGAGTATGAAGCATCTTGTTGAACATAATCTATGTATCTTTATTATGACACCCCAAGTGTTGACCCCTGGAATTCTTGAGTTTTTACACTCACTGCCCAGACTATGACTCTCCCTATGAGTCATAGGGTGTCACTATGATCGCAGAACCCTAATCGTAGTCTGACAAGTGTGTTTGGCTAAGTCTTTGTGTTGTTCACGATTGGCACCAAACGAGTTATCAAGACTCATTATAAGTCGTATAGTGGTTCACATAGCATAACCAATAAGGGTGTCCAATATTTCTGTCTTTCCTATGACCTGACCTCACGAGTCGTAAGGTCTGAATATGAGTCATAAGGCACGACTCATAGTCAGACCAGTGTTGGTTCCTTTGGATAGTTTCCAGCCTATGACTAAATTTCATGAGTCATAGGGTGACCCTACGAGTCGTAAGGTCACCCGTGATTACCGAGAATCAGTTTTCAGTCTTTTAATTAAGGGCACTTTGGATATTTCCCTCCTTCTCCACTTAGACCCCACGTACATAAAATACCAGAGAGGGGTTATTTTCAATACTTTTACATATTAAACACTCTCTTTATTCTCTCAAATTCCCCATTTAAAGTCAAGGCTAGGGTTTCAAGAAATTGGTCATCTAGGGCTCTAAGGGTGATCTCTTATTCAAATTTCTTGGTGATTAAGGTATTATCTCTCTCCCTAAACTTGTGTTCTCATTATGGAATGAATTGGTTTATTATTTGCATGGTTTTGATATTGGGTTTTGAATTATGAATTGAGGTTTTTGAATGAAATTTGTTTAAATGCTTTTCCTTTGACTATTATGGAGTAATTATAATTAAATTGCTAATTTGTAAACTTATTGGGGTCCATGGGAGTGGTCAATGGAACTAGGGGTATAAGGATTCACTAAACCAATTAGATTTTTGTATTAAAATTAATGAGAACCTCAACCCACTTGCATAAATGGTTTTGGAATGTGAGTAATCAATTGGCTTGACATACTTCTTTAAAATTAATACATAGCATAAATGTCTAATTGAGGAGTATGATCTTAAAAACCTAGTGGTGTACAAGGATTCTCACAAGTGAATGATTTTCTTGGAAACCTTGTGAGGTACGAGGAATCCCCCAACTTGTTTTAATAATAGAGTTTGGAGGTACAAGGATTCCCCCAAGTGATAGCTTAATGACATTCTCTTTCAAGCTATAGTCGGTATAATGATACCACTTGATGATGCCTTAATAATTGACTCCTTAAATTAATGAATGAGTTATGTGCTAAATATTTTATTGGGATTAAAGGGGATTGTGTATCTAGCCATAAAGGTATGGGTCCCCGAAGGAATTATATATAAAACTCATGTTTTCTAATATGAGGGTTGGGATTGTTGACCAAGTGCTTATATCACACTATACATATATTTGTATCATGGGTGGCTTAAGGTATGAGGATCCCCAGACCCTCTATGATATATTCGATATGTATGGATAACACGCACTAGGGCCTGACCAGGGGGTGACCACTGGACCCATAAAGCCTATGGGTTATTTTATGATTGTCAATCTACACAGTCTAGACTAATGTTTTAAAGTTCATGCTAATCACTTTTCCCTACCCTAGCATGATTATATATATATGTATGTACATTGTGTGCATGTGGATTTTACCATGGTTTTGACTTGGCATTATTTTATTCCTTCCATATGCGATGCAGGTGCTGGAGACACTTTTACTTTTCCTGAGCAGTAATAGGATTTCTGGATTATCAGCAGTCATCTTGAAGTGGTGAGCCTCCTTCTTCCAAAAAGTCATTGCTTCTTGGTTTATCTATTATTATAGACTTTTATTTGGACTTGATTTGGCTATCGTCGGGAGCATGTCCTGACTTAGATTGATTTTTGGTTTGGTTTAGAGGCTTTATGGATATTACTGTGGATTGAGTATTGGTTATTGATATATCTTAGATTCCTTTTAGCTTATCCTTATCTATCTTGTTATATGTATGAAATTTAGCAACTATGAGTGAATTATGTTTTTCTTGACTACATAAAGGGGGTGGTCTCTGGTCTACAGTGGACTTAAGATACTCCGTGCGGTCAGGCCCTAGTTTAGGTCATCACAAAGTTGGTATCAGATCCTAGTTTCATGGTCAATTGGGTGTCCACAAATCCATGTTAAGTAGAGTCTCTTTTATGGGTGTGTAGCCTACCACACTTATAAAGGAGAGGCTCAGTCTTTTAATTAAGGACATCCTGGTAATTCCCTCCTACCCCACTTAGTCCCCACGTCTTAAAACCCTCTTTGGTACTTTATTAGCATACTATTCATAATCAAAACACTCTCTCAAACTCTTTAAATTCTCTTAAGAAAGATACTTAGGGTTTCTAAGAAGTTGATCAATTAGAGCTCCCAAGGGCAAATTCTCTTCATAACTCTAGACATGTTACTCTTCCCCAACTATTAATTTATTAAAGTATGTGTTTTAAATAATTATTCTTGTGATCAAGGTTTTGGAACATGGGTTAAGGGTTTTGAATGATTGTTGTTTATATGTTGTTTCATGTTTACATATGCTTTGTTTATGCTTAAACAGTGATTTTGAAATCAATTTGATGCATGGGTATGGTGAATAAACTAGGGGATTGTGATTTCCCCCCAAAATTTGTGAATACTGATAATTGAATTGGTAACAACCCCAACCCAACTTTGTGAAAGAAGTTTGAGTACAATTAAAAATTGCATTGAACTATTTTTTAGAATAATTTCATGATATAAAGAGTTTATTGGAACATGATTGTTGATTTAATAAACAAAGGGAGTTGGTGTTCTCCCACCGTGTATTAATGAACAAAGGGAGTTGTTATCCCTAGTTAATAGAATTGATTTGGCATGTTGATGATACCTTGTAAGTGTAGTTTGTATGACAATACCGACAATGTATGTTGAAATATGTATTATGGTTCAATGAATGGGGATGTGTGATAAATGTTTTAATGAGGCTTAAAAGAGGGTTGTGTTGCTATGCCGTGAAAGTAGAGGTCCCGAGGGACCAATACTAGAAACCACATTTGTCGACGCGGCGGTCGAAATGTCCTGGGGTTCGAGTCCCCTCACTTATGACCAGGTGGCTTGAGTCCACCTTATTATTATGATTAGGAGGTTCGGGTCCCCCATATTATATTACATGATCGGGTGCTTAAGTCACCTTAGTATATATTTGGGAAGTTCGAGTCCCTTATGCATATACATGATATTATTCTCCGGTTCATATGGCTACACGCACTAGGGCCCGACCAGGGAGAAAGAGTTGAGGCCCATATAGTCGGTGGGTACTATTAAATAATGGTTAAGCTACACAATCCAGGATAAAGTCGTAAAGTTCATGCTAAGCCTTGTTCCCTATCCCAGCATATTATATAAGTATGTGTGTATATATATATATGTATGAACATATATATGTGAACATGTACATTGAATTGAACTGAATTTCGAAGTGTAATTACTTTATCATTATCCTTGAGTTACATGTTACTGCTCAACTTACTAACCATCTTTGGATGATGTATCCCCATGTGATACATGTATCAAAGGTACTTTTATTTTCCCTATGTAGTGTTAGGTGGATAGTCTCGGTTCGTTGGTCATTTGTGGTGAAGTGGAGAGCTTTTATTCTCTAAAAGACTTTATTATTCCATCAGTTTCCTTTCATAAACTAGAATTAAAGATTTCACATTAATATTATCATTGTCATAGTTAGAGTCGGGGGCATGTCCCAACACTTTATTTCATTTCAGTTTATTAGAAGGCTTTGTGGATTACTGTGAACTTGTGTAGTGGTGTTGGTTGTTTTGGTTGGTTAACAGTTATTGGTTATATGATTATTTTAAATTTTTTAAGGTTATCTTTATGCTATCTTGTAATATATTTGGGATTCAATCACTATTAGGGCTATTGTGTCTTGTTATCTAGGAGTATGGGGTGATCTACGGTCTTTATTGGACTTGAGATGCCCATCATGGATAGGCCCTGGTTTGGGTCATGACAAAGATGATATCAGAGCCTAGGTTTTGTGTTATTGGGTGTCCATAAAACTGTGTGAAGTAGAGTCTCTTTTATGGGTGTGTAGCATACCACACTTATAAGGGCGAGGCTACGAGATATTTAGGAATGTTTCCCCCTTTTTGCTGTTCTATTTCGGGCTATAGAGTCTAAGATCCTAAAATCTTCTCTAATTCTCATATGTTCATTTTTTAGATCATGCCTCTTAAAAAATTTGATGCTCGTGGAAACTCTTTTGTCCCATCTGAGGACAATATCAATTAATATCGTACTACTTATAGAGTTCAGACTCGATCTAAAGCTCTAGCTCCTGATTGTACTACCACATATGGAGTTCTATTGGTTCCCCTAGCCCTTCTTGGATACCTCAAGTTGATGTGTCTAATGCTGAGTTTCACCAGTCGATCCGTTTGATAACCATATTGGTGGCTTTTGAAACTGAGCGTGTTGCTTCTGTTACTTCATCTTTTGAGTTCACTAGAGTTGGCCAATTTATGAGGTTGAGTCCTCTAACTTTCACTAGTTCAAAGATTAAAGATGATCCTCAAAGTTTCATTAATAAGATAGAGAAGTTTTTTTGTGTGATGCATGCTACTGATGTGGAGGTGTGGAGTTTACTACTTATCAATTGAAGGATATGGCTTATTACTGGTATGAGAAGTGGAATCAGTCTAGGGGTGATAATGTTGAGTCCTCTTTGTGGGATAATTTCTCTAGTACTTTTTTTGATTACTTCTTTCCCTAGGAGTTGAGGGAGGCAAAGGCTGAGGAATTCATGAATTTGAAGCAAGGGAGGATGACAGTGAAGGAGTATGCCTTAAAGTTTCATTAGATATCATGTTATTCTCCTGAGTTAGTATCTAATGAGGAAATTTGCTTCTACATTATCCTATGATTTGATTTTGGAGAGCAAGCCCGCTTTGCTGAACAAGGATATGAATATCTATAGACTTATGGTGTATATGCAAAAAGTGGAAGAAGAAAAGACTAAACAAGCAGAGATGAGTGAAAGATAAAATAAAAAGTTTCGGTATTTAAACTAGGATGGAGGACAAAATAGAGTGGTAGAAATGGTGGAAATAGTCTAAGAAAAAATGGTTACTTCTGGTACCTATTCTACGGATAGTGCTCCGTATTCGAAATCGTCCAATGATCGCTATTTTTAGAGCAATAATGGGTCTAGGGCACAGGGTGCCCAGTCTTAGACTAGTGAAGCTCAGTCATCCTATCTTATCCCTCTTGAAATTTCTGTAAGCAGGTGCATCATGGATTTTGTAAAAAAAGGGAGGAATAAGTTCTTTAAATATGGTCAGTTGGGCCATCTGTAGCGGGATTGTCCATTAGTCAGGGTTTCCACTAGGGCTAATAAGGTTTCAGTTGCCACATCTTCTGCTCCTGCACCAAAGGGTGCTACTTCTGGCTCCTACACTGGTCAGAAATGCTTTTATGCTCTTTCCACTTGTTAGGAATCTGAAGTTTCTCCTAGTATTATCACTGGTATATTACACCTATTTTCCCGTGATAAGTATTATCTACTTGATCTGAAGTCTACTCTTTCTTATATGACCCCATATGTGGCTGTTCATTTTGATTTTGGTCCTAATTCTATTCCTAATCCTTTCTTTGTGTCTACCTTGATGGGTGACTCTGTGGTTGGAAGAAGGGTTTATAAGGGTTGTGTGGTGTCTATTTGTGGTAGGGAGACCTTGGTAGATTTAATAGAGTTGGATATGTTAGATTTTGATGTTATCCTACGGATGGATTGGTTGCATTTATGTTATGCCTCTCTATTCAGACTCGTAAGGTTATTTTTAAATTCCTGAATGAGTCGGTTATAGAATGGGGAGGGAGTTCCCTAGTGTCTAAGGAAAGATTCATTTCGTATCTTAGATCCCAAAGGTTGATCTCCAAGGGGTGTTTATACCATTTAGTTCATGTTAAAGATTCTAGTTCTTAGGGTCCTTCATTGCAATCTATTCTCGTGATTTGTGAATTTCCCGAATTGTTTTTTGATAACCTTCCTAGTGTCCCTCCCGATAGGAAAATAGATTTTAGGATTGATCTTATTTTGGATATCCATCCTATCTCCATCTGTCCTTATAGAATGGCTTTGGCTGAGTTGAAAGAACTCAAGGAGTAGTTGAAATACCTTTTTGATAAGGGTTTTATTCATCCTAGTGTGTCTCCGTGTGGTGCTATTATGTTATTCGTGCGTAAAAAGTATGGGTCCCTTAGAAATGTGCATAGATTACCGCCAATTAAATTAGGTAATGATAAAAAATAAGTACCCTCTTTTGAGAATTGATGGTCTGTTTGACCAGCTTCAGGGAGATAAGTACTTTTCTAAGATTAACCTTCGATCGGGTTATCATCAGCTGAGGATTAGGGAGGTGGATATCCCTAAGACTGCTTTTCAAACCCAGTATAGTCATTTTGAGTTTTTGGTGATGTCCTTTGGTTTGACTAATGCACTAATAATATTTATGGATCTTATGAACTAAGTATTCCATCAGTTTCTAGACTTATTCGTCATCGTGCTTATTGATGACATTTTGGTGTATTCCAAGAGTGAGGCAGATCATGCTGATCATCTCCGTATAGTATTACAGACTCTTAAGGATTAATGGTTGTATGATAAATTCTCCAAGTCCGAATTCTAGTTGAATACAATGACTTATTTGGGTCATGTTGAGTCTAGTAAAACGATCATGGTGGATCCACAGAAAGTTGAGTCGGTTAAGAAGTGGCCTAAACCCCCAACTCTAATAGACATTCGAAGTTTCTTGGGTTTAGCCGGGTACTATAGGTGGTTCGTGCAAAGTTTTTCTTTGATTGTTGCTTCATTGACTAAGTTCACCCTAAAAAAGTGAAGTTTTTGTGGTCCGATGCTTGTGAGTGTAGCTTTGAGAAGTTGAAGGACAAGTTGACTTCGTCTTTGATTTCTATCCTACTTGAGGGTATCGAGGGTTTTGTGGTTTATTGTGATGCACTCCGTGTGGGGCTGGGCTGTGTGTTAATGAAGCATGGTAAGGTTCTGGCCTATGCTTCTCAATAGATGAAAGTTCATGAGAAGAATTACCCGAAGCACGACTTAGAACTGTTCGTTATGGTCTTTACCCTAGAGATTTGGTTCCATTATTTGTATGAGGTTCATGTCGACATCAATTCAGGCCATAAGAGTTTGGAATATGTGTTCACCCAGAAGGAGTTCAATCTCAGGCAGAGGCGGTGGTTTGAGTTTCCCAAGGACTACGATATGAGTCCTTACTATTATCCAAGTAAAGCTAGCATAGTTGTCGATGCTCTTAGCAGGTTATCTATGAGGAGCTTATCTCATGTAGAGGAGAGAAGCGAGAGTTGGTGAAGGATATTCACCGGTTAGTTAATCTTGGGGTTTGTATCTGGGACTCTAAAGATGGTGGTGGGATGGTGCGAGAGGTGGTGAAGTCATCTCTTTGTGCTGAAGTTAAAGAGAAGCAGGTTTTGGATTCTATCTTGATGCGGATTAAGGGTGTCGCAGGCCAACAGAAAGTAATAGTTTTCGAGATTAGTGGTGATGGTATCTTGAGGTACTAAGATAAGTTATGTGTTCCCAACGTTGATGGGTTGCGAGAGAGGATCTTAGATGAGGCTCACGAGTCGAGGTATACCGGCCATCCTTGATCGACAAAGATGTACCATAATTTGAAAGAGATCTATTGGTGGAATAATATGAAGTGGGATATGGAAAATTTTCTGGCCAAGTGTATGGTTTGTCAACAAGTGACGGTGGATCACTTGAGACCTGGTGGGTTGTCTCAAGAGATTGATTTACTCGAATGAAAGTGGAAAGTGATTAATATGGATTTTGTTACTGGTCTTCCACAGTCCCACCATCAGTATGATTTGATCTAGGTCATCGTGGATAGGATGACTTGGTCTGCATATTTCCTACCTACGAGAACTAATTACTCTGCTGAGGATTATATAAAGTTATTTATTTAGGAAATCGTCAAGTTGCATGGTGCACCGATTTCTATTATATCTGATCACAGTGCTCAATTCTCCTTGCACTTTTGGCGTTCCTTTCAGAGAGGTTTGGAACTAAGGTGAACCTTAGCACCGGTTTCCACTCTCAAATGGATGTACAAGCGGAGGTGATGATTTAGACATTGGAAGATATGCTCAGATCTTGTGTGATCAATTTTGGTGGTTATTGGGTCGATCATTTTCCCTCCATTGAGTTTGCATATAATGATAACTATCACTCTAGCATTGGGATAGCTTCGTTTGAGTCTTTTTATGGTAGGATATGTCATTCTCCTATTGAGTGGTTTGAGGTTGGTGAGGCTGGGTTGTTTGTTCCTGATTTCGTTCATTAGGCTATGGAGAAGGTGAAGGTGATTCGGGATATGCTTAAGACCGCCTAAAGTCGCCAAAAGACCTATGCGGATGTAAAGCGAAGGGGTGGAATTTAAAGTTGGTGATTAGGTGTTCTTGAAGGTGTCTCCCATGAAGGAAATAGTGCAATTTGGAAAGAAGAGGAAGCTCAATCCCCGTTATGTGGGCCCTTATTTAATTTTGAAAAAAAATGGGCAATGTGTCTTATGAATTGAAATTGCCTTCGAGTTTGGGTTCTATTAACCGGGTCTTTCATGTTTCAATGTTAAGAAAGTGTGTGGGGAATCCTTCCTTGGTGGTTCCATTGAAAAGTGTGGGTATTTCAAATTCCTTGTCTTATAAGGAAGTTCTAGTGGAGATCTTGGATCTGCAAGTCACCGATTTTGAATGAAGGATGTGGCTTCGGTAAAGGTTCTATGGAGGAAATTAAAAGGTTGAAGAGGACACTTGGGAAGCTGAAGAGGACATGAAGTCCAAGTATCCATTCTTTATCCCTTTTTCAGATAGTCATGCTTAAGGTATGTGTTATTCTTTACATTTTTATTTTCTGATTTTGTTAAAGAAAATTGTGATTTCCTTGATATCTTTGTTTTTTATCTTTGTTAAAGGTAAGAGTGGGTGTGTTTTTGTTTTAAATCGTACAAACGGATACTTTTTCTCATCGTTCGGGGAGGAATGGTTCTAGGGGGAGAATGTAGCACCCCAAGTTTTTGGCCCCTAAATATTTCTTGATCTTTGAGCTTATTGTACTCACTACGACTCACCCTGTGAGTTGTAAAGAGTCATTGCAAGTCTTAGGGACCCAATCGTAGCCTGACCAGTATGTTGGCCTGGAGTTTTTGTCGTGACTATGACTTGAACCCTATGACTAATAGGCTCGTAACGAGTCATAGGGTGTGAATCATAGGGAAACTAGTATACTAACTTAAAATTCCTGTTGTGACTGCGACTAGTATATTACAAGTCTTAAGGACTAGATATGAGTCATGTGGTGTGACTCGTAACCAGACCCATGTAGGGTGACCCTGGACACTATCCAGACTCCGACTTAACTAAATGAGTCGTAAGGTGACCCTACGAGTCGTGAGGTCACCCATAGCGACTGGGCATCGGTATTCAGTCTTTTAATTAAGAGCATCCTCGTAATTTTCCTCCTACCCCACTTAGCCCCCATGACTTTAAATCCTCTTTGGGACTTCATTAGCATACTATTTACAATCAAAACACTTTCTCAAACTCTCTAAATTCTCTCAAGCAAGATACTTAGGGTTTCCAAGAAGTTGATCAATTAGAGATCCCAAGGTCAAATTCTCTCCATAACTGTTGATATTTCAGGCATGTTACTCTTCCCCAACTATTACTTTATAAAAGCATGTGTTTTAAATAGTTATCCATGTGGTTTTGATGATGGTTTTGGAGCATGGGTTGAGGGTTTTGAATTATTGTTTCTTATGTGATGTTTCATGTTTACATATGCATTATTTATGCTTAAACGGTGATTTTAAAATCAATTTGATGCATGGGTAAGGTGAATAAACTAGGGGATTGTGATTTCCCCCAAATTTTTGTGAATATTGACAATTGAATTGGTAACTACCCCAACCCAGCTTTGTGAAACCAGTTTGAGTACAAATAAAAATTGTATTGAACTATTTTTAGGAACAATTTCGTGATATAAAGAGGTTATTGAAATATGGTGGTTGATTTAATGAACAAAGAGAGTTGGTGTTCCCCCACCTGGTATTAATTAACAAAGGGAGTTGTTCTCCCGAGTTAATGGAATTAATTTGGCATGTTGATGATACCATGCAAGTGTAGTTGGTATGACAATACCGATAGTGTATGCCTAAATGTGTATTATGGTTCAATGAATGAGAATGTGTGATAAATGTTTTAATGGGGGCTTAAAAGAGGGTTGTATAGCTAGGCCATGAAAGTGGAGGTCCCGAGGGACCAATACTAGAAACCACATTCGCCGATGCGGAGGTCAAAATGGCCTGGGGTTTGAGTCCCCTTACTTATGATTAGGCAGTTCGAGTCCACCTTATTATTATTATTAGGAGGTTCGATTCCCCCATATTACATTACATGATTGAGTCCTTAAGTCATGAAATATGGTGGTTGATTTAATGAACAAAAAGAGTCGGTGTTCCCCCACCTAGTATTAATTAACAAAGGGAGTTGTTCTCCCGAGTTAATGGAATTGATTTGGCATGTTGATGATACCATGCAAATATAGTTGGTATGACAATACCGATAGTGTATGCCTAAATGTGTATTATTGTTCAATGAATGAGAATGTGTGATAAATGTTTTAATGGGGCTTAAAAAAGGGTTGTATAGCTAGGCCATGAAAGTGGAGGTCCCGAGGGACCAATACTACAAACCACATTCGCCGATGCGGAGGTCGAAATGGCCTGGGGTTTGAGTCCCCTTACTTATGATTAGGCAGTTTGATTCCACCTTATTATTATTATTATTAGGAGGTTCGAGTTCCCCATGTTACATTACATAATTGAGTCCTTAAGTCACCTTAGTATATGATTGGGAGGTTCTAGTCCCCCGTGTAAATATATGAGATTATTCTCTGGTTCGGGCAGCTATATGCATTGGGGCCCGACCAAGGGGTGAGAGCTAAGGCCCATATAGCCCGTGGGTAATATTAAATAACGGTTAAGCTACACAATCTAGGATGAAGTTTTAAAGTGCATGTTAAGCCTTATTCCTTATTCCAATATGTTATATAAGTATATATACATACATATATAAATATATGCACACATGTATATGAACATGTACATTGAGTTGAACTGAATTTTGAATTGTCATTACTTTATCCTTATCTCTAAGTTACATGCTAGTGCTCAAACCACTAATTATCTCTGAATGCTATATCCCCAAGCGATGTAGGCATCAAAGGTATTTCTACTTTCCCTGCACAGTGTTAGGTGGATCGGCTCAGTTTGTCGGTCGTTTGCAGTAAAGTGGTGAGCTTCAATTCCTTGGAAGACTTCATCATTCCATCAATTTCCTTTCATAAACAAGAATTGAAGAATTCATATTAACATTGTCATTGTCATTGTTATTGTAAGAGTTGGGGGCATGTCCGGACACTTTATTTGATTTCGATTTGTTGGAAGGCTTTATGGATTACTATGGACTTGAGTAATGGTATTGGTTGTTTTGGTTGGTTAACAATTATTGGTTATACACTGTTTTAAATTCTTTGAGCTTATCTTTATGTTATCTTGTTATATGTTTGGAATTCAGTTATTGTTGGGATATTATGTCCTATTTAGCTAGGAGTAGGGGGTGGTCTCCGGTGCTTGTTGGACTTGAGATGCCCGTCACATCCAGGCCCTGGTTTGGGTCGTGATAGTTTTGAATTATGGGTTGAGGGTTTTGAATAAAATTTGTTTAAATGATTTTTCTTTGACTATTATGGAGTAATCATATTTGAATTGTTGATTTGTGAACTCATTGGGGTGCATGAGAGTGGTCATTGGAACTAGAGGTATAAGGATTCCCCAAAAAATGGATTTTGGTATTAAAATTGATGAGAAGATCAACCCACTTGCATAAATGGTTTTGGAATGTCAGTAATCAATTGGCTTGACCTACTTTAAAATTAATGCACTGCATAAATGGCTAACGAAGGAGTATGGTCTTGAAAACCTTGTGGGGTACAAGGATTCCCCTAAGAGAATGATTTTCTTGTAATCTTTATGGGGTACGAGGATTCCCCTAAGTGAATGATTTTCTTGGAAACCTTGTGGGGTACGAGGAATCCCCCAAGTTGTTTTAATAATGGAGTTCGGGGTACAGGGATTCCCCCAAGTGATGGCTCAATGACATTCGATTGCAAGCTATAGTCGGTATGACAATACCATTTGATGATGCCTTAATAATTGACTCCTTGAATTAATGAATAAGTTATGTGCTAAACATTTTATTTGGGCTTAAAGAGGATTGTGCAGCTAGCCGTAAAGATGTGAGTCCTGAAGGACTAATACAGGAAACTCATATTTACCGACGTGAGGGTTGGTCTTGATGATTGTGTTCTTATATCACACCACACAATATTCATATCACGGATGGCGTAGGGTACCAGGATTCCCCGGACCTCTATGACATCTCTGGTTTGTAAGACTAACATGCACTAGGGCCCGACCAGGGGGTGACAACTAGACCCATATAGCCCGTGGAATCTCATACAATTTACAAACATCAATTTTTGTCGTGTTCCTTGGAAAAGGATTTTAACACAAGGATTTAAAAAGGAATGAATATCTTTAATCCTTTCATGCTCCACAAAGTTAAATGGATAGTTATGTCTAAATATAGCCTTGGCTATCTTTCACGATATGCTTTGTGATCTACTAGCGTACCTTGTTGGGATTCATCTTTTAGGTGTTTCAAGTGATAGTGATTTAAATTCAAAGTTCCCGAAGTTGAGTTAACCAATGTGATAAGTCCACATTTATTAAATTTTGCCCGTAATCTATTATCTTCATTGTCACCCTGTGGCAACTACTCAAAAAATTTCCACGCTTCAGATTTTTTATCGTTTTGAAGAACTTGAAAAGCTTTCTTGAGCCTCTCTAATAAAATCTTCACCGTTATGATCCATAACAAGTGATAAAACCTAGAAAAAATATGAATACATTAATCAAACAGCTATAACCACTAAAAAAAGATACTCAGTTTTTTTTTGGTAAAGAATATACTCGGTATCTATTTAGAACTACAATATACTTACAATCAATCCTTTTACTTTAAATAGAGTTAAAACAAACACAAAACCAATACTGATGAGCAACGGAAACCAAATTAGAGTAATACCAACAAGTAACAACGACTTCATGAGCGATCGTGTAATCGAAGGTTGGGAACGAAGTACCAACTGTCGGCAACGTGTTTTGGCGTCGTGGAGTTGTCGTCGATGATGGATAGGAACAGAGTACCAACCACTGGCAACGTGTTTCAACGTCGTAGAGTTGCTGTCGATGGCGAATAGAAATGGAGTACCAACCTCTGACAACGTAGTCCAGCGTCATGGAGTTTCCATCCATGGCAGATGATTTGTTATCGGTTCCACAAATTTAATTTAAGCTTTTAGGGTTTAGCTATCAAATGGATAACTTATAAGTCAGAAGTGAAAATTATTTTTTTAACAATTTAGGCTTAATAGGCTCAAACCTGACTCAACTTTCAATTACTCTGTCCCAACCCTAGAAAGTTTGGACTGGTTATGCGGGTTAAGTCTAAATAGGCTTATTTTGACGAATAAATATCAGGAATAGACCCAAATTGGGGTGACTTTCAACTTTTAGCCCCAAATAAAAAAAACTTCATTAAAATAACCTTTACCTATTAATTAATGTTTTTTGGACAAAATTGCCCCTGACCAATGGAGTAAATTACATAAATGATCCTCATAACGGATAAAAACTTCATATTTATATCTTTCAACTTTTATTTTTTTTCTCTTTTTAATTTTAGTTTGATTTTTATTTTTTATTTTCTCTTTTTATTTTTTATTTTTCTCAACCCTTACTTTTTTCTTTTTTTCTTTTTTTCCTTTCAACTTCTTCTTTTTTATTTTTTATTTTACTTTGAATATTTTTTTTTATTTATTTATTTTATTTTTCCTCAACCCTTACGTTTTTTCCTTTGCACCTCTCAATGTGGTAATGGCCTTGGCGAATAACTTGCCACGCTTTCTGGGGTTGACTCTTGTGGGATGGGATGTGCTCAGCCGTCTCCAACTCTTTCTGTGGGTTAGATAACTTCCTTAAGTCAGCAGACATCATATTGATCTCTACTGCTCCCGCAAATGGTGATGTCCCAATTCCCATTGGTCGGTCTGCTATCCGAAACAAATCTTTGTCCAAGTAATCTTGAATCAGATTCCTGAAATTTACACAATTATTTGTAGAGTGAGTTCATTTCTCGTGCCATTTTTTTTAATAATTTTTTTTCCTTGATTTTTATTTTTAAAATTTTCTCGACCTTTATTTTTATTTAATCTTTTTATTTTTATTTTTATCAACCTTTAGTTTTTCTCATTCTCTCTCAACTTCTAGATTTTCTTTGATTTTTTTTAATATTTTTCTTCTTTTTCCACAAATTTTATTATTTTTGTTCTTTTCTTCGATTTCTTCAATCCAAGTTACATCTTATGAGCAAGAGTTGACACTATCACATTATAAAGAAAAAACTTTTGGCTTTCAAACAACAAGCTACGATTCATGGGAAAGAGTTGACACTACCACATTGCAGAGGCAACACTTATGACTTTCAAACAACAAGTTATGCTTTATGGGCAAGAGTTGACACTACCACATTGTATTTTGATTTATGAGATGTTTTCTAACTCTTACTTTAGAGGCAAGAGTTGACTCTACCACGTTATATTTTTATTTTTGAGATGTTCTACAACTATTGCCTTAGAGGCAAGACTTAACTCAAGGACTTTCAAACTACAAATTATGCTCCACGGGAAAGAGTTGAATCTACCACGTTATGTTTTCATTTATGAGATGTTCTACAACTATTGCCTTAGATACAAACTTAACTCAAGGACTTTCAAACTATAAATTATGCCACACGGGCAAGAGTTGACACTACCACATTATGTATTCATTTATGAGATGTTCTACAACTCTTGTCTTAGAGGCAAGACTTATCTCAAGGACTTTCAAATAATAAATTATGCCCAAGGGCAAGAGTTGACACTACCACGTTATGCCTTTATTTATGAGTTGTTCTACAACTCTCGCCTTAGAGGCACGACTTATCCCAAAAATTTCAAACAAGTTACGTATATTGGGTAAGAGTCAACACTAACACATTAAGTTTTTTACTTATCAAATGTTTTATAACTCTTGTCTTAGAGGTAAGACTCAGCCTAAGGACCATCAAACAATAAGTTATGCCCCATGGGTAAGAGTTGACACCACCACATTGTGTATTGATTTATGAGATATTTTATATTTCTTCCCTTAGGTAAGACTTAGACCAAAGACTTTCAAGTAACAAGTTGTGCCCCATGGGCAAGAGTTGACATTACCACATTGTGTTTTGATTTATGAGAGATTATATAACTCTTACCTTATAAGCAAGACTTAACCCAAGGACTTTCAAATAACAAGTTATGTCCCATGAGTAAGATTTGACACTATCACATTATGTTTTGATTTATGAGATGTTCTATAACTCTTGCTTTAGAGATAAGACTTAGCTCAAAGACTTTTAAACAACAAGTTACGCTCCACGGACAAGATTTGACACAATTACATTGTGTTTTGATTTATGAGATGTTTTATAAATCAAGAACTTTTAAACAACAAATTATGCCCCATGGGTAAGAGTTGACACTACCACATTATACTTGATTTGTGAGATGCTCTATAACTCTTGCATTAGAGGCTCGAATTAGTCAAGGACTTTCAAACAACAAGTTACGACCAATGGGCTAGAGTTGATACTACCACATCGTGTCTTGATTTATGAGATATTCTATAACTCTTGCTTTAGAGGCAAGACTTAGACGACAAGTTACGCCCCATGGATAAGAGTTGACACTATTATATTGTGTCTTAACTTATGTGATGCTCTATTAGTCTTGCCTCTAAGACAAAACTTAGCCCAAGAACCTCCCAAAAGAACAAGTTACGCCTAATGAACAAGTGTTGACACTACCACATTATTTTTTGATTTATGAGATGTTCTATAACTCTTGTCTTTGAAGCAAGGCTTAACTCAAGGATTTTCAAATAACAAGTTATGCTTCACAAGCAAGACTTGACATTACCACATTGTGCCTTGATATATGAGTTGTTCTATAATTTTTGTATTAGAACCATCCATTTTAAAAATCAGGGAAGTCAATCTTCCATTATACTCATTATCTTATTCTGATAGCTGCACTGCACTCAATCATTGAGGGTTGTCTGTAATGTATGAGCTCTGCACCTTGTGCAGATTCGTGAGGTTTATGAACTTGTTTGCTACTTAAAAGTCCAAAGCTGCAGGCTTTAAATGTGATTTTTTTTGTGTGTAGTTGTAAATCATTGCAGTCAACACACTAAACCTTGATTACAAAGTTTGTTTACTGAGCCTATTCTGTATTTCTAGTTTCTAACAACTTTTCTTAGGATTTAACGAAAAATATATATTTCTTAATCATTGGTTCTCTTACTTGTATTTATGCACTTACTTATGATCATTTGCAACATGGTCAAATCCATGTGATGTTGATTTTCCTCCTATATTTATGAATCCCAGTGGCCCAAAGTTCTCTAAAAATCGCTAGGTTGTTTGTTTGACTGAAAAAGAGCTACGAGAGCTTGTTCTTGTATAATTGCATTTCAATTCTCTTGATAGTTAAAACCAGCTAGAGTCTAACTGGGTACATGGTTGTGGAGAAAGGTGAATAGCTAACCAAGGCTTTTTACTATATGCTAGATACATATTTAATCAGATTAAAATTTGCTAATGGTTCAAGTAGGATTTGGAGCGAGCAGTGAGAGTGTTTTAACTTGGATGGTGTTCTTCGTATCAACTTATTAAATGTTGAAAATGTTGAAAAACTGTTTTCTAGGATGCCTTATGATTTTCTCATGCCTGTTGTTCTTTAATAGGCCCTTGCAGAGGCAATTAGGTTTCATCCTAAGGTGCCAGGAGTATGGATATATACTGCGGCTTGGGAATTCGATAACAACTTAAATGCTGCTGCTGCTCATGCCCTAATGCATAGCGGCTTGAGAGCTTATCCAACTTCTGAAGATTTGTGGGTAGAATATCTCTGAATGGAGCTTACGTACCTAAATAAATTAAAGGCCCACAAAGTTGTGCTAGGAGAAGATAAGAGAACACTAGCTCATTCTGGCAAAAATGCTAAAGAGGAATAGTGGAGAAATGAAAACAAGGAATTATTTATGGCCCTTGATGATAAAAGAGAGTATGACAAAATATCCAACCTTCACGACGGAGACTCAAAAGAGAGACTAGATTTATTTAGGGAACAAGGTTTAAGTGTTCTTCAGACAGTTTACAGTGGTTTGATAAAAGCCCTCCTTCCAGTTTTAGTTTAAGAACACAGTTTCTTGAGATACTAGAAGCAACAAATTTAGCTCATTCAGAAGATATGAGAAATGAGATACTTGCTGATATGAAAAGAGAATATGAGAAATGAGATACTTGCTGATATGAAAAGAGACTTTTCAAAAGAACCAAAATATTGGGATTGGCTTGCAAGACAGGAAGTGATTGATCTTAATAATCCAGAGAGTACTGAAGCAGTGACAACTGATCAATTATGCAGAGCAATTCAGGTAATTCTAAACCTTATCCACATGTTCGATTTTGATAATATAATCCAATCCCTATATTGCCTGTCTAATGTAATAATTTCTGGATCTGTTTTATCAAAGATCATATGAAAGGACATTTGTTTGCCAGAAATTTAGGCTTGCTATTTTGAGATGGAAGGTTTATCCTCAGTCATTGTTTGCTCCAATTCTCCAGTCTAAGAAAAAGTGGCATAAATTTTGGAATTACCCTTCTGAGTGTCCCTTCTAGTGTGGTGGGAAGATTGTTCCTTCATGTGCAACAGAGCGTTCTGTTTGAACTTTACTGTCAAGGACAATTTGTACTTCTGCAGTGGCTAATTTAGATGACATCTATCAAAAGTCTTTGGTTGCAGATGAAACATGATGAGGCTTGTGCCCAACTGTTGGAGATCTTTCTTTCTTTTAGTTTTATGATTTGATGTACTCTTTCAGTGCACTGGTAGTAAATCACTGTTTTGCAGAATATCCTGTATAATTTTCTCCATTCATTAGCAGGTGCAGGCAGTTGTATCATGATTGTTGTATTTTCTTTTGTTGGGGGGTGAGGGGGTGGGGATGGGGGTGGGGGTGGAGAGGTGAGAGGTTTGGAGATTTTATTAGCTGCAGTTCTCTTTTTATGGTTTATATCTGTACCTTGCTGACAAGGCTTCCTGCATCAATTCTGTAGGTTTATGAGGAGGGTTTAAAATTTGTGCCTTTGGCCTCAATGTTTGATTGTTATGCAAAGTTCTTGATGGATGCCATCCATTTTAAAAATCAGGGAAGTCAATCTTCTGAGCACTTCAGTGCAGCTAGTCATGGTATGGATCCTATTTCACATCTCTTGGTAGTATATGAAAAGGCTGAAACAATTGGGTGCATCACAGAGGATCTTGCTTGTCAGCATGTTTCTTTTCTATTGCAACTTCAAAAAGTAGATGAAGCTAGGAGTTTGGCAGCTAAATTTTGGAATCGTAGGATGTCTTTTCACACATGTTCATTAGAATTCAAGTACAATCAAACTCAAAAGAAAAGTAAATCACATTCTGGAAAAGCTCAAACACATAACATGCATGTCTCAGTGGCTTTGGACTTCAATGAAAATGATAAACTAATTTGTATTTTGTTAATTAAGTTCAAAGCTGTCCTATGGCAAAAATGATGTTGCTTATTTTGATGAAAAAAATTGTGTTTATCTTTGGTGTAGAGAAAATTATGTAGATGAAGCTGAGTCCTTCCTAGATATTACTGATTACTTGTAAGCTGAGCAAGGGTATATCTTTTGCTTCTTTTTTGACATGTAATTCTCTATCTTTGTACTTATGATTAATCTACTGTTTCTAAGAAAAATAAGATCTTCTGTTAATTTAATTGATTCCTTTTGCGAGCATTGAGACTTGATACATACAATAGAGTATCCTACATATAAGATGCATGTCTGGGTAGTGCTTACATTTCAGCAGATTCCATTCAGTGCACGTTATGTTGGGTATGTGGAGATGTATCAGTGGTTGAGACATGCACATCACTACACCGTTTCACTCGCTTTTGTGTTATGTTTTTCTTTTTCTATTTGCTTTTCTTACTTTCTTAGAATAGGAAAGTATTCATTGAGGGCTTTATGTGATTACATTTATAATGCAAGTTTGAGCAGTATTTATATGTTGGCAGATGCAGATCCCACTGAGTTCAGTGCATGTTACATTGTTGAGCATATGTTAGCATGTTGGAGACGTATAAGTAAATGACGGATGCATGTGGCAACACAGTTTCACTGTTGTTTTTGTCTGTTTTTGGCATAGAGTAGCATTCATAAGGAGTTTGTGATTTGTCCTTGCCTATGTGGAGACTAAACTAATTTTACCCAAAAAAAACACTAAATTCTTTCTCTGCAGTTGTTAGGATAGAAGCTCTAGCTGAGCCCAAACAAAAGAATCTCTTGGAGCCAGTTCCATGGTATTTTGATCAAGCATAAGAATCCTCTTTATTTATCATTTTAATTTTTATTTTGAGTACATGCCATTCCGTTTGATTTCCTTCGATGCTTAAGTTTTATTAGTTTCGAAAGAGTGGAATATTTATTAGCTTTAGCTTCTTAGATCTATTTACTCCAAAAAAAATCTTAAGATACATTTACATTACATATTATGCAGGCACTCAAATATTTCTCCACTCATAAAAAGTTCTTTCACAAGTTGGTTGAGATCTCTGTGATTTCACTGGTCAAATATGGTGGAAGTGATGATGGATTTTCCCTCTCTACTACCATCATCAATTTTGTTCTGCAAAGTAATGGATTTGAGAGTGCTAGAGAGTTATATAAGAGGTATGCTAGTGCCAATTGATTATTGTCATGTATATGCAATGCAATCATCAATGTTTGATAAACTATTCTGTTATAGTGAATCTGTTCTTATACGTTAACCTGATAGACTTGTTTAAGAGCGTGGAGAATTGTGCTGAGCCACTTTTTTAGGTTAAGGGAATACGGTCTACAAAATGAACCCTCTTCCAACTGGATCACTTTATGAACCAATCATGGTCCTTCACTATTGCATTAACTAATCAGTTATTTTCTGAAGTTGATTTAGGTTAGGTACTGTGTTAGTTCACACTTGCTTAATAGTATCAAAAAGGTTAACCTGGTTATTCCTTGATGCAAATCTCTAACTTGATATTGGTTATTTAAAATTCAGGGACTTCCAGGTATTGAGTAATCAATACCTGGTGACGTTTAATCAAAACTTCAGTATAGAGTAACTTGATGTTTAAGTAATACTTAGGCTTTGTTTTATAGTATTATTTTAATCAAAACTTCTTCCAACGTGTGGGATCAATTTTAGGGGTGCTATGATGCTAGGTGATGTTTCATTTGTGTTCTTTAAAGAGCACTAACGGTATATGTTCAGACTGACATATGACTGCCTTATGCAGATTCCTTGCTTTACCACATCTTGGACTTGCTTTATATAAGAATTGCATTGAGATGGAATTGAATCTTGCATCTAGTGGAGATAAGATTAGTCTTGGCAATGCTCAAAAATTGTTTGACACTGCAGTCACAACTTATGATCAAGATGTCAGATTGTGGCAAGACTATTACAATATGGAAGTCAAGGTAGGCAATGTTTCCTTCTCCTTCTCCTCCTCCTCCTTGATGAGCACATTATTTTTATCACTAAGACAAATAGCAGAAGAATGTTCAGACATATGATGGGAATTAGAGGAAAAAGACGTGCGCTGTTTCAACTTAGATTGTAAACCCAATTTGAACAAACAGAAGTGTCTTCTCTCTTACAAGTTAAGCATTTAAATGATCACATCTATACACAGTTATAAAGTTCACGAGTTCTAAGTCTTATTGTCAATGCATAAGCTGTTATTTCTAATTGATCCATGATAAAGAATCATGCCCACACGTAAGGGTGATGAACATAAAATAAAAATTACTGATGGCATCTCTCTAATATTTTATATTTTTAAATGTACTTGGAATTTGTATTTGGTCGCAAATTCATTCTCTAAAAAAAATAGATGAGGCAACTCCCACATCTTAGTAGTCTCCGTTCACTTTGATGTGGTGATTGGAAAAAATAAATCATTCGTTTGATATAATGTAATTATATGATCTACTCATAGTGATGTATTCATGTTTTTCTTGGATAACCGTGGTGCTCGGGTCAGCTTCCGGGCACATTGAATAATTCCACGAGTACCTGCTACCTCTCACCAACACAAGTACCAGATAACTCTATCCGCCTTGAAGAAATCACTTGGTGCTTTTTAGCGGACCTTGGGTTCTCAACCCACTTGATTGAGCCACACCCTTTGGGGGGGGGGGGGGGTAGAAAGTTGTATTTGCTGCTATTTATTATGTTCACTTTGTAAAAGTTATGTTACTCATGGTCATGGACTATGGGTATTTGCTGCTATTTATTATGTTCACTTTGTAAAAGTTATGTTACTCATGGTCATGGACTATGGATAAATGAGTAAGCATCTAGTGCTGATTCTTTCTTTTAACTACTGCTCAGATGGGAACATCAGAAACTACAGCAGACGTTCACTGGCGAGCATGGAAAACCCTCAAGAAGAGTATTTCCCTTCTACCCCCTCACAATGATCAGTCTCTGAATATGGGAACACGTTTAAAATTTAAGCAGGGAATACTTTGAGCAAGTAATATAACCAAAGGTTCTATCCGGAGGGCTGGGTAATGTGATTTATTATGCAGTGCACCATCTCTTATCATTGAGCTGCCAATCTTGAACTGCGTCACAATTTACAGTATTAATTCTCTTCTGATGACTTACTTTAGGATCTTATGTAATTTGAGTCACTGTCAAAGGAGCCTTATTATATTCTCAGGCAAGACCTTGACAGCAGCTGACAACTGTGATATAAAGCTTTGAAGGAGAGCTTTAATATCATCTTAGTTCAATTTTTTTGCTCTCTCAAACTACTTTGGCCGAGAATTTTGTAGACTAGTACCTTTAGCTTTGTGTGTGAAACAAACATTCTACGATCTTTATCAAGAAAGCCTTGTAACTTTTAATAGGAATTGAAGTTATTTGGCTGAATTTGTTGGTAATCCCTGGAGTTCAGGTCTGAAATTTGTGTGTAGTTGAATTCCGGCTTTCTTATTGCAATATGCACTTTTTGGTGATTTAGAGCTTATCCTATTGTTTTTTGATGATTTGCACTCCAATCTTCTTAGGAATATTGTTTTTAGTGATTTACACCTTAATTCTTTTTTTACAGCATGTCTCACAAAGTGGGGTCTGGAGAGGATACAGTGTGCACAAGCTTACATGTACCTCGGGGTGAGCTAGATAAACTGTTTTCGAAAGACTCCCAGTTCAAGACAAGAAAATTTCTTTTTATATTTGCATAGTATATATCTGTTATTTAATCTTTGCAGTTGTTTTCTTTGAGGGTATTAATGCGTGTTTTTTTTTTCCTGCGGGTAAGCACTTTTTTTGTTGTTGATGGTGTTTGTTTTGTGTGGTAATAATGGGTTTTGAGAAAGTTGGGATCTTTGACTTAATTAAGGTGGTTTTGTAATGAGTCATCCTATCCTTCCGGACTCTACTTGTGGGATTATACTGGGTCTCCACTTGTGGGATTATAGTGGATATGTTGTTGCACATGGTTTAGGATTTAGCCCAAGTCAAGAATACAATTAAAGTATCAATAATCAATAATTTTCAACATATACTTCGGATCTTTTGCTGCTTTTCGTTATTGGAATCTTAGGATGTCTTTTCACATGTGTTCATTAGAATTCAAGTACAATCAAACTCAAAAGAAAAGTAAATCACGTTCTGGAAAAGCTCAAACACATAACATGCATGTCTCAATGGCTTTGGACTTCAATGAAAATGCTAAACTAATTTGTATTTTGTTAATTAAGTTCATAGCTGTCCTATGAAAAACTTGTTGCTTATTTTCAGTCTACTCTATCTTACTATAGTGATATGTCTCAATCTGAAATATTCTTAAGAGAGATTGAAGTGTTGATGAAGGAGATCGAAGACATTGAATGGAGTAATGCTGTAAAGAGAGAGTATGAATTTGGTGTAGTTCTTTCAATTGAGCAAATATTTTTATTCAATTTTTGCTTTCGTTTTTTCAGCTTAATTAAACATTCTTTTATTGCTTTTTTTTTTCCAATTTTAGTTTTCTGATTTGCCTTCATAAATAATTGAAAAAGATGACTATTTGTGAACTTGTAAGAATATAAGGAGATTAGGGTGCAAATGGTTTAAAAAAATATAGAACTAACTTCTTTATCATAAAAAGGGCTTGTACGTTGGGGTGCAAGAATATAGAGAGATAAAGTAGATGTTTGGACACATTTTGGTTGAAGTTGAAAAAATTGATAGCATTTGAAGTTTGACCTTGAAAGAGAATTTGGAAGTCCTTGTTTCTTAGTAGTATAATAATGTTTTCATGTTGAGTGCTTTATTTTTTGCTTTATTTATTTTAAAATTAAATATGACCATTGCCCATCTATTAAAGGGAAAAGTACATCCATACCCCCATAGGAGCAAATTAATTACAATCAAATGTCATTTTTTAACAAAAAATACCCCCAAATTAATTACATTTGATACCCCTAGCTGACCTAGATGAGAACTCCCGCAATAAAAGGCACACGACCTTTCTTCCGCAATTCAGAAAAGGAAAACTATGTTCCTTTCCAAAAATTACTTCCTTCTCTAATTTTCCTTCTTCTCCAATTTAAATCAGTCATACCACAAAAATTTACCAATGGAGCAAATTGCGATTCTTGTACAGTATTACAAGAGTTGAAACTCAGAGCAACAGTACATCACTACTAATGTTGAGGCTGTACTAGTTGAATCTACTGTGAATTACAAAACTTTGGTAGCAGAGATCTGAAATCAGCTCAAAAATTTTACTAGTGCAAACATTGACATCAAATATGTAATTATGCCTGGATTTTCGTTATTAAGATAGTTAATGATATGTGTGAAAATTTACATCGAATTGGAAAAGAAAAAGACTGACATCACTTTCTATCCTTTAGTGATATCCTAGAATAACACACCAATTGAAATAGATACGCCAATACTTGATCGCCCAGAAATACTAGCAAAAATACATATACACCAATGTTTGATTGCCTAGAAACATCAACAAGAAAAACAAACTTATTGACTTTGCCAGAAACAAACACATCCTATAACACTGATGGGATAGATTTCTTCATGAGGAATTCCGTTCAAGAAACATAATTACAGACATATCCAAGTAAAAAATAGAAGTTTACCAAATATACACTAACAAACACACACTATCACATAATGTACAACTACGTTCAGTGTAGGAAGGTTTTCAAGACCGAACTCAAAAATCATGCAAAAATGGGTGTGATACCTATACAACATATCATATACATACATAGTATCTTGAAGTAAATACACTGATAAATCCTTGTTGATACCATGATAGTATATTTATACTGTGATGGTAGCACACAAAAGTCAATAAGTAGTTTATGGTAAACTCCTAAAATTATTATGAGACCATGTTAATATTATATACTGTAATGGTAGCATTGAGAAAAAATTAGGCATCCATGGACTTTAAAGAGAACTAACGGTATATGTTCAGACTGACATATGACTTCCTTGTGCAGATTTCTTGCTTTACCACATCCTGGACTTTCTTTATATAAGAATTGTATTGAGCTGGAATTGAACCTTTCATCTAGTAGAGATAAGATTAGTCTTGGCAATGCCCAAAAATTGTTTGACACTGCAGTCACAACTTATGATCAAGATGTCGGATTGTGGCAAGACTATTACAATATGGAAGTCAAGGTAGGCAATGTTTCCTTCTCCTTCTCTTCCTCCTCCTTGATGAGCACATTATTTTTATCACTAAGACAAATAGCAGAAGAATGTTCAGAAATATGATGGGAATTAAAGTAAAAAGACGTGCATTATTTCAACTTCGATTGTAAACCCAAATTGAACAAACAGAAATGTCTTCTCTCTTACAAGTTAAGCTTTTAAATGATCACATCTATAATCAGTTATAATGTTCACGAGTTCTAAGTCTTATTGTCAATGCATAAGTAGTTATTTCCAATTGATTCATGATAAATAATCATGCCCACACGTAAGGGTGCATGATGAACAGAAAATAAAAATTACTGATGGCATCTCTCTAGTATTTTAAATTTTTAAATATACTTAGACTTTGTATTTGGTCGCAAATTCATTCTCTAAAAAAATAGATGAGGAAACTCACACATCTTAGTAGTCTTCGTTCACTTTGATGTGGGTGATTGGGAAAAATAAATCATTCGTTTGATATAATGTTGTTATATGATCTATTAATAGTGACATATTCATGTTTTTCTTGGATAACCGTGGTTCTCGGTTCAACTTCCGGGCACATTGAATAATTCCACGGGTACCTACTACCTCTCACCAACACAAGTACCGGGTAACTCTATCCACCAAGGCTTGGACTAATAGGAAGAAATCACTTGTTTTTTTTACCGGACCTTGGGTTCTCAACCCACTTAATTGAGCCACATCTTTTGAGGGGAGGGGGTAGAAAAGTTGTATTTGCTGCTATTTATTATGTTCACTTTGTAAAAGTTATGTTACTCATGGTCATGGACTATGGGTATTTGCTGCTATTTATTATGTTCACTTTATAAAAGTTATATTACTCATGGTCATGGCCTATGGATAAATGAGTAAGCATCTAGTGTTGATTCTTTCTTTTAACTACTGCTCAGATGGGAACATCATAAACTACAACAGCCGTTCACTGGAGAGCTTGGAAAACCTTCAAGAAGAGTATTTCCCTTCTTACCCTCCCCCCCTCACAATAATCAATCTCTGAATATGGGAACACGTTCAAAATTTATGCTGGGAATACTTTGAGCAAGTCATATGACCAAAGGTTCTATCTGGAGGGCTGGCTAATATGATTTCTTATGCAGTGCACCATCTCTTATTATTGAGCTGCCAATCTTGAACTGCGTCATAATTTGCAGTATTGATTCTCTTCTGATGACTTACTTAAGGATCTTATGTGATTTGAGTCACTATCAAAGGAGCCTTAGTATATTCTCAGGCAAGACCTTGACAACAGCTGACAACTGTGATATAAAGCTTTAAAGGAGAGCTTCAATGTCATCTCAGTTTAATTTTTTTGCTCTCTCAAACTACTTTGGCCGACAATTTTGTAGATTAGTACCTTTAGCTTAGTGTGTGAAACAAACATTCTACGATCTTTATCAAGAAATCCCTGTATCTTTTAATAGGAATTGAAGTTATTTGGCTGAATTTGTTGGTAATCCCTGGAGTTCAGGTCTGAAATTTTTGTGTAGTTGAATTCCAGGTTTTTGATTGCAACATGCACCTAACATATGCACTTTTTGGTGATTTAAATCCCATCATATTGTTTTTTGATGATTTGTACCCCAATCTTCTTAGGAATATTGTTTTTAGTGATTTACACCCTAATTTTTTTTTTACCGCATGTCTCACAAAGTGAGGTTGTAATACCCAGTACATTCCTAAGCTAGAAAATGAACCGTTGTTCCTACATGTGAAACCTCCAATCCTATAATTCATATTTGAGCACATGACTTACAATGAGTATCCTAGTAGGAAGAGAGCTTATGATGTGTAAAACGTGTTCATAAGAGTCCTTTATAGTAATGCAAGTTAAAAGCTTTTGAGTCCATCAAGTTTTAGTGTTTGATTTTTCAAGAGTCATCTTTGAACGAGAATAATGTGATGAATATGTGGTATTTTTGCATATTTAGACCGCCCAAATTGTACAGAATCGAATTAGATTTCCAACGATACCAATTTTACAAAAATCCGACACCCGAGCAAGAAGTTATGGCTTTGCAAAGTGGAGTGCGTCGCCTAACAAATCGCCTAAGGCTACTGGAATAGTTATGCCATAAGGTGTACGACGCACACCCTAACTTGTGCCATAAGTTGTGTGACGCACAACCTAGGTTACGCGATGGGTTGTGCGCCGCATACCTTATGACTCAGGTGACGCAAACACTCTATTTTTTGAGTTATTTTCAGGGAAAATTAGTATTTTAACATTCCTTACACGTCCATAAACTTAACCTTACAAAATTAATAGTTCCTATTCACATTACAACCCTATTAACATTTTAAGTTCATCATCCAAGAGCATAATAGGAGAAAAATAACTAGGGTTGCACAATCAATCTTTAAGGTACAAATTTTCAACAATTTCATCACCATAAGGTATGTTAGATGTTGATTCTTGGGTTCCTTCCAACCAAGAAGTTCAAGAATCCCTTTTTACTTATAAAGATTGGATATTTATGAATTTTCATGGGTATATTTATGAATTTGCATGGGTTATGTGAATTTAAGATCATGTTATTGTTGTGTTATAATTCATGTTTTAGGATGTAAGTTGCAAGCTTTGATCTTGATATGAGTAGAATTGCATTATGTCCATGTTAAATCCCTAAATTGCAAGTTGGTTAATGAAATCATGATTACTTAGGTATAGTATTTGTTGAATGACCAAAGCATGCTCCCCACATGTTTGATAAAATGCTTATGTGAAGAGAATAATGTCATTGTAACATGCTAAGTGTGAAATCCCTAATTATGTGCCAAATTATGCATGCCAAGTGTTTGTTGAAAAGCCTTAGTGATTGAATTGTGATGTGTTGTGTTGTATGCATCCCTACCCATGTGTATTCCTTATTCGACAAACTATGAGATATTAGTATGCATTCCCTATATATTTACATGTTTATGCTATTCAAAAGATTAATGAGACATCGCATTGATTGTGTTGTGGATGATAGTCTATTGTCATGACATTCAAGAGTGGTTATGTCTTATTTACTTTATTCTATCGAGTCCTGGGGGTATTTAATACCCAAAATTTAGCTGTTTGTCTAGAGCCGAGTCATTCTCAAGATAATCCCAGTCGTGCTATGATAGTAGAATGCAGACAATTACAGAACGTAAGGAAATTCAGTGATCTCAGTATAAGTGCTATCCAGTATCAGTAGCAGTCTAATCCAACTTAGTATTCAGTTCCGACTCAATAGTATTCAGTAGTATTTCGTATTCAGTTCAAACATCAGTGAAGCTTAGTAATCTAACAAGAATTCAGTAGTAATCAGTCAGATAGTAGAATCCAAGTAGCATTTTGTTAGATAACAGAATCAAGTGAACTCAATCAGATAAGTCAAGAAATATAATCAGTAACAGACTCATCTTAGTTTAGTACAGTCTAAGAATCAGTATTCAGTGTCTTTTAGTTGGGAGTAGGAACTAGCACCGAGAGAGTACAGTGATGACGGCTTCTCCATTAGAGAGGCAAAGTCATTAGTAATAGTCCCTGAACTCCAAAACTCCGTAGCCAGCCAGGACCAGCAGTCACCCGTTAGATTAAGGCTTGATTTTCATGTTGCCTTAGGCTTGACTTCCGATTCAAGGTCACTCGTTAGTGAGGCTTGACCATAGTAGAGGTATTTGCCCGTGGCACGGTATTGACACCCTTCCAGCTGGGGTTACAGGTTGGACCCCACTAGTTCAGATTCAGGGCATGTCGGTTGAGTAAGAACTCCCACAGTCATAGCTCCAGTCTTAGTCTTCAGAGTAGATCTTAGAAATTAGGACTGTCAGATACAGTCACTTAGCTCAGTAAGGAACTTAGATAGTTCCATAGATTCATAGACCACCCGCTAGAGAAGTCTGGTCTCACATAAAGTTAATCAGTATTAGTATTATCAGAAGATTAAGAGATCACCCATTAGATAGGACTGATCTCAAACTCAGTTAATCATCATCATTATTATAAGATTCAGCGGTCACCCGCTAGATAGGCCTAATCTCGGATACAATCATTCCTTATCATTATTAGTAGATTCAAAGATCCGCTAGTTAGGTTTGATCTGAGATTTAGTCGGTCGATATTAGTAAGCTCAAAACTCAGTTATTCAGTCTCTTAGTATAAGTAAGCTCAGTTGTCAAAAGTTCAAGCATTCAGAAGTTAGTATTCAGAGTTACTACGACTTCAGTTATAGATATGCAGTCATGCATGCATTCTCACCCAATTATGTTCAGGTTTATTAATTACAAGTTTCCATGTATGTTTATCCAGCTAGTACATATTATTTAATTAAGTAATGTTCATGCATGAGCCCTTGCATTTAGCCTTATCCCATTTAACATACCAGTATATTCAAAGTACTAATGCATACTTTTTTCTTACGCTATGGTGTCATATACCATAGGTTTAGAAGAACGAGATCAAGAGCGTCAGTAGTATCCTAGGTTTTAGTAGCATCAGACGTAGCAGTGAGTCCTCATCATTAGAGGATGCTCCTTATTTCGGTATTACATTAGATTTAGTTTTTTTTCAGTAAATAGAGTTAGTTGGGGACATGTCCCATCAACTCCACTGTTCAGACAGTTAGAGGATTTTTCAGACAGATGTATTAGTATTCATTTTTTAGTTTTGGATGTTTTAGATGTTTTGAACTTTATGGCAAAGTTTCTGCCAGTTTTCCGCATTTATGTGCTCGGGTATAGATATCAGAAGTGGGTTAGCTTGTGGTCCTTCAAGATCATGAGCACCATGTGGCATTTCGGTTCTAGAAAATTGGGGCGTTACAAACTTGGTATCAGAGTCTAAGGTTCAAAAGTGTCCTAGAAAGTCTGAAAAGTCGCATCTAGTAGAGTCTCGTGCATGGGTGTGTTGCACGCCACATTTATGTGCAGGAGGCTATGAGATATTTTAGGAAAACAGTTTCCCTTCTTTAAGTATTCATGTCGTGCCTGTGATCAAAATCTCAAGTTGAACTCTCGGTCTAATCCTTATTCTGATTGAGCCTAAGTTTTCAGTATTAGTTAATCAGTAAAGTCAGCAATTCAGTTAAGCAGTCAGGCAGTTAAATTCACATAGTTATTTTCTCATCTTTCTATCTAATCATACTATCAAAAATCTCAGACATATAACTATTCCAAGATAGAATATCCTAGTAGTTGCGAGTATAGATCAGTTCATGTATCACACAATAGTTTCAGATCTTAGATGATCAATCATAATCCAGTTTGTAGGTGCCCTGTGTATAGCCCCAATATCTCAGTGAAGTAAACGTTCTTGGAGGGATATAGTGTCCCAAGGAGGAGATACCCATAATTCTCTAATGTTTTCAAGTCCTTAAATCCAATCAGTTTCATGATCAAATTACTGTCATATCAGTTACATTACATATTCAGTCATATATTCATACGTTAGTTCAGTTATGTGCTCATGCATCAGATATTCATTCTTATTATGAGAAACTCAATTTATTAGAAATCCAGTCACGCATTCAAGAGTCAGTTTAGTCAGATGTTCATACATTAGACATGCATGTTCAGAAGAAGAAGCTCAGCTTATCAGTGTATTCAGTCAAACATTCATAAGAACAACTCATTTACATATCCATACATCATATATGTATGTCCATTATGAGAATTTAGCTTATCAGTAGTTTTAGTCGTGTATTCAATGCATCAGTTATGCATGTCCGGTATAAGAACTCAGTATATCAGTAGTTCCAGTCATATAGTCATGTTCAGATATTCATGTCTAGTAAGTAAGGTCAGTCTAGTAGTAATCTCATCATAGTCAGTCTCATTCGAGGACGAATGTTCCCAAGGAGGAGATATTGTAATACCCCGTACATTCCTAAGCTAGAAAACAAAATGTTGTTCCTATATGTGAAACCTCCAATCCTGTAATTCATATTTGAGCACATGACTTATAATGAGTATCTTAGTTATAAGAGAGTTTATGATGTGTAAAACGTGTTCATAAGAGTCCCTTATAGTAATGCAAGCGAATGTTCCCAAGGAGGAGATATTGTAATACCCCGTACATTCCTAAGCTAGAAAACAAAATGTTGTTCCTATATGTGAAACCTCCAATCCTGTAATTCATATTTGAGCACATGACTTATAATGAGTATCTTAGTTATAAGAGAGTTTATGATGTGTAAAACGTGTTCATAAGGGTCCCTTATAGTAATGCAAGTTAAGAGCTTTTGAATCCATCAAGTTTTAGTGTTTGATTTTGCAAGGGTCATCTTTGAACGAGCATAATGTGATTAATATGTGGTATTTTTTCATATTCAGACGCACCAAGTTGTAGAGAATCCAATTAGATTTCCAATGATACCAATTTTACCAAAATCCGACACCCGAGCAAGAAGTTATGGCTTTGCAAAGTGGAGTGCGTCATCTAACAAATCGCCTAAGGCTACTGGAATGGTTATTCCATAAGGTGTGTGATTCACAACCTAACTTATGCCATAAGGTGTGTAACGCACACCCTAGCTTGTGCCATAAGTTGTGCGATGCACAAACTTGGTTAGGCGATGGGTTGTGCGTCGCATACCTCATGACTCAGATGACTTAAACACTCCTTTTTGAGTTATTTTGAGTGAAAATAAGTCTTTTAACATTCCATACACGTCCCTAAACTTCACCTTATGAAATTAATAGTTCCTAATCACATTACAACCCTATTAACATCTTAAGTTCTTTATCCAAGAGCACAATAGGAGAAAAATAACTAGGGTTGCATAATCAAGCTTGAAGGTCCAATCTTTCAATAATTTCATCACCATAAGGTATGTTAGAAGTTGATTCTTGGTTTCCTTCTACCCAAGAAGTTCAAGAATCCCTTTTTAATTATAAAGATTGGGTATTTATGAATTTGCATGGGTTATGTGAATTTAAGATCATGTTCATGTTATTGTTGTGTTATAATTCATGTTTTAGGATTTAAGTTGCAAGCTTTGATCTTGATATGAGTTGAATTGCATTATGTCTATGTTAACTCCCTAAATTGCAAGTTGGTTGATGAAATCATGATTACTTAGGTGTAGTATTTGTTGAATGACCAAATCATGCTCCTCACATATTTGATAGAATGCTTATGTGAAGAGAATAATGTAATTGTAACATGCTAAGTGTGAAATCCCTAATCATGTGCCAAATTATGCATGCCAAGTGTTTGTTGAAAAGCCTTAGTGATTGAATTGTGATGTGTTGTATGCATTCCTACCCATGTGTAATCCTTATTCGACAAACTATGAGATATTAGTATGTATTCCCTATACATTTACATATTTATGATATTCAAGAGATTAATGAGATATCTGATTGATTGTGTTGTGAATAATAGTCTATTGTCATGACATTCAAGAGTGGTCATGTCTTATTTACTTTATGCTATCGAGTCTTGGGGGTATTTAATACCGAAAATTAGCGGCTTTTCTAGAGCTGAGTCAGTCTCAAGATAATCTCAATCGTTCTTTGATCATTAGAATGCAGACAGTTACAGAACGTAAGGAAATTTAGTGATCTCAATATTAGTGCTATCCAATTTCGATATCAGTCTAATCCAACTCAGTATTCAGTTCTGACTCAATAGTATTCTGTATTCAGTTCAGACTTCAGTGAAGCTCAGTAAGCTAACAAGAATTCAGTAGTAATTAGTCAGATAGTAGAATCCAAGTAGCATTCTGTCAGATAACAGTATCAAGTGAACTCAATCAGATCAGTCAAGAAATATAATCAGTAACAAACTCAGCTCAATTTAGTACAGTCTAAGAATTAGTATTCAGTATCTTTCAGTAGGGAGTAGGAACTACCACCGAGTGAGCGCAGGTATGACGACTTCCCCATTAAAGAGGTAGAGTCATTATTAACAGTCCCTGGACTCCAGAACTACGTAGCCAGCGCAGGACCAGGAGTCACCCGTTAGATTAAGGCATGATTATCATGCTACCTTAGGCTTGACTTTCTGTTCAGGGTCACTAGTTAGAGAGGCTTGACCATAGTAGAGGTTTTTACCCGTAGCATGGTATTGACACCCTTCCAGCTGGGGTTACAGGTTATACCCCACTAGGTCAGATTCGGGGCATGTCAGTTGGGTGAGAACTCCCACAGTCACAGCTTTAGTCTCAGTCTTCAGAGTGGAACTCAGAAATCAGGACTGGAACTCAGAAATCAGGACTGTCAGATATAGTCACTCAGCTCAGTAAGGAACTTCGATAGTTCCATAGATTCATAGACCACCCGCTAGACAGGCCTGGTCTCACATAAATTTAATCAGTATTAGTATTATCAGAAGATTTAGAGATCACTCGTTAGATAGGCCTGGTCTCAAACTCATTTAATCATCATTATTATTAAAAGATTCAAAGGTCACCCGCTAGATAGGCCTGATCTCGGATACAATTATTCCTTATAATTATTAGTAGATTCGAAGATTATCTTCTACATAGGTTTGATCTCAAATTCAGTCGGTCGATATTAGTAAGATCAAAACTCAGTTATTCAATCTCTCAGTATAAGTAAGCTTAGTTGTCAGAAGTCCAAGCATTCAGAAGTTAGTATTCAGTGCTACTGCGATTTCAGTTATAGATATGCAGTCATGTATACATTCTCACCCTGTTATGTTTAGGTTCAGTAATTATAAGTTTCCATGTATGTTTATCCATCTAGTACATATTATTCAGTTAAGTTATGTTTATGCATAAGCCCTAGCATTTAGCCTTACCCCATTTAGCATACCAGTACATTCACAGTACTAACACATACTTTTCTCTTTCTCTATGGTGTCTTAAACCATAGGTTCAGAAGCACGAGATCAAGAGTGTCTATAGTATCCCAGGTTTTAGTAGCAACAAACGTAGCAGTGAGTCCTCATCATTTGAGGATGCTCTTTATTTTAGTATTACATTAGATTTAGTTTATTTTCAGTAAATGGAGTTAGTTGGGGACATGTTCCATCAACTCCACAGTTCAGACAGTTAGAGGCTTTTTCAAACAGATGTATCAGTATCCAGTTATTATTTTTGGATGTTTTAGATGTTTTGAACCTTATGGCAAAGTTTCCACCAGCTTTCCACATTTATTATCTATATTATGTAGTGCTCAGTTACAGATATCAGAAGAGGGTTACCTTGTGGTCCTTCGGGATCATGAGCACCATGTGGCATTTCGGTTCTAGAAAATTGGGGCGTTACAAACTTGGTATCAGAGCCTAAGGTTCAATAGTGTCCTAGGAAGTCTGAAAAGTTGCATCTAGTAGAGTCTTGTGCATGGGTGTGTTGCATGCCACATTTATGTTCAGGAGGCTATGAGATATTTTAGGAAAAAAGTTTCCCTTCTTTCAGTATTCATGTCGTGCCAGTGAGCAAAAGCTCAAATTGAACTCTCAGTCTAATCCTTGTTCGTATTGAGCCTAAGTTTTTAGTATGAGTTAAACAGTAAAGTCAGCAATTTAGTTTATTAGTCAGGCAGTTAAATTCGCATAGTTATTTTCTCATATTTATATCTAACCATACTATCAGAAATCTCAGACATGTAACTATTCCAAGATAGAATATCCAAGTAGTTGCGAGTATAGCTCAGTTCATGTATCACGCATTAGTTTCATATCTCAGATGATCAATTATGATCCAGTTCGTAGGTGCCCTGTGCATCACCCCAATATCTCAATGAAGTAAGCGTTCTTGGAGGGTTATTGTGTCCCAAGGGGGAGATACCCATAACTCCCCGATGTTTTAAAGTCCTTAAACCCAATCAGTTTCATGCTCAAATTACTCTCATATCAGTTACATTGCATATTCAGTCATATATTCATATGTCAGTTCAGTTATATGCTCATGCATCAGACATGTATGCTTATTATGAGTAACTCAGTCTATTAGAAATCCAGTCACGTATTCAAGAGTCAGTTTAGTCAGATGTTCATGCATTAGACATGCATGTTCAGTAAAAGAAGCTCAGCTTATCAGTGCAATCAATCAAGTATTCTTGAGAACAACTCAGTCACATATCCATGCATCAGATATGCATGTATATTATGAGAATTTAGCCTATCAATAGTTTCAGTCGTGTATTCCATGCATCAGTTATGCATGTCCGGTATAAGAACTCCATATATTAATAGGTCCATTTATATAGTCATGTTTCAGATGTTCATGTATATCATTATAGTCAGTCTCATTTGATGATGAATGTTCCCAAAGGTAAGATGTTGTAATACCCCGTACATTCCTAAGCTAGAAAATGAACTGTTGTTCCTACATGTGAAACCTCCAATCCTACAATTCATATTTGATCACATGACTTACAATGAGTATCCTAATTAGAAGAGAGTTTATGATGTGTAAAACGTGTTCATAAGAGTCCCTTATAGTAATGCAAGTTAAGAGCTTTTGAATCCATCAAGTTTTAGTATTTGATTTAGCAAAGGTCATCTTTGAATGAGCATAATGTTATGAATATGTGGTACTTTTGCATATTTATAGCCATAAAATTGTAGATAATCAAAATATCTTTCCAACGATACCAGTTTTATCAAAATCCAACACCCGAGAAAGAAGTTATGGTTTTGCAAATTGGAGTGCGTCTCCTAACAAATTGCCTAAGGCTACTGGAATGGTTATGCTATAAGGTGTACGACGCACAACCTAACTTATTCCATAAGGTGTGTGATGCACACCTTAGCTTGTCCCATAAGTTGTGCGACGTACAACCTAGGTTAGGTGATGGGTTGTGCGTTGCATACCTCATGACTCAGGTGACATAAACACTCCATTTTTTGAGTTATTTTGAGCGAAAATAAGTCTTTTAACAGTCCTTACACATCCCTAAACTTAACCTTACAAAATTAAAAGTTCCTAATCACATTACAATCTTATTAACATCTTAAGTTCATAATCGAAGAGCACAATAGGAGAAAAACAACTAGGGTTGCACAATCAAGCTTGAAGGTCCCAATCTTTCAACAATTTCATCACCATAAGGTATGTTAGAAGTTGATTCTTGGGTTTCTTCCACCCAAGAAGTTCAAGAATCCCTTTTTAATTATAAAGATTGTATATTTATGAATTTTCATGGATTATGTGAATTTAAGATCATGTTCATATTATTGTTGTGTTATAATTCATGTTTTAGGATGTAAGTTGCATGCTTTGATCTTAATATGAGTCAAATTGCATTATGTCCATGTTAAATCCCTAAATTGTAAGTTGGTTGATAAAATCATGATTACATAGGTATAGTATTTGTGAATGACCAATGCATGCTCCCCACATGTTCGATAGAATGCTTATGTGAATAGAATAATATCATTGTAACATGCTAAGTGTGAAATCCCTAATTATGTGCCAAATTTTGCATGCCAAGTGTTTGTTAAAAAGCCTTAGTGATTGAATTGTGATGTGTTTTATGCATTCCTACCCATGTGTATTCCTTATTCGACAAACTATGAGATATTAGTATGCATTCCCTATACATTTACATGTTTATGATATTCAATAAATTAATGAGATATCTGATTGATTGTGTTGTGGATGATAGTCTATTGTCATGACATTCAAGAGTGGTTATGTCTTATTTACTCTATGCTATCGAGTCCTGGGGTATTTAATACCCAAAATTTAGCTGCTTGTTTAGAGCCGAGTCAGTCTCAAGATAATATCAGTGGTTCTATGATCAGTAGAATGAAGATAGTTATAGAACGTAAGGAAATTCAGTGATCTCGGTATTAGTGCTATCCAGTCTCGTTATCATTCTAATCTAACTCGATATTCAGTTCCAACTCAATAGTATTTAGTAGTATTTCATATTTAGTTCAGACTTTAGTGAAGCTCAGTAAGTTAACAAGAATTCAGTAGTAATCAGTCAGATAGTAGAATCCAAGTAGCATTCCATTAGATAACAGAATCAAGTGAAATCAATCAGATCGGTCAAGCAATATAATCAGTAACTGACTCAGCTTAATTTGGTACAGTCTAAGAATCAGTATTTAGTGTCTTTCAGTTGGGAGTAGGAACTAGCACCGAGAGAGTGCAGGGATGATGAGTTCCCCGTTAGAGAGGCAGAGTCATTAGTAACAGTCCCTGAACTCCAGAACTGCGTAGCCAGCGCAGGACCAGGAGTCATCGGTTAGATTAAGGCTTGATTATCATGCTACCTTAGGCTTAAATTCCTATTCAGGGTCACTCGTTAGAGAGGATTGACCATAGTATAGGTCTTTACCTGTGGCACGGTATTAACACCCTTCCAGCTGGGGTTACGGGTTGGACCCCACTCGTTCAGATTCGGGGCATGTCGGTTGAGTGAGAACTCCCACAGTCACAGTTTCAGTCTCAGTCTTCAGAGTAGAACTTAAAAATCAAGACTGTCAGATATAGTCACTCAGCTCAGTGAGGAACTTAGATAGTTCCATAGATTCATAGACCACCCGCTAAACAGGCCTGGTCTTACATAAAGTTAATCTGTATTAGTATTATCAGAAGATTCAAAGATCACCAGATAGATAGTCCTGATCTCAAACTTAATTAATCATCATCATTATTAGAAAATTCAAAGGTCACCCTCTAGATAGGCCTGATCTCAGATACAGTCATGCATGCATTCTCACCCAGTTATGTTCAGGTTCAGTAATTTCAATTTTCCATGTATGTTTGTCCAGCTAGTACATATTATTCAGCTAAGTAATGCTCATGCATAAGCCCTTGCATTTAGCCTTTCCCCATTTAGCATACCAGTACATTCAAAGTACTGACGCATACTTTTCTCTTACGCTATGGTGTCTTATACCATAGGTTCAGAAGCACAAGATCAAGAGCGTTAGTAGTATACCAGGTTTCAGTAGCAACAGATGTAGCAGTGAGTCCTCATCATTTGAGGATGCTCCTTATTTCAGTATTACATTAGATTTAGTTTATTTTCAGTAAATTTAATTTATTGGGGAAATGTCCCATCAACTCAATAGTTCAGACAGTTAGAGGCTTTTTCAGACAGATGTATCATTATTCAGTTTTTAGTTTTGGATATTTTAGATGTTTGAACCTTGTGGAAAAGTTTCCGCCAGTTTTTTGCATTTATTATCTATAATATGCAGTACTCAGGTGCAGATATCAGAAGAGGATTAGATTGTGGTCCTTCGGGATTATGAACACCGTGTGGCATTTTAGTTCCAGAAAATCGGGGCATTACAGGAGTCTGGAGAGGATAAAGTGTGCGCAAGCTTACATGTACCCCAGGGTGAGCTAGATAGACTGTTTTCGAAAGACCCCAGTTCAAGACAAGATAATTCCTTTTTATATTTGTATAGTGTATATATGTTATTTAATCTTTGTAGTTGTTTTCTTTGAGGTTGTTAGTACGTGTGGTTTTTTTTCTGTGTGTAAGCACTTTTTTGTTGTTGATGGTGTTTATTTTGTGTGGTAATAATGGATTTTGAGAAAGTTGGGATCTTTGACTTAATTATAGTTGTTTTGTAATGAGTCATCCTATCCTTCCAAACTCTATTTATAGGATTTTACTCGGTCTCCACTTGTGGAATTATAGTGGATATGTTGTTGCACATGGTTTAGGATTTAGCCCAAGTCAAGAATACAATTGAAGTATCAATAATCAATAATATTTAACATATACTTCGGATCTTTTGCTGCTTTGCGTTATTGAAATCGTAGGATGTCTTTTCACATGTGTTCATTAGAATTGAAGTACAATCAAACTCCAAAGAAAAGTAAATCATGTTCTGTAAAAGCTCAAACACATAACATGCATGTCTCAGTGGCTTTGTACTTCAATGAAAATGATAAACTAATTTGTATTTGTTTAATTAAGTTCAAAGTTGTCCTATGGAAAAAATAAAAAACTTGTTCCTTAATTCAGTCTACTCTATCTTACTATAGTGATATATCTCAATTTGAAATGTTCTAAAGAGAGATTGAAGTGTTGATGAAAGAGATCGAAGACATTGAATGGAGTAATGCTGTAAAGAGAGAGTATGAATTTGGTGTAGTTCTTTCAATTGAGCAAATATTTTTTAAAAAAAAAATTTGCTTTCATTTTTTTAGCTTAATTAAACATTCTTTTATTGATTTTTTTTTCTAATTTTAGTTTCCTGATTTTCCTTCATAAATAATTGAAAAAGATGACTATTTGTGAACTTGTAAGAATATAAGGAGATTAGGGTGCAAATGGTTTAAAAAAATATAGAACTAGCTTCTTTATCATAAAAAGGGCTTGTACGTTGGGGTACAAGAATATAGAGAGATAAAGTAGATGTTTGGACACATTTTGGTTGCAGTTGAAAAACTTAGTAGCATTTGAAGTTTGACCTTGAAAGAGAATTTGGAAGTCCCTGTTTCTTAGTAGTATAATAATGTTTTCATGTTAAGTGCTGTATTTTTTGCTTTATTTTTTCCTTAAAATTAAATATGACCATTGCCCATCTATTAAAGGGGAAAGTACATCCATACTCCCATAGGAGAAAATTAATTACAACCAAATGTCATTTTCTCACATAAAATACCCCAAAATAAATTACATTTGATACCCCCAGCCGACCTAGATGAGAACTCCTGCAATAAAAGGCACATGACTTTTCTTTCGCAATTCAGAAAAGGAAAACTATGTTTCTTTTCAAAATTTACTCCCTTCTCTGATTTTCCTTCTTCCCCAATTTAAATCAGCCATACCATAAAAATCTACCAATGGAGCAAATTGTGATTCTTGTATAGTATCACAAGAGTTGAAACTCAGTGAAACAGTACATCACTACTAATGTTGAGGCTGTACTGGTTGAATCTACTGTGAATTATGAAACTTTGTTAGCAGAGATCTAAAATCAGCTCAAAATTTTTATTAGTACAAACATTGACATCAAATATGTAATTATACCTTAATTTTCATTATTAAGATAGTTAATGATATGTGTGAAAGTTTACATCGAATTGGAAAAGAAAAAAACTGATATCACTTTCTATCCTTTAGTGATATCATACAATCACACACCAATTAAAATAGATACGCCAATACTTGATCATCCAGAAACACTAGCAAAAACATATATACGCCAATGTTTGATTGCCTAGAAACATCAACAAGAAAAACAAACTTATTGTCTTTGCCAGAAACAAACACATCCTATAACACTGATGGGATAGATTTCTTCTTGAGGAATTCCGTTCAAGAAACATAATTACAGACATATCCAAGCAAGAAATAGAAGTTTACCAAATATACACTAACAAACACACACTATCACATGATGTACAACAACATTCAGTGTAGGAAGGTTTTCAAGACCGAACTCAAAAATCTTGCAAAAATGGGTGTGATACCTATACAACATATCATATACTTACATAGTATCATGAAGTAAATACACTGATAAATTCTTGTTGATACCATGATAGTATATTTATATTGTGATGGTAGCATACAAAAGCCCATAAGTAGTTTATGGTAAACTCCTAAAATTATTATGAGACTATGTTAATATTATATACTGTAATGGTAGCATTGAGAAAAAATTAGGCATCCATGGAAAAAAATCACAAAATGCTGAATGAAATCACCAATGTGTATATATACTCTGATGGTATCATCGTATATTTATACCATGGTGGAAGCATACAAATGTCTATAAGTGGTTTATGTTATAATTTTAAAATCCTGACTAATACCATGCCAGTATCATATGCTAGAAGCCCTCAAAATCAATGACAACTAATACTTTTTTCATTAGTTTAAGATTTATAAATCAATTAAATTTGATTTTAAGAAGATTTAAAAAATCAAGAAATAAATATAGCCATTCACAGTTTCACACCATGTATAGTATTGATATATATATTTTGTTAGGCACAAAATTATTTAGCCTTATAATGTGTTTTAGAAATACATTAGTACTATAATTATTAATCCCATTTGAAATTGTTTATTCATATTCATACCAGATAAAATGAATTCACACTATAATTTTGTTAAATCATAAGTGAAGTATGTGTACATGACAAAATTACTGATCCAGTAGCATATGCGTAAAAGTTTGTTCGCGCTTCTGAATATTTAGATCAAATCAATATATACATGTCAATATGCTTGTACATACATTTTTCACTTAATCATAATTAAATAATATATTGTCATTTAGTTAAATTACTTAACCATGATAAGTTGATACAGTTTATATAAGCGCCCAACACGATTATATTTTTAGGGTAGAGAGAGCATGCCAATTTTCTACTCCCCTTGTCCCAAATTTTGAGAATCAACTTTTCAATTTTGATATGAAAATTTTGAACTTTTTAAAATAAAATTTACTTATTTGTTTTATGAATCAAAATAGCTGACAATTCAAAAGATCTATAAGGCATGTGAAAATGTTTCATCAAATCTTTCCCACCTTAAGCATGGAAATTTTGGATGCCTTAGTTTGAAGATTTGGAGATTTTGTCAACTTTCACTCCAAAATTTGGTGTTTTGAGCAATTAAAATTCTAAATTTAGGATCTAAAACCCTAATATCGGCGTATGCAAATAGCTTAAAATGTTGACTAAATTTCGACAACTATGGCTACTGATTCCGGTGGAGCTGATCCACCGGATGAATCTATGAAGCAAAAGAAAGTGAAAGGAAAGAAGCAACAGTGTGTGGCACTGAAGTATGAAGATTTGCTGATGACTAAACCCTACGTGCATGAAAACAATAAGGTACCTCCTAAACTAATCATAATGATGCATGGGGAACCAACTGTGACATGGAAGTCATCTGAAGTGAAATACTTGATCCTACAAGAGAATTTACAGTATGCAGTCATTGGTAAGTTCTGTTCTGAAAAATCAGAGGTTAATGCATTATAAAAAGCTATCCCACTTCAATGTGGTATAAAAGGAGAAAGTACAATCGGGGTGATAGATTAAAGACATATTTTGATAAGGTTGAATCAACTAGAGGATTATGTTCACTTGTTATCAATAGTAGCCTATCATATTAAGGTCAATGATATATATTGGCAAATGTGAACCCTCAAATGGGATCCATGGTTCGAATCGGATGTTGAAACAACAATAGGCATTGCATGGATCTCCATGCTAGATTTACCACCAAACTTCTTTGCTAAAGAAATAATTTTCTCTATTGCATCTGTAATTGGAAAACCATTAATGGTGGACATGGCTACCAAAAACCACACAAGGCCAAGTTGTACAATAGTGAAAATTGAAGTGGACCTTGTGTCTATACTACCACATAGAGTAAAGATCAATGAATAAGATGATATAAGTGGAGAGATCAAGTCAAAGTGGATTAATATTCAATATGACCACAAGCTAAAATATTGTAAGGAATGTTGCTTACAGGGTCATGATGAAGCCTCTTGTAGAAACATTCACCCGGAGATGTATGAGAAGATCCAAGGACAAAGAGAGGGCAAAAATTATGAGAAGTATAAGGAAAAGGGGAAGGAGCAAGGACAAAAAGCTACAGCAGAAGAGAACAATAAGAACCAATGGTTACAAGAAGAAAAAATATAAAAGGGACAAGTATGGGCATATAGTTGGAGAGGTAGAGGACAAAGTAGAGGAGATCCAGACATCAAATGCATTTGATGTATTGAATCAAGAACAACAGGAGAATTAACAAGAAGCCAACACTATGAAACACAAGGAGAGTACTAAAGAATGGGTGACAAAGAGCTTTGGCAAACAATAAGTAATAGAGCAAGAAGAGTTGCCAAGTATTGAGAAGAATCAGGACCAATATGAGGGTAGTAGCAAAGAAATTAATGAGCAAGGAAAAGTAACAACAGTAGCCTAGAACAAGGACAATGAAACACAGCAAACACAGTTTCAACAACAGAAGAATGATGGGGTATAGAATAGTGCAGAATTGGCCTTGGTACAATATGACAAGATAGTCAAACAAGAAATAATATTAGAAGGGGTGTTAATAATAACAATGGAGGCAGGAAACTTGATAGAGATGGTGAACAATAAGAATAAAGATTTAGATAATGAGAACTTGGTGGATAATATTGCAAAGGCTACAATGGAAGGTGATCTATCTCCACATCAAGTTCAATCACTAAATATAAAATATGGAAAAAATAGAAGAAAAGTAAAAAGACAGGTGCAAGTACAACGCATACAAGGAGACATGCTTAAATCATTATCAAAATTAATGCCTTAATATGGAACATCAAGCCTGTCAATAAACAGAAAGCATTCACAAGATTAATCACAATGCATAAAAGGTTTCACTTTGGTTTCATTGAGCTAATGGAACCTTTTTAGGAGAGTCATAGTATAGAAGAATATAAATGTACATTGGGAATGCAGCATGTTGTGGTGAATTGTTCAGGAAAAATATAGGCTTTCATGGATGATATTATTGAATAAAGTATCATAAGGGGTGAAAAACAACTACTAACCCTCAAACTAGAGAATCAGAATGTAGGGGTAGAGGTGTTTGTCACACTAGTGTATGCAAAATACAATCAAAATGAAAGACTAAGGTTGTGGGGATCCTTAGGAGAGATGGCTATTACTATGCAACACCCATGGTTAGTGGGTGGTGATTTTAATATAATCAAAAATGAGGAGGAAAAACTAGGGGGATTATAAGTCACAACTGATGAGATAGAAGATTTCAATCACTGTATTAGAATGTGTAACCTGGAGGAATGTGTTTTCAAATGAAGTAAATTTATATAGTGAAATGGAAGAATAGATGAAGGGTGTATTTTTAAGAGGCTGGATAAGTTTTTGGTTAATGACAAAATGCAGAAGGTGTTTCCAGTTATGGAATTGGAAAATCTAGTAAGGAGTGGGTCTGATCATGCTCTAATGTTGTTGCAGTTTAGCAAATCAAGTGAGCAACTAGTCAGACCTTTCAGATTTCTTAACTTTTGGATAAAGGAAGAATTATGCATGGATGTTATTAAGGAGAATTGGTCTACTGCATGTGAAGGGAATCCCTTTATCCAGTTGCACCAAAAGCTTAAGAAAACAAAAACTGCACTGACCAAATAGAGTAAAAAAACATTTGGAAATATTTTCCAAGAGATTGATACACTGGAAGAGGTAATTAAGGCAAGAGAGAATCAAAGAAGAGCCATCAGGTACAAATAGAGCTAAGCTTCACAAGCACAGGTAGAATTAGCAATCCAATTAAAAAAATAAGAAGATTATTAGAGGCAAAAAACTAGTTTTAAGTGGTTTAAAGATGGAGAGAAGAACACTAAATGTTTTCATATTGTTGTCAAAGGAAGAAGATCCAGGCTAAGAATTCAAAGAATACAAGATACAGAAGGGAGCTGGTTGGAAGAATAGGAGGACACAACTGAGGAAGTAGAGCATTCTTTAAGAAGAAAGTTGATAAACAAGAAGATGCTGAAGATTTTTCAATGCTAGATGAATTACCAAACTTGGTGATAGAGTCCTAGAATGAAGAATTGAAGAAAATACCAAGACTGAGGAAGTACATGTGGCAGTAATGGGTTTAAATAGGAATAGTGCAGGGTGTCCAGATGGCATGACAGGTGCATTCTATCAGGATGCATGGAGCATTATTTCACAGGACCTAAGCTAGATAATTATAGCTTTTTTGTGGATATGATCTCCCAAGGTTTATTACACATACAAATTTGGTATTATTACCAAAGAAGTTATTGGTAAGTACCTTCTCAGATCTTAGATCAATATCACTTAGTAACTTTGTGAATAAAATATTCTCTAGAATTATTCATGAAAGGATTAAGGGTATTCTACCTCATATTATGTCAGAAGAACAAACTGGTTTTTTCCAAGGCAGAAGTATAGTTGAAAATATTTTAGTGGTCCAAGAAATAGTATCTGAGATTAGAAAAAGGGGTAAGCCTCCTAACATGGTGATGAAGCTTGATATGATGAAGACATATGACAGGGCAGAATGTTTATTTCTGACCAAAGTGCTGAGGAGAATAGGATTTTATTAAAAGTTGATTGATATGGTATTCAGGCTTCTGGCAAATAATCGGTACTCAATACTGCTAAATGGACTGCCAAAAGGTTTCTTCAAATCCACTAGAGGTCTTAAACAAGGTGATCCACTGTCACCTTCATTGTTCATCATTGAATCGGAGGTTTTATCAAGAAGTTTGAAGAAACTTATGATCAGGAAAGATTTCAGACTCTTTGGGATGCCTAGAGGGAGTCTGAAAATCAATCACCTTGCATTTGTATATGACATGATCATTTTATGTAAGGCAGAATTGGGAACTTTGCAGTTGGTTACATCTAATTTAGAGATATATGAACATTTGTCAGGACAAAAAATCAATAAAAAAAAGTGCCATCTATCTACATGGAAGTGTATCTAATGGAGTAGTAGACATGGCAGAAGTTGCAATGGGGATACTAAGACAAATGTTCCCCTTAGACTACTTATTGTGTCCTATTTTCTACATGAGAAATAAGAAAGTGTACTACCAGCATATCATGAATAGAATCAGTAGCAAGTTGCAAGCTTGGAAAAGAAAGTTGCTAACCTATGGAGGTGGAGCAGTCCTTATTAAACATGTCCTGTAAAGTATACACATACACTGTCTCTTTTTGATGAATCCCCCTAACAATGTCCTAAATATTATTTAGGAGATGTTTTTAAAATTCTTCTACAGTATTACTATTAGGGGAAGAGGAATACATTGGATCTCTTGGTCAAGTATGTGTCTACCCGAAGAAGAAGGGGGATTAGGATTCAGAAACCTGCATGATGTATCAACAACTCTCTTTTGTAAATTATGGTGGAATTTTAGAACTAAGAGGTCTATTTGGAGTAAATACATGTTCAAAAAGTATTGTAGAAAGTACCATCCTAAAGAAGTCATGTGGAAAGTAGGCAGTGGATCTCAAGTTTGGAAAAAAATGTTACAAGCAAGGGACCTTATTGATCATCTTATTATTTGTAAAATCAGGGAAGGAAATGCTCATATATGGTATGATAACTGGAGTAGATTGGGAGATTTTTACTCTCTTATGGAGGAAATCAAGGAGTGGGAAGATAATTATCAATGTGGAAGGGACCTAATGACTAATGGGTGCTGGAATGAGGAGATACTAAAGAGGCTGTTTATTGATGACATAGTGGATCATGTAAAGTTCAATGTAAGAGAGGTGGAGCAAGCAAATGAAAAGTACAAGCCAATATGGAGTCTGGAAACAAAGAGGAATTTCTCAATAAGGTTTGCATGGCATTATGTGAGATATAAGGGGGAGCTTAATGATTTCTATAAGCAACTATGGATAAAGGGGATGCCATTTAAGATTGTGTTTTTTATATATAGAATATGGAAGGGAAGGATATCAGTAGATGATACTGTTAGGAGATGGGGGATATATGGTCCTTTCAAGTGCTGGTGTTGTCAAAACCAAGCACAAGAGACCATATCATATGTACTACTGAGATACTTTTCAGCTAACAGGACCTGGTCCTACTTCTTTTCTTTTGTAGGGATTATCATACAAGGAAAGAGTTTAAGAGAGAATTTATGCATAGTGGAATGCTCAGGTCAAAAAAAAAAGAGAACGCCTACTTCAGAGCCATACCAACAATCATAATATGGGAATTATGAAATAGGAGAAATGTTAAGAAATAGTAAGGTAAAGAGATCAGTGTGCATAGATTGATATTCAATGTTACAAGACACCTAAGGATGATATTGAAGGTGAAAAAACCCGCACTAGAATTTTTAATGGACTGGCCATCAATCTTGAATCATCTAAGCCAACTAAAGCCTGGAGTCAGAACCAAAGTTGTACTATGGGAATTGCTGGAGCAAGGTTGGCATAAATATAATACTGATAGAGCATCAAAAGGGAATCCAGGTAGCAGCTCTTGGGCATTCTTCTTAAGAGATATAAAGGGAGATCTAATGCATACAGAAGGGTCAACAATAGAAGACGTAGATAACATGATAGCAGAAGCTGAGGCCATATTACAAGTAGCCATTCATTGCAGTCATTTAGGTCAGGACATGGTCATTATTCAGAAAGACTCCCTAGAAATGCAAAAGTTTATAAGTGATGAATGGGAAACACCATGGAAGATAGCAAGCACAATAAACCAAATAAAGAAATTGCGAGAACACAAGAAAGTACAAATAAAGTATATATTCATAGAAGGCAATCAACTTGCAGATTACTTAGCTAATCTAGAATTTGAGCAGGAGAAGTTCATATTTATAACATTCAACCAGCTACCAAGCTCAGGTAGAAAGATTCTTATCAATGACAAATAACAATGCCCATATCTGAGGCTAAGCTTAACAAAATGATAAAGGGACTGGAAGGGCTACAACAAGGTCTTTCACATACAATATATTTATATCCAGGGAGGCTAAACAAAAAAGTTAATGTGCTAATTATCCTATCTACACCAGCCAACAAAAAAGGAATCTCAGTAGATTGGGTGTCACCAAGTCAGATAAGATTCAAGTGACTGAGTTATTTATTCTTTTTTCAACTATCAGTGAGTCCGAAAATCCCATAATCTCTATCCCAGCTATACATGGAGAATACAGATAAGGTCAAATGCAATATACAGGTCAAGTAGCAAGATTATAAATGCAAATAACTTACTAGAAGAAGGAAATAAGTTTCAGAAGACGAGACCCGATGTGTTAGCACCAAAAAGAACTGGAAACATACTAGAGATCTCAACAAAGACAGTAACAAAGGAAGAATCAAAATAGGCTCTCAGTAAAAGTTTAAACAACAAATAGAAAAAGAAGGGAAGATACTCACTCATGCAAGTTGGAATCCTCATCCTGATGCAACCAAGGTACGGTATTCACCACCCAAAGCTGAAGAAAAAAAATTGAAGATTGTTGAATTTGAACATGATGAAGTAGGCGGAGAAAGAGGGAGCTCAGTTCTAAGTTCAAATTTGGAAACCCTACTGAAGTTATATGTTGATTTCAGAACGGGTCATTTATTTGGCCTGATCTATTTGTTATTTAATTTTTGGGTCATATTTAGGTGTTAGAATTGTAAGATGGGTTGGTCCATCATGTTATAGACTTATTATTTATAAATAAAATCCCAAATTAAACAAAAAAAATAAGGCATGTGAAAAAATGATGGGAACTATCATAGTTTGACTCCTCTTCTGTCAGTTTATCCGTTGTAATTTTTCTTGCCGTTATCAATATCATCAAACCCATCATCCAGTCCAACTTCACCCAAAAAGCCTTTTGATTTTATTTCTTACTATCCCCTCCTCGTATGTAATAAGAATGTAATCAATGATTTTGTAAAGATTTGACTTTAAAAATAAGAAAAAATTTTAAATATAGAAAAAAATATAATCGTACCATAATATGGTACAAATTGATGCGTCTCTTTTAGCATCTGACAACAAGGTAAAGAGGTACTGAATGAAAAATGCAAAAGTGATGACATAATATATATGTTCTTACACTAAAATATATGTTTATGTTTATATTATTATATTAAAGTTTAAAAAGTCTTTGAAAATAAACTTTTACACTTTATTAAAAATCTTCAAAATAGATAAAATAATTTAATTTTAAATAATCAAATATTACACATGTGAGACACATGCTGTTAAACTAGTATATATATATGTATATATATATTGTAATAGTGTACATTTATATATATATATATATGGTATAATAGTATATTTATACTATGATTCTACTATATAGATCTCCATATGTACTCTTATATTATGCTTTAATGACCGATTTTGTCATTATTAAAAAACACCCCATTATGGATACGGATTATAGAAAATTATTAAAATATGTTCTCAAATTAGTATGTGACGATGCAATATTAAATTTAGAATATGAAATTTTGGTTGGGAAAACGTCATCCCGCTATCGAGATTTTTGGGCTATAGCACCATTGTTATAGAGGTCGGTAGGTTGCTACTGCGAGGCCACAAGACCAGAAAATCTAGTTGCAAATTTTTATATTCTGTTTTCTCCTCTTCTATTTCAAAGAATCAAGGTTCATTCAAAAACCCTCTTAAGGTTACCTCATGGCCTCAAAGTAATGAATAGGAGATTATTTTGCATTAACGAGGGTAAATTCCATGATATTTTGCTAAATTCCACATAAAAAATCTTCACAGATCCAAAACTTGTGTTTATACCTCTGTAGCAGCTGCTTAAAGTCTAGGTAGTCTAGGTTTAACTGAGTAGTTTAGAACTAGGTTAGAAAGCAGAAGCATTTCATAGAATAAAAGGAAATTGCATGCTTAGAACTTCTGGCATGACATTTAGATGGATAAAATGAATAAAACCTAATTAATTGGGTGAAAAGTTGATTTTATGGTGTATTATATTAATTGTTCATGGAATTGTGTGTTACTTTGTCATTGTTATCCTTGTTTGGTTACTAAGTGTGTTGAACTAAGATTTGGTTTAACTTAATTAAATATTTATACATTAAAGGTGGTTAGTTCTGGTGAATTTAGGAGAATCTATGGTGATAACCAGAGGAATGTGAATTGGTAAGATAACACATTATTAGGATAAACGAACGACGATCGGTCACAACTCACAGGTTGTATATACAAATTGTAGGAAATGGTTTTAATGTAGTTCAAACCTAATTTGTGTTATGTGTGCTTGATAACCAATTTTGAGAATTGCTTGTATAATTTATGTTTAAGAAAAGTAAATGATTGTTTGATATCCTAAATGTTAATAACATACAATGAACTTATATGAAAACTTGTTGGATTGTACAAGTGTTGTTCTATTATCATTATGGTTATGATTTTAGTGATATATGTCATTATTGTGGAATGTTCTAATAATTGGACATCTTCATGGGATTGGTGGTATAAGGTTGGCAAACAATTGATGTTTATTATTTGGTACATGGACAAGGACTCATCCTCTATAGGTCATCACTAGTGGGTGCGTACATAAAATCCTTATCATGTATATACAAGGTACATATGAGTATGTCGGTTCCTTGAGTGAATAAGAGATTATGTGTTATTTATTATATGTGGGTTCCTTGAGTGAACTGAGCTTACTTGTTATCATTATACGTGGGTTTCTTTAGTGAACCAGGTTATGTTCTTAATTTCTAAAGGTTGTTTCTTATAATGCATGATATTTATTATTGTTGTGTTGCATTGGTCCCCTAAGTGGTTAGAGTCATTTGTTATTCTGGTATATTAATTCCTATGTGAATCGGGTTGTGTGATGATTTGTGTATTAGAAATTTTGTGAATTGGAATTTATGATTCTAGTATTTTCCATTTATTGTAAGGGGACCTTGAGAGGTCCGGGTTAAGGTTAATAAAAAAAGAGGTTGTAACATATATTTTCTAATTACCTAAATGAGTGGGTCAAGGGGAGGTATATTAAGGACTAGTCTTGATTGTAGACCTGGTTGTCCCTATATTGACTATACTTATCTGGATGTCTGAGGAGGGTAGTTGCATGTTGACTTATGCTTTCGTCTATGTTGAACTTCACTAGATAGGTGTTTTTGTTTACATATCTTGATATGGTTAGAGGTATAGAAATTATATTATTTTGGGTCAGAGAGGTGGGTATCACTATCTTGTTATGTTGTGTTTTATAGACTTAAATGAACCAAAGGGGGATAGAGTGTCAAGTTGTGGCCGGATTTATGAAACCAGGATAGGGGTTACATAAGGTTCTTAATTTTTAAACGGTCTAGGGTAAAGGCTCATGAATGTCAGCATCGTAGAAATCATAGGTAATTATGGAATGAGGCTTGACTTGGCAAGTAACAGGTACTTGGTAACTATGGGTGTTAATTTTCTAAACTTGTAAGAAACGGTTAAATGAAGTTTCCGGTTTAATATCTCTTAGTTGCATATTTTCTTTCTAACTATTTATGTGATTTAATTTGGGTTGATTGATGATGCTTACTAGTACATATGGTTTGGTAATGATACTACTCTTGCTATATCCTTTTTGAAGTATAGTTTGATTGTAGAATTAGTAGATGCTTTATGCTTAATATGGTAAGGGACTTCAACAACTTTTGTTATTGTTTTTATGGTAGAAACTGCCTCTTTCGTCTTGTATTCCTTTTAGAAACTCTTGTACTTGTTTAGACTAGTACCTTATGTTTAAGTTTGCAAATTTATTGTAATACAAAAAGTATTTCCTTATTTTTATTGATTTCCCCATAAAATTTCATTAAATGATAAGGATTCTCCTATCTAGTGGATTAGAGTTGGTGCCTGAACAATCCGATAAGTTGGGTCGTGACAATTTGATATTAGATCTTAGTTTACCGGTCTCCCCGTAGAAGAGAAAATGCTGAGTAGAACCCTGATCTGTCTCCCCCTACAAGAGAAAATGCCGAGTAGAACCCTCTAGATTGGTGTGTTTACGTCCACTTCTGATTTTTGACAAGCTACGATGCATTATGTAACGCCTCAATTTTCTGAACCAGAACACCACACGATGCTCATGACCCTGAGGGACCACAAGATAACCCATGAATAATATCTGTACCTGAGCACTACAATGTATTTACCATAAGAAAAATGCGGAATATAACTGCAAGGACGTAAGGTTCAAAACTGAATCATAATCAAAAAAATAACATCTGAAGTGGGGTATATCAATACCCAAAACTGAAATAAACTGTCTAAAACACGATAGTCTTAAAAGCCTCTAACTGTCTGAATAATCTGAATAAGGAGTTGATGAGATATGACCCCAACTAACTTTGACTACTGGAAACTAAATTGAAATAATAAAACGATATCATCCTCGAGTGATAAGGACTCACTGCAAAATCTGACTGTTGAAAACGGGAATACTACTGTTGCTTTGAGATGGAACTGGTACTCCTGAACATATGGTATAAGAAACCATAGTGTGAATGCGTCAGTATGATGGAATGTACTGAGTATACAAGTGAGATAGGCTAAATGCATGGGGTTCATATGCATGAACAATACTGACTGACTGACTAACATAAACATAAGAATACATGCATAAATACGTAACTAAAATTGGGTTCATGACATTACTGATTACTGAGACTGAATACTGATAACATGAATTACTGATATAACTGATACTGGGCGACTATATCTGACAGTCTGAATTCTGATGGAACTAGATGAGTTTCGTACTGTACTGATTTGACTGTATCTGACAGTCCTAAATTCTGTAGAATTATCTGAGTTCGATTATTGAGACTGAGACTATAACTGTGGGAGAATTCATATAACCGACATGCTCCAAATGAGTGATTATAAATGAGTTGGGGTCAAATCTGTAACCCCAATTGTAAGGGTGTCAATACCTCGCCACTGGTAAGGATGGGTTGTGAGTGACCCTTATCTGACAGGTGCTCTAAAGAGAATGGTGGAACCCTTATCTGATAGGTTAAGAAACCTCATCTACCCTCATCTGACAGGTTGGATGTATCAACCTACGTTGGCTACGTAGTTCTGTAATGCAAGGATTGCTCCTAGGAATCACACCCTATACTGATAGGTGAGTCCCTATCCTTAGGTTCACTCGGTGCTGAATCCTACTCTCAACTAATAGACACTAGCCATAATTAACTAAACTGAACTAGACTGGACTGAGCTTACAGAATTCAATTGACTGACGGAATATTTCTGAGATCTAATAACTAACTGAGATTACTGAGATGTTACTGAAGTTACTGAGGTTTCCTGAGTCATGGGACTGACTGAATTCTACTGAGCATGGCTTGACTGAGGATATTATGAAAACATGACATGGATGGCACAAAGCTAAATTTTCGGGTACAAGTACCCCCAGGACTCTATAACATGAAACTGACAATACACGACACTTCTTGAGCACATACTAAAGTCCACAATTCATAATACAATAAGTTGGGGATTTCATGAATCACATATTTATCATAGTTCTTGAACATGGATAGGAATGCATATAATTATGTCACAATTCATACTCTAATATCATGGCATTCCAACAACACATACATTGCACAACAATAGCATGGAAATCATTCAAACCTAAGGGTGAAGCATAATTTCATTATTGAGGCCATATTGGTTCATAATACATGTTTCTTATTCTCTTAAGCATTTTATCAAACACCTTAGATGCACCACTTAGGTAATAGGCCTAATGAACAATTTAATACATTATAACACCATAATCCTACTCAATTCCATAAATTGAATCCACATAATATCATGGTTTCATGAACAACACATAAAGATACCAACTTTGAATCACCCAACATGATAAACATAATTAAAATCACTTCATATCATAATATCATGGTTTATAGTTTAAAAATAAGATAATTGGGCTTCATGGATGAAAGTAATCCATGAATGAACACATTGCAAACCTTAATTCTTGATTTGAAAGAGATTGACGAATGAATTTTCTTGAAATTGAATCCCCAAATTGAAACCCTAGCTTATGTTCTTGAGAGAATTAAGAGAAAGTATGTATTTTGGTGTAAATGGGGTTTAATCTCGTATTTATACTTATATAGAAGGTGGTAAAATGACCTGTTTACCTCTCTGGACGCGGAATAAAAAGATAGAAAATTGGGCATCAATGCGAAATGCAACGTGACGCGTCGATGGGCTTGATGCGATACCTGGCGCGGTGCGCCATAATCGCATTGATACTCAGTATTTTTCATCTGGTAGCCTGTACAACTGGTGACCAACGTGATTGGCGATGCGGCGTGCTGAGATCGCATTGGTCCACTGTTTTAGACTTTCAAACATAGTTCAAATGAGGTCCAAAAAATCCAAAACTTGTCTGGGAACACCTATTGACCTCCCTGATCATGAATTAACTAAGATATAGACATTTAAAGGACTTTAAGGTCACGAAATACAATAGCCAACTTTAGACGACTGAAAATAAACCAAGTCTAGAAACTTAGCTAGGATATTCTAAATCTAGGACCCCTTAACAAACATACATGAACAAAATTGGGCTTAGGATTTTGTGGGTTCTTACACATTATATGAATCTTTCCTTTTTTTTGCTTTCTTTTCGTGATGTTTGTGTGCTTGCTTGTATTAGTTGAGACCAATTGGTAAGCTGGATTCCAAATGGATATCTCTGCAAAATAAATGGATGATGTTTGACTTTATTTGAAATGGTACAAACAAGGAAGTTAGAACCAAGAAGGTTCTAATAGTATTCGACTATGAAGTCTATTTAATGCATGGATAATCGACTAACGATTATCCATGATTCGAATAGGGATAATAAAGGGACATGTTAATTACGAAGCTTGGGATTGATATTTATGTGTATTGTTGTTTTTTAAATGGTTTTGCACATGTGATATGTGATTGTTTCATCGCAATGAAATTCTTGGTTGGTAAAATGTCATATCTTGGTTATGTGTTGATGGTTAAGGAATTATTTTCTATGTTCATTGCCTGGAAATTATATTTTACACATTAGCATACGCTTGTCATTGGTAAAAATGATAAGGGAAAAGATGGTCTGTGACAGTGGGAAACTCTTATTATAGGACGGTCAGGAATTAATTAATGAGGATCGTGAAAAAGGGCTATTAATGCATAATAATGGGATTTGTTGTTATGAAACTTCTTATTGTAATTCATAATTGACTTTAAATACTTTGATGCTAAGTTTGTGATCATGAATTGTTGGATTCAGTCTTGGAACTATGTTAGAGGCCAGTATGTGATTCCATATTTTACTCTAAAAAATAAGAAAGAGGAATCTGAAAATTGGTAAAATTTGGGACTGCTGCTCTTGGGGCAGCTATAACGGTACTGACACACTACGGTGATCCCATTATAGCAAGAATTTCTCTACTATAGTGGTGCCTCAATAGTGACCTGCAATCCGCTATGGCAGGATGGAGGGGTAAAACCCCTTCCTTGTTTTCTCCTATTTTTATTTTTTATTTTGTGCTTATTTTAATTGTTAGTTGAGCTACGAGATCAAATAGTTATAGAAATCACATATAGAAAGGTAAAGTATGCATTCATATATATAAAAATTATTAAACTATCATCCTTAGTGGTAAGTAAATGAAAAGAAAGTGAGGAGTAATGTCTAATAATTGCCCCAAATGAAGGCAACCCAAATCATGATAATATATAAAAATAAGGGGGGAGCACAGAACTAATCTGCACTAAGGGCTCGGCTGGATGTTGTCACCATCGTAAGCTGCCGTGATGGGTCCTCTCCCTTTGTATCACAAAGAAAATAAATTCCCACATATCCTCTGTCTCCAACTGTAGAAGCTTCTGATCGGGGACTGCTCACTTGAACATGATCTTTATGGTTTTCCACATCCATGAAAGATGTGGTCCTGAGAGTGCCTCATCTTCTTCAAGCTCTCTATGGAGCACTGCATAGTCCTGGATAGAGGAATGTGGGGATGTAGAGCTGGAAAAGGGGTTCTCCTTTTACCTTCTAGATACATCTAGGTCCTCTTTAAGGCAGCTATTAGAAATCTAAAGTTGGGTTGGGACTGGGAAAAATGGGCATCATCATTATCATTATTATCATCATGGATGCTTTGAGCCTCACCTACCTTCTTATTATTCTTCCTCTTAGACATAACCACCTTCACACAAAAGGGGTGAAAGGATATGTTCATTTGTACCTCCTGGTAAGCCTCCTACTCGGGTATCCTGATGCACCAACATAATGCAGAAACCAAAAAAAAAGGTAGGGGACCTTCTTACTTCCTCGGTAAAGTCCTTTCCCTCAATAATGATCTATTCCCCACTTTCAATGTAATACCCTATATAGTGCATACCACCAGTAGATCCCAAGGGTAGGTCATATCGGAGAGGTTGTCCGACGGATGAATCCTCTGGGACACTATGTTTAGCCACTTTCTAACATCGATTGAGAAATTGGTGCTCGTGATTCCCTCAGTAGTAGGATAATAGGCCTTATCCCTAAACTTCTTTGAAACTAGAGTGTCTCACATCCATCTCATATCCATCTCCTAGGACTTATCTAGGTGCCTCACATTCGAGACATGTGGCACCCCAAGTACCACATCAGTAGTCTAGGTTACCATAGGTACATCCATCCCTCTAATATAGATGGTGGGTTCAGGGTCATCCTAAAGTACAATAGGGAGTATGGCACAAAACTTCCTTACCCATCTTGAGATCCCAAACCAGAAAGCCACCACCATAAGGCCCCAACTAAACTCCTAAAGTCGATTATAAAATACGGGTGCTTTCTCCTACACCCCTCTCATAGAAAGAATCTCTTGTAGAAGAACCTTGTCCTCCTATACTCCTGATATCTCTCCCAACAAGACTCGTCAAGGAATCTCTCATAGGCGGAGGTAAGAGCAATCTCTTGGTTTCCAACCATTGGGGGTGATTGATCTGTAAAATCCTAAGATAAGAGCATATTAGAACTCATATAGTGTTAAGAACTTGAATTTCAGTAAAAGGCTATAAGACCCCGCAAAATCCTAAGCTAAATTAAGTTTTTTAGAGCTTTTCAAGGGGTCTCAGACTTGGAAAAATTTTCTAAGTATTCAGACTTAGTCTTATTTTGTCCTTCAAAAGTTGGTGACTCTATTTCACGATCCTTATGACCTTAAAATATCAATCTTTAGATTGATACATAATCAGGAATGTCAGTAGGTATTCCCCAATGAGTTTCAGATTTTTTGGACCTCATTTGAACCACGTTTGGGAATGCAAAATAGTGCATCGATGCGATCTCGATGCATCGCGTTGACTATCGCATCAATTAATAGTTTGGTTCGCTCCCAATGGAAAATTCCAGTGAACTGATGTAGACTCGAGGCAGTGCATCAGTCATTACATCGATCCATTCAACATAGCACATCGGTCTATGCGTTGGTGAGTCAGTTTTCAGTCATTAAAATGCTGCATCCTCGAGGGTATTAGGATTTTTTCCCCATCTCTCAGCCCCTAAAACACAAAATTTATCCTCTTTAGAGGCAAAATTCATTCCCTATTCACAAATTGCTCAAAAACAAAAAACCCTAGGTGATTTAATTTCAAATTCAAGGCTCAAGATTTCACCATCATTCTTCAGAAATTTAACCACCAAGATATGTCAAGAGTTCATCCAAGGGTCCCTTTCACCATTGGAGTCCAAGAAACTATTTCAAAAAAAAACTTCAAGTGCAATGATTTCATGAATTCCATGTTGGGTTTGACTATATTCATGATTATGATGACTAATTGGGTTCTAATCCATGTTCTATTACAAATTTCACGTGAAGTAGATTTATAAATGTGTAGTATCATATGAATCTATTTTAAACCCTTGAAATTGTGAAATTGGTATTGAAATTGTGATGCTCACATGTTGTTTAGTATTATGTGCATATATTATGCCCTCCATATGTTTGATGAATTGTTCATATGAGTTGAATAATGAAATTATATCATGTTAGCATGTATAAAATTTCATGTCATGGAAGTGTTTGACAAAATGCCCCAATGAATAATTGGTGACAAGTAAATAGCTTTTAGGCTTTTAAGATTGGTTCATATATTACAATTTATGCTATCGTGTCCTGGGGGTATTTAATACCTGACAAGTTAGTTGTTTACCTAGAGCTAGTGTCAGTTACAAAATAGTCCCAGTCATGTTACGATCAGTAGAATTCAGTCAGTTATAGAACTCAGGAAATCTCAGTAGTAATTATATGTCAGTTATAGTATTTAGTTAGGCCTTAGTAGTACTCGGTCAGTTAACAGAATTCAGTAACATTCCGTCAGTCCATGGAAATCTAGTGAACTCAGTTCAGTTCAGCTAAAAAGTATGGTCAGTAACAGTTCAGTCCAGCCTAGCCCAGTCTAGGAATTCAGTTCAGTATCCATTCAGTTGGGAGTAGGATTCGGCATCGAGATAACTCTGGGATGGGGGCATTCCTACCAGTATAGGGTTTGACCCCTAGAAGCAATCCCTGCATTATAGAAATACATAGCTAGTATAGGCAAAGATATTTTTCTGGTAGATTAGAGGGTTGATACATCTCATATGAGTTTTTCTGCCAGATAGGGTTGACAAAAGAGATTTCTTCCAGAGAGGGTTAACTCACATCTTGTCTTTACTCATGGCACAGTACTAACACCCTTCTAACTGGGGTTACAGGTTGGAAACCCTAAATCTATTTAGAAAAGAGGAATGTCAATTTGATGATTACCTTCCACAGTCTTAATATAGAACTCAATTTAGTTCTACAGATTCAGGACTGTCAGATTTTGTCACTCAGCTTAGTATGGAACTCAGTATAGTTTCCCAGAATCAGTACTATCAGTTACAGTCACTTAGTTTATCAGTATTACAGTATCAGTAAACTCAGATATTAATTAGACAGTATTCAGATGTCAGTATCCAGTGTTATCATGATCTTAGTTACATTTTACGTATATATACCTATACTCTCATTCAGTTACATTCATGCTATTCAGTCAGTTATTGTTCATGCATATAAACCCATGCATTCAGCCTACCTCACTTTGCATACCAGTACATTCAAAGTACTAACACATACTTTTCTCTTGCGCTATGGTGTATTATACCATAGGTTCAGATGCTTCGGCTCTTGACCATCCTTAGCAGCCTAGATTATCAGCAACAGACTTTGTGGTGAGTCCTTATAGTTCAAGGATAGCATTATTATTTCAGTTTTGATTAGTAGTTTAGTAGACAGAGTTAGTTGGGGGCTTGTCCAATCAACTTCTATTTTTCAGACATTTTTAGAGGCTTTTTCAAACTAGAGTATTTTCAGACAGTTATTGCAATTTTGGTATTAATATACCGCATACAGATTTATTTCAATTTTGAACCTTATGGCAGATTTTTGCCTAATTTCTACATAATTATTATATTATTATTCAGTTATTACAGTAGGTACCAGTCATGGGTTAGCTTGAGGTCCTTCAGGATTATGAGAACCGTGTAGAGTTTGGGTTACAAAATGGGGGTGTTTCAAACTTAGTACTAGACCCTAAGGTTCAACAGTGTCCTAGAAAGTCTGAAAGCTATATCTAATAGAGTCGTGTGCATGGGTGTGTTGCGTACCACACTTATTTACAGGAGGCTACTGGATATTTTAGGAAAAGTTTCCTTTCTTTCAGTATTCATGTCATGCGAGTGACCATGAGCTCCAGCAAAACTCTTAGTCTAATCTTTTTCCTCTTTTGTTTACAGATATAACTCCAAGAGGACTAAGGGAATAGAAATAGGAGATCGGTCAGCCCCTCAGTCCGTCCAGGCAGATCCCTTGGATGAACATGTCTCCCATGTGGAATTCAGGGATGTATTTACTACTCTAGCCAATTCAGTGGTAGCCCAGAATAAATGCCCAGCCGCTATTCTGGACAACCCAGTAGACAATACTACTGTAGTAAGAATTCGCCCCTTCACCTGAATGAAACCTCCATCATTTATTGGGTCTACGTTAGATGAGGACCCACAGGAATTTCTTGATCAAGTGTAGAAAGTTACAAACATTATGGGGGTAACAGCTAGTGAGAGTGTTAAGCTGGCTGCATATTAGTTGTAGGATGTGGCTCACTCATGGTTCAAGCAGTGGAAGTCAGAAAGGGCAGAAGATGTAGGGCTTGTAGATTAGGAGGAATTTGTTATTGCTTTTCTGGATAGGTTCTTCCCACTAGAGTTAAAAAAAGCTAAGGTGTTGGAGTTTATTAATCTGAGATAGAGTAATATGAAAGTAAAGAAGTATTCTCTTAAGTTTACTCAGTTATCCAGATATGCTTCTTATATTGTGGCAGATAGCAGATCCAAGATGAGTAAGTTTATGTCAGGTGTGTCTAGCAGCGTGGTCAAAGAGTGTAAGACCGCAATGTTGATTAAAAAGATGGACAGACAATATTATAGCCCATTCTCAGTAGATAGAGAAGGCTAAGAATAAAAAGGAGAGGGAGACGAAGAGAGCAAGAATAGGTAGTTTCAACTTTGCTCAGCCTAAATCAGAGGGTGGGAATCGTTCTCAGTTTCTCCCAAAATTCTCAGTTCCAGCTTCGTCCTCAACCAGTGCTCCAGTGCCTAAATTCAGAGATAGCAATAGAGACAGGGCACTAGGCCCTAAACCTCAAGGCAGCATTAGCAGTGCTCGAACCAATCCTCTCTGCCAGAAGTGTGGTAGAAACTACCAAGGTCTCTACAGGGCCGACAGTGATGTGTGTTTTGGGTGTGGCAAGACAGGACACAGAGTCAGACGGTGTCCTCAGATGGGTTCCCAGAGTCAGTATAATCATCCCCTAGCTCAGTCTAGTCTCTCAAATCAGCAAGGTGCCACCTCCAGTGCCACCAGTGGGCAACGCCCAAATAGACTCTATGCACTCCAGTCCCGACAGGATTAGGAAATTTCTCCTGATATGGTCATTGGCACGTTACAAGTTTATCATTTACATGTTTATGCATTTCTAGATCCAGGAGCTTTCTTGCCTTTTGTTACTCCTTATATAGCTATTGACTTCAGAGTTAGTCCCGAAATTCTAGCAGAGCCTTTCTCAGTCTCTACCCTAGTGGGTAAATCTATCATAACTCGACGGGTATACAAGAACTGCCCGGTTATGGTATCTCAGAAAGTCACTTCAGCAAACTTAGTCGAATTGGAGATGACTGATTTTGAAGTCATTCTCGGTATAGATTGGCTTCATTCATGCTATGCCTCAGTTGACTGCAAAAACAAAATTTTCTAATTTCAGTTTTCGAACAAGCCTGTCCTTGAGCGGAGGGGTAGTACTTCAGCACTTAGGGGTCATCTTGTTTCCTACCTAAGGGATAGGAAAATGATATCTAAGAGATGTGTCTACCATCTCATTCTAGTCCAAGACTCTAGCTCAGAAACCCCTAATCTTGAATCAATGTCATTCTCATGTGAATTCCCAGATGTATTTCCCGAAGATCTTCTAGGAGTTCCTCCCGAATGGGAAATAGACTTCAAAATAGACCTTCTTCCAGATACTCAGCCCATCTCTATTTCGCTATACAAAATGGCCCCAGCAGAACTCAGAGAATTAAAAGAACACTTAAAAGATCTCTTAGACAAAGGATTTATCAGACCCAGTGTATCACCGTGGGGTTCACCAGTTTTATTCATGCATAAGAAAGAAGGTTCTCTCAGAATGTGTATAGACTACCGTCAGCTAAATAAAGTCATAGACAAGAACAAGTATCCACTTTCCAGAATTAATGACTTATTTGACCAACTTCAGGGAGCTAGTTACTTTTCTAAGATAGACCTCAGATCAGGTTATCATCAGCTAAGGGTCAGATAATGTGACATTTCAAAAATATCTTTTAGAACTTGGTATGGTCACTTTGAATTCTTAGTCATGTCATTTGGTCTTACCAATGCCCCAGAAGATTTCATAGACTTTATGAATCATGTGTTCAAGCAGTACTTGGACATATTCATCATAGTCTTTATAGATGACATTTTGGTTTACTCCCGCAATGAGCATGATCATGCAGACCATCTCAGAATAGTATTACAGACTCTCAGGAACCATCAGTTGATTGCTAAATTCAGTAACTGCAAATTTTGGCTAGGGTTAGAGCTTTCCTTGGCCATATAGTTTCCGGTGACGGCATTAGAGTTGATCCACAAAAGACCAAAGTAGTGAGAAATTGGCCCAGACCTATCTCTCCATTAGATATCAGGAGTTTCTTGCATTTGGATAGCTATTACCGACTGTTTGTTCAGGGATTTTTGCCTATTGCATCCCCTATGTCCAGATTAACTCAGAAGAAAGTCCAGTTTTGGTGGTCAGATTCATGCAAGAAGAGTTTTCAAGAGTTGAAGACTCGACTCACCTCAGCCCCAGTTTTGACTCTACTAAATAGTTTAGATGGATTTGTCGTGTACTGTGATGCATCCATAGTAGGTTTGGGTTGTGTTTCTTATACAACATAGTAAGGTCATAGTCTATGCCTCCAAATAGCTTAAGCCCCATGAGAAGAATTATCTGACTCATGATCTTGAGTTAGCAGTCGTAGTTTTTACCTTAAAAATTTAGAGGAATTACTTGTATAGGGTGTATGTAGATGTGTTCAAAGATCACAAAAGCCTTCAGTATGTGTTTTCTCAAAAAGACTTAAACCTCTGTCAGAGAAGGTGGTTAGAGTTGTTGAAAGATTATGACATGAGTATCCTTTATTATTCGGGCAAGGCCAATGTAGTGAATGATTCTCTCAGTAGACTGTCTATAGGTAGTGTTGCTCATGTTGAGGACAGTAAGAAGAAGTTAGCTAAGGAAGTTCATCAGTTTACCCGACTAGGTGTTCGCTTAGTCGACTCAGCTTAAGGTAGTGTATAGGTGCATAGTAGTTTAGAATCATCTCTGGTTTCCAAAGTAAAGGAGAATCAGGACAGAGATCCCAGTCTAGTCAGGTTAAAAGAGTCAGTGAAAGATTAGAAAATAGAGGTTTTCTCCCAAGGGGGAGATGGTGTTTTGCGTTGATAGGGTTGGCTATATGTTCCATGTGTAGATGACTTGAGATAATGAATTCTTACAGAAGTTCATGGTGCACATTACTCAATTTATCCAGGGTCTACTAAGATGTACCTTAATTTGTAGGAGATCTATTGGTGGAGTGGGATGAAGAGAGACATTGCAGAGTTTGTGGATAAATTCTCAACATGTCAGCAAGTTAAGAATGAGCATTAGAAGCCTAGTTGATCTATTTAGGAGTTCAGTATTCCCACCTGGAAATGGGAAGAAGTGAACATGGACTTTGTGACAGGCTTGCCCAGTACTCATCATCAACATGATTTAGTTTGGGTCATCATAGATAGAATGACCAAATTAGCTCATTTCCTACTAGTCCATACCTCTTATTCAGTCGAGGATTATGACAAGCTTTATGTCAGAGAGTTAGTTAGATTGCATGGAGTTCCATAATCCATTATTTCAGAAAGAGGTACCCAGTTCACCTCTCATCTCTGGAAAGCATTCCAAAATGGTCTCGGTACCCAAGTTTACCTCCGTACATCTTTCCACCCTCATACAGGTGGTTAAGTATAAAGGACCATTCAGACCATGAAAGATATGCTAATGGAGTGTACAATTGACTTTAAGGGTAGTTGGGATGAACATTTGCCCTTGATTAAGTTTGCATACAACAACAATTATCATTCCAACATTCAGATGGCTCCATAGATGTAGATCTCTCATTGGTTGGTTTGAAATGAGTAAGGCCGTAGTGGTAGGGCCTGACTTGGTATTTGATACCTTGGAAAAAGTTCAGTTGATTAGAGAAAGGCTTAAGACAGCTCAGAGCCGACATAAATCGTTCCCAAATGTGTGAAGAAAGGATCTCGAGTTCAAGATTGGTGACTATGTGTACTTGAAAATCTCTCCTATGAAAGGAGTGAAGAGGTTTGGCAAGAAGGGGAAACTTAGTCCTCGATATGTCAGTCCTTACTGAATTCTCATCCATTTTGGAAAGTTAGCTTACGATCTTGAGTTACCTTCATACTTAGCTTCAGTGCACCAGTGTTTCATGTCTCCTTGCTAAAGAAATTCATAGGTGACCCAGCAGTTGTAGTCCCTATAGAGGGTATAGATGTTCAGAACAACCTCTCTTATAAGGAAATTCTAGTTGAAATCCTTGACTATCAGATTTGCAGACTGGGGAACAAAGAAATCCCTCTATTCAAAGTTCTTTGGCGGAATCAGTCTGGCGGAATCAGTCTGTTGAGAAAACATAAACATACTTTGGATTCAACAAAAGAGAAGAATAAAATGCAATAAATGTAAAGGATAGGTAATGAGACCCTCACCAACACCAATGATTAGCATAAAGTGTGTATCAAACACTTAAACACACCTCGCCAATATTGGGATTAAATCTCACTCTTAGGTGGACCAAAAGGGGTCAAGTCCTTAATCACTACATTTTTTTACCAAAGTGCCAATACAAGATTGACCTTGATTCTAATGTCTTTTCGAAGACCTATAGCTAATCTAAGAGAAACTACACTAAGAGTAATGTTCAATTTATATTTTTAAAAGTCTAATGAAAATGAAAGCTAAAATGTCTATTTATACTATTGCATAACAATGACTAAAATGCCCTTAATGAGGGCTAGATAAAAGGGCAACTTTTGAGTGTTGAAATATAGTGTATAAATTCCACTTTTCCCTTAATGATACGCACCTCTTGAGTGTAACAACCCTTTCTCCTTTCTTTTCTTGACTAAGGCTTCAAAATGCTCCAAAAGGTCGTCAATTGCTTGCCAATTTTGAAGCTTGAACCACGGACAATGTCTTGTTATTTTAGCGCGACTTGTACTTGTATCACATACGGTCATGGATTGTTTTTCTAAGACCATTACCTTAGGCATGCCTTGCATACCCCTAATCATGTGGTAGAGAGTTGTTAGCCATGAGATAACAAAGACTATTTCTTATATGTGTGCTAGGAGACTTATTTCGAGGGTTTACAAGTCTTATCTCACTTATATTCATGATGATAATGTGAAGAGTCGACCACTTGACTCTAATTCAGTAATCCATAAGTTTCTGATGTTTTCCCTACCTATCTGCTTGATATAAACCTTGCCCGAGAGATTGATTTTATTATTGATCTTTAGTTTGACACCTAACCTATTTATACAACACCTTACCATATGGCTCTTATTGAGCTTAAGGATCTAAATTCTCAGCATCAAGATCTTCTTGGTACGGGTTTTATTAGATCGAGTGTGTATCCTTGGGGAGCTCGTGTTGTTTATAAAGAAGAAAGAAGGCTCTATACAGATGTGTATTTATTATAGGAAGCTTAATAAGGTGACAGTGAAGAACCATCATCCTATGCCTTGTACTGATGATTTTTTTGACCATCTTTAGTGTGCAGTGACATTTTTTAAGATTAATTAAGGTCTGGTTACCATCAGTTGAGGATTCAGGATGAGGATATCCAAAGATAACCTTTAGGACCTGTATGGTCATTGTAGGTTCTTAGTGATGTCTTTTGGGTTGACTAATGCCCCAGCTGTATTTATGGATTTGATGAATCAAGTGTTCAGACCTTATTTGGATGACTTCATGATTGTGTTCTTTGATAACATCCTTGTTTATTCGAGGAGTAGAGAGGATCATGCACAATATTTGAGAATTGTGCTCCAAATATTTAGAGATCATGTGCTTTTCTCCAAATTCTCTAAGTGTTAGTTTTTTCTTGAGCCGATGATATTCCTTTGACATATGGTGTCTAAGGATAGAATTATAGTAGATCGAGTATAGATTGAGGCTATTTGTGATTAGGCTAGACCTACTTTTCCGATTGAGATTTATAGCTTTGTTAGCTTGTCTGGTTATTACGAACGATTCATCGAGGATTTTGATACTGTATCAGTTCCTAGGACCATATTAACTCAGAAAAAGGTTCTTTTTCAATGGTCCAAGGATTGTGAGTCAAGCTTTGGTAAGTTCAGGAAGTTTCTCACTTTAGCTCTTATTTTTGTCTTCCTGTTGAAGGTGAGGGATTCACCGTGTATTATAATGCTTCTGGTGTTTGTTTGGGTTGCATATTGATATAATAGGTTCATGTTATTACTTATTCTTCGAGACAGCTTAAGGTGCATGAGTAAAACTACCTCACTTATGATTTGGAGGTGGCGGCAATAGTTTTTGCGCTTAAGATTTGGAGGCATTATCTTTATGGTGTTCATTGTGAGATTTTAACCGTACATTATAGTCTTCATCCTCTTATGACCCCGATTAAAATTAATGCTAGGCAGCGTAGATGGATGGAGTTTATTAAGGATTATGATATCTCTATCTTATATCATCTGGGCAAGGTGAGTGAGGTAGCAGATGCCTTGAGTTGGAAGGCAGTGAGTATGGGTAGTTTGGCTTGTAGTTTAGTTTCTCAGAGGTTGTTGGCATGGGAAATTCAATCCTTAGCCAATTTGATGGTGCGACTTGATATTTCAGACCCTCAAAGAATTCTTGGTAGTGTTGAGGCTAGGTCCTTACTATTTGACCAGAAAGTCAATTAAATAGAATATGGGTGTGGGACCCATTTTTGTTGAAACAACCTTAATGTAAATTTTGACAACCCTATTGAATCTGTACCATCAAAATTGGTATGGTTTCATAGTCCATTTGTGTATATGGGATTTCAGATGAATCTCGAGGGCTTGACAGAAACTTGGAAAACTCCAAGTCTCAGATGTATCTGGTGTTCCCATGATCGTGGCCCATGGATGGCTAATAGCAATCTGGAAACACCAGCAAATGCCACAATGGCAACATATTTTGTTGCTAAAGCAGTTTCTTAGGCAGTTGACCAGAATTGCGATCACGATAAGGGGATGTCGCAAATGTGACTTCTATCTCTGTTGCCATGTATCACAAAAGCGATAGTCGAGTCACGATAGCGACACCAGGGTACCTAAGAAAAGTATAAGTAGACCTCTTTCAGCTTGTTTTGCCTATTTCTCACCCATTCTCTTGAGACTAAAATCTTAAAAGAGAGGAAAAACTTAGGATTAAAATTTGTTGGTGATTGGGGAGCTTGGGTAATGATCATTATACCATTTTCCTTCGTATTTGAGGTAGAATTCCTCTATTTTCATAATTTATTTCCCCTTTTATTCCCCTAAACCCCTAAACCTTGGTGGCTTGACTTTAACCCCAATCTAGCTCGGATTTCACCCATTCTTGAGGGTAATTACTCCTTGAACATAAGAGAATGTTTTGTTGGCTTTGGAAATGTGATTTTGATCAGCGGGACCCACATAAAATTTTGGTGTGATTTTTGGATCCAAAGCACAATGGTGCAAAATTGATATCATTATTCTCATGTTGATGAGTAGATTGTGCTTTTGATAGCTTAGCGTCTTGTGGAAGCTTCTTATAAGGGAAAGTTGGTGATTTAGTGGATTTTTCAAGCTTTCTTCGGCGCCCAGGTAGGCTAGAGTTTCCTCTCTTCTTAGATTGAGTTATGTTATAGTATGTTTATGTTAGATTTGGGGTGAGTTAAATTTGGGATGAGTTTTAGGTGTTGGTGATCAAATTGGCAATACTTGAAATAGTTGGACCTTCTAGGCCATTTGAAAACGTAATTTAGGTGTTTTGGATTAGTTGCTTAGAACAAGAGTAGAATTTTTTAAGCACCTAGCATGTTTAGAACCTACCCAACCCCATTATATCGGCTTCAAAAGGTATGTTAATTTTTATTATGACGAATGGTCGGTAGCAGGGCTTTCCAACTTCATTGTTAATTTTCACTTGTACATTAAATTTTCAATTTTCTAAAGATCAAGAACCTAAATCACACTTTTCGAGTTCGCTCCCTTGAAAATGAGTTTTTTCTCTCTTTTATTATCGATGAATATTTTTTAAAATGCCTGAAATTTGTCTAACTTTAAAGGCGTGATCAATCTTTTGCATCACTTGTAAACTCATGACAATCTATTCTATTCGAAATGCTATTTAATGTTAATAATAAATTTAAGCAAAATTTCATTTAGGGTAATTAGTTAATTTAACAAAATAATTCTCAAAATTTATTTATGGCAATGAAATGAAATAAAACAAAATAACAATAAAATAATAACAATAATGAATTAAATAATGTTACAAATACAAAGCTAACTACATTATTTTAATTTTATCAAAATCTTCAATTCCTATTTTATTTAAACTAAAGTAAATCCCAATTACACATGATGAGACAAATCGAACATAAAATCACAAAGAGTATACTAATGATACTTATAAAAATTTGAATTTTATAACCAGTAAAAATATTTTGAAAAGTGCTTGTTTAATAAAAAGTTAAACTGAAAATAATAATAACAATAATTTCTCTCATGATCTGCTAAAGTAAACAGGTAAAGGAGAAATGTTTATTTTTTAGTATATTAAACGAAAAAGGAAATTGGTGGAGTAACTTAAAAAAAAAAAAGGCAAAATGATAAGGCTTATACAGAGAAGTTACATTTACCACTTTGAAATTTAAAGATAGAGATAATACATCAAATATCTTGTTTGTTAGGTTATCTTTTATTCTATTTTTTTGTGCTCTAGTTTGGCAGACAGCATTGTGGAAAACATAATTCATGACACCATGTTAGAGTAGACCTATGAAGAAAAGTACTAATCAACTGACAAATGACATGCAGATACACACATCGATAACATTGTTTACCAGCGAAATTTGCCAGAACAGTAGCGAACAATGACAGAAAAGGAAAAAGGGATAATTGCTGGTAACGGGAAAGGGGAAAGGATGCTCGCGCCGAGGCTGGCGACGGTTTTGGTTTGGCGGTAGTAGATCTAGATGCACCGGCGACTGGCAGTGGGGAAGCACGCTGTTTGGTGGCGCTATCGGTAATGGGTCGTCGGTTTTTTAGGATTTTCTGGTGGGTTGACCAGTTTTCTGGTCGCTGACAGATCTGGAGGGTTTTTCTCGGTGGATCTGACTGGAAATGGTGGTTTCCATCATCGGAGGGAGATGGATCTTGATGTTGTTGTTGATGGACGCCAGTATCTCGCCGGTAGGAGTGGTCTTCCGCCAATTTTGAGGTATTTTTAGCGGTGGCGTGACTACCATGCTTTAGCCGTGGAAGATCTGGCAAATTTTCAGTGGTGGGGAGCTTCGCTGGCATGATTTGACTGAAAAGACCAACGATTCCAGCGAATTACTTGCCGAAAAAAATTCATCCAAAGTGTTATTTTATTTTCTCCTCTGTTTTATTGATTTTTTTGTTTCCACTATGTTGTGTATTAAGTGTGTGCACAGCGTATGTTGTGTGAACTGTGTGAATAATGAAACTCACTTTGTGTAATGCCTATTTTTGTTTTCTTGTCTCAATTCTTTTCTTTTTTGTTCTAAATTTAACTTAACAGTATTAATACTCACTAATTTAATAAACAACACATAGTAACGAATAAATTCATATAATAAACGATAGCATATAATGAATAACACATGAAAATTATTTAAACAACTTTATTCATATTTTAATTCATATCAAAGTTATGTGATAAACAACACAGGATTAAATTGAAACCTGTATGATGAATTGAGTAGAAGAGAAACACGAACCGGCCACTGAAATCCTCAAGTGAAACTCTAACATCGAAACTCTAAACTCTCTACATTACCTTACTTTTGATCAACTCTTCATTCCGTTTACAGAATATGCCTCCCAAAAAGACCAACAAAAGAAGAACTGGAAACCAACCAGCAACTCCGCCCGTTCAGGAAGATCTCCTGAATGAGCATGTTTCCTATGTAGAATCCAAAGTTGCATTAACCACTCTAGTTTATTCTGTAGCGGCCCAGAATAAACTCCCAACTGCTATTCAGGCTAACCCAGTGGCCAATACCATTGCATCCAGGATTCGGGACTTCACCCAAATGAATCCTTCTTCCTATTTGGAATCCAAGTGTAACGCCCCAAGGACCACAAGCTAACCCTTTACTGATATATGTACCTGTGTACTGCATAATATCTGAAATAAAGGCAAAAACTAGCCATAAGGTTCAACACATCTATGAATACTCATAATACACATCAACAACATCCGTCTGAAAAGCCTCTAAACTGTCTGAACTGTGGAGTTGAAGGGAAAAGTCCCCAACTAACTCCATCAACTGAAAATAAATAAAGTCTGAAGAAATAATAGTAAACTGAGATTCATTCTCGAAAGAAGAGGACTCACTACTACTGCTGCTTACTGGGATTGAAATGCTGAGGATACTCTGGATCCTGTGCCTCTGAACCTATGGTGTCAAATAAAACACCATAGCGCAAATGTGTTAGTACAGGAATGTACTGAGTATGTAGACGGGGTAGGCTAATGCAAGGGTTTATGTATGCACAATATCTAAATTGAATAATCATGAAGATGCCGCATCAGAACATATACATGAATGTACAGACCATGAACACAATCATCACAACTCTAGCTACCGAAACTCAGATACTACTTTACGGCAGACTGAACTCACTACTAACACCGAGATACTGAATAACTGATTCATCTGATACTGATAACTAAGGATCTGGATGTACTTATATCAAGGACTAAATTCAGAGCTTACTGCTTTCGACTGACAGAATTAGAGATCAACTTTTCTAACAGATTATTCTGGAAGTGATTATCAATGATAAGAAGTATGATCATGTCTGAATCTGACAACAAAAATACTCAATAGAATAAAAAATCTGAGATGGAGATCAAGCCTATCTGACGGGAGATCTCTAGAAATGATAATAAGAATACTCAACATGGTCTAAGACTGAGATCAAGCCTCTCTGATTGGAGATCTCTAGATATGATCACGAGAATACTCAACTGAATCAGAGATTGAGATCAAGCCTCTCTGACGGGAGATCTCTAGTAATGATAATAAGCATCTCCATATGAGACCAGGCCTATCTGATGGGATGGTCCATGAACCAATGGAACTAGATGAGCTCCATACTGGGATAGACAACTGTACCACACAGTCTTGATTTCTGAAGAGTGATACTGAAACTGCAACTGTGGGAAGTAGTTACTTAACCGACATGCCCAAACCTACCACAGGTGGGGTCCAACCTGTGACCCCAGCTGGAAAGGTGTCAATACCGTGTGATGGGTAAAGAACTCTCTGGTCAAGCCTCTCTGATGGGATGACCCTCACAGGAAGCCGGTCTGAGGCAATATGATAGTCAAACCTCTCTGATGGTGCCAACCTCTACTGATGGGAGACTCCTGCATCCTCCACTGGCTATGCAGTTCTGGAGTTCGGGGATTTCTCCTAACGACTCGACCTCTCTAACGGGAGAGCCGTTATCCCTTTTCTCGCTCGGTGCTAGCTTCTACTCCCAACTGAAAGACTCTGAACTGAATTCTCAACTGAACACAACTGAACTGAGTTTGTTACTGATCATGTTTCTTCAAAGATCTGACTAAGTTACATTGAGATTACTTAGTTCCGTATCTGACGAAAAAGGAATCGAATCATGGTATCTGACTGACGATACAGAGCTTGAATAGATTACTCAAATCGCTTCTGATATTAAACTTGAATACTATTAGATCTAAGCTGATTATAGGACCGAGTCTAGATTACTAGCGATACAGTGATTACAGAGATAAATGAGATTACTGAACTTTCTTAAGTTCTGACTTGTCTGAGGATACAGAGTTCTATAGTTCACTGAGTTCGGAGAATCATGGCTCGACTGGAGTTATCAAAAAACTGACACGGGCTCTGGACAACAGCTCTATTGTCGTGTATAAATACCCCCAGGACTCGATAGCATAAAAATAAAGCATAATCATTCATTCATCATCACAATCATCCATGTATCATCATAATCATTCATGCATCATCATAATCATTAAAGCATATTCCCAATCATTAACGCAACTCTTCAAGTAATTAGGAATCACAAATGTCTATTCATCATCATAGTCACCAAGGGGTTACTTTAAGCATCTCGAAATCATAATCATATAATAATGTAGGGGAAATATGCTACTAGATTGTACTCCATTCAAGAAGGTTTTACCTCAGCTATTTCATACCTATATCAGTCTTGACATGTGTTTGTATATCACATAGCTTGGGGAAACTTCTTAGTATCATGTCACAACTTAATTAGGGATTTCATGCTATCTTGGCATATTTCACTCACTAAGGCATTTTATCAAACACTAGGCATGCACGAGTTCACACTTATTTGGGAATTTCCTGCTACCATGGAATAATTCATTCATTTGGATGTTTTTATCAAACCTATGGGGGACATGCTTCGCTTATTCAACCATTTCTACACCCAAAATTCATGAACACATTACATAGAAAACAACTTTAAAAGGTTCTATCACATTAGTTCCACATACTAGGGTCAAAGCTCATAAATTTTGTAGACAAACATAAATCAAAACTCCACAACACCTTGAACATGCATTTCAACTCATACAAATCATTAACAACTTACAAACATAAAAATCTTTTAGTTTTTAAAAAGGGTTCTTGAGCTTCTTGGATGAAGGGACCCAAGAATCAATATCTACAAACCTTAACCTTTGAAGTCGGATGAATTCTAATGCTTGAGACTCTATCCACACTTGTAATAAATGATTCTCGAAGCCTACACTATGAGGAACTTAGTTCTTGAAGAAATCTTGAAGATTTATGGATGATTTTTGGAAGATTAGGGTTCTTGAATTGAAACCCTAGATATTCTCTCTTTAGAGAATTGGAAGAGAAATGGAGAAATTAGGGTTTGAATGAGGGTTCCTCATATTTATAGAGGCTAAAAAAATGGGAAATGACCAAAATACCCTTACAAAAATGCCCTTAAATTTCTGAAAAAATATTCTTGACGACATCCGTGACAGATCGTAAAGTTGGTGATAGGCCGTCTCGAATGTCTTCAAAAAAAAGGTGAAATATTGAGTTTCTTGTTAAGGCTGACCACATTTGTGATAGGACATCACGGGTGTGACGGCTTAGCATAAAATATCGTCACTAGGGTCAAAAGTCTGCCCAGGGCTGACGACATTGGTGATAGGCCGTCACGGGCATGATAGCTTATCACAAATGTCGTCACCAGTTTCCCAGCCAGACATGCTGTAGTAAAATAGGCATAATTCTTTGCTCCAATATCATATTTTGACAAAATTGGTATCGTTGGAAAGATAATTCAAAGGTATTTCATTTGATATATACTAGGTCCTCTAATTAACTACATTTAAGTATTTATGGTTGATTGAAGTTGACCCAAATCTTGATGGTCACTAAAACTTAAACGATAGAAAAGCTTTCAACTCGTCCATAAGTTAGGGGACCTCTATGACCTCAATTCATGCTCAAATAGATTCCCACGCGATTAAAAGTATTTCATACTTGGTAGGATATTTCTGAAACATTTTAAGTCGGATTTTCACTTTACCAAATACGCTTTAAGGCTCAGACTGGAAAAGGATTTTGCGGGGGCATTACATTATCTCCCCCTTGAGAACATTCATCCTAGAATGTCACTTGATAGACTGAGAATATGGATCAACAGAACTTACTCAAGAAATGGAAACATCTTAGATCAGGACTACGCAACTGGAATGACTGACATATAGAGTTCTCACACTGGAATGCATATCTGATGCACAGAATACTCGACTGATGATACTTATAGCTGAATTCTCATAATACACATGCATATATGATGCATGGAATACTCGACTGATGATACTTATAGCTGAATTCTAATAATACACATGTATATCTGATGCATGGGCTCATAACTGGGATGATCTCATGAATACACGACTGAACACACGTTGACAAGCTGAACTCTTTCTACTAAATGTGCATATCAAATGCATGAATGTCCAGCTAAGCTGACTTTTGAAAGTACGATCGACAATGCAATGACAACTGATGCTAACTCCATAAAGAAAATTTGAACATGCATCGGGATGAATCTAATGGCATGCAACATCATAATACTATGGGGTATCTCCCCCTTGGGACTCTATGTCCCTCTAAACACACTTCGCTGCAATACTGCAGCGGTGCGCGGGGCACCTACAGACTGGGTCATAATTGACCAATCAAGATCTGAAACTTATGCATGACTCATGCTAACATATAATCTCAAAATGGGAGCAAAGGATCTAACAATGCATGTCATAAATATGAAGGGCTCATAACATACCTGGGTCTATTTCAGGGAATCCTTCCCGATCAAGGCGAGCCTGAAATGCATGAAGTCTACCCCTTTGAGTCAGCACTCTACATTCTCACATTCTATGGCCTGGATCACCACAACCAAAACACATATCATTACCATATTTACACACACCTTGGTGGCGCCTGCCACACTCTCCATAATGCAGATGGGTACGAACACCACTAGCACTACTCTAGGCTTTGGAGCTTGGCGCTCCCTCAGATCTGACACCTCCAAAAATAGGTGCGAGTACACTAGATGAAGATGGAGCTGGAACTAAAAATCTCCAACCATACTGAGAACTACTACCACTTTGAGACCCTGCCTGCGGGAAACCACGACTACCTGTCTTGGCTCTCTTATTCACTCTCTCTCTCTCATTCATTTTATCTACCTCAATTTATTACGCGTGCATCATTAGCCTAGAAAGATCCATATCTCTATTGAGCATGGAAGCTCTACACTCTTTCAACACATCACTCGACACCCCAGACAAAAACTTACTCATCCTCACTCTAGGGTCAGCTACCAAGTCGGGAGCATACTTAGCTAATTGGTTAAACTTAAGATAATACTCTTTCACGGTCATGGAACCTTGCCTTAGGTTCATGAACTCTTCTACCTTAGCCTCTCTCATCTCTAGCAGGAAAAACCTATCTAGAAAGGCACTCTGAAACTCTAGCCAAGTCATGGGAGCTGCATTCTCCCCTCTACTTTACTCCCACATCACTACCCAAACATGAGCAATGTCTTTCAACCTATAAGATGTTAACTCAACACTCTACTTCTAAGAAACATGCATAATCTGGGTGATCTTCTTCACCTCCTCTAGAAATAACTACGGGTCCTCACCTACTACTGACCCAAAGAATTCGGGCGGGTTCATTTTCATGAAGCTTCTAATCTGGGATGCGACAGAATTCCCCTCTTGCTGAGGTGGGACTGCATCCTGACGGTTGCCATAAACATTAGTCATAGCTTAGGCTAGTGCCAGGAAAGTGGCCCAAAACTCTGTATGTGACATACTCTTATTCTCAGAATATACTGGTTGAGGAGGCTAGTCATCGACCCCACAGATAAAATCTCTGTGAGGAGGCATACTCTATAATTGGAAGAAAGAAGTGGATTAGACTGAGGATCAACTTGAGCTCATGCTCACTCACACAAAATGATCATTGAAAGAAGATAAACTACTCCTAAGAACATCCTGTAGCCTCTTGTACACAAATGTGGCACGCTACACACCCATGCATAAGAATCTACTAGATGCGGATTTCAGACTCCCTAGGACACTCTTGAACCTTAGGCTCTGATACCAAGTTTGTAACACCCCAAAATCCAGTTTTGAGACGTCACACGGTGCTTATGACCTCGAAGGACCACAAGCTAACCCTTTACTGATATTTGTACCTGTATACTGCATAATATCTTAAATAAATGAAAAAACTAGCCATAAGGTTCAACATATCTATGAATACTCATAATACACATCAACAACATCCGTCTAAAAAGCCTATAAACTGTCTGAACTGTGGAGTTGATGGGACAAGTCCCCAACTAACTCCATCAACTGAAAATAAATAAAGTTTGAAGAAATAATAGTAAACTGAGATTCATCCTCAAAAGAAGGGAACTCACTGCTATTGTTGTTGACTGGGACTGAACTGTTGAGGATAATCTGGATTCTGTTCTTCTAAATGTATGGTGTCAAATAAAACACCATAACGCAAATGCGTCAGTACAGAAATATACTGAGTATGTAGACGGGGTAGGCTAATGCAAGGGCTCATGCATGCATAATATCTAAATTGAATAATCATAAAGATGCCGCATGAGAACACATACATGAATGTACAGACCATGAACACAATCATCGCAACTCTATATACTAAAACTCAGATACCACTTTACGGCAGACTGAACTCACTACTAACACCGAGATACTGAATCACTGACTCATCTGATACTGATAACTAAGGATCTGGATGTACTTATATCAAGGACTAAATTCAGATCTTACTGCTTTCGACTGACAGAATTAGAGATCAACTTTTCTAATAGATTATTCTGGAAGTGATTATCAATGATAAGAAGTATGATCATGTCCGAATCTGACAACAAGAATACTCAATAGAATAAAGAATCTGAGATAGATATCAAGCCTATCTGATGGAAGATCTCTAGATATGATAATAAGAATACTCAACATGGTCTAAGATTGAGATCAAGCCTCTCTGATGGGAAATTTCTAGATATTATCACGAGAATACTCAACTGAATCTGAGATTGAGATCAAGCCTTTCTAACGGGAGATCTCTAGTAATAATAATAAGCATCTACATATGACACCAGGCCTATCTGAAGGGATGGTCCATGAACTAATGGAACTAGCTGAGTTCCATACTGGGATAGACGACTGTACCACACAGTCCTGATTTTTGAAGAGTGATACTGAAACTGAAACTGTGGGAAGTAATTACTTAACCGACATGCCCAAACCTACCACAGGTGGGGTCCAACCTGTGACCCCAGCTGGAAGGGTGTCAATACCGTGCCATGGGTAAAGACCTCTCTGGTCAAGCCTCTCTGATGGGATGACCTTCACAGAAAGTCGGCCTGAGGTAATATGATAGTCAAACCTCTCTGACGGTGACAGCCTCTACTGATAGAAGACTCCTGCATCCTGTGCTGGCTACACAGTTCTGGAGTTCAGGGATCGCTCCTAACGACTTGGCCTCTCTGACGGAAGATCCGTAATCCCTTTTCTCGTTCAGTGCTAGCTTCTACTCCCAACTGAAAGACTCTGAACTGAATTCTCAACTGAACACAACTGAACTGAGTCTATTATGATGATGATGGTGGATTTCCTAACGTGTTCTGAGCTTGTCAGGGAGTAGTACTTAGCACCAAGAGGGAAATTTGGTATTTCCCCAAACCTATGTGCCACCGTAGGGTTGTTTGATGATGATATTATTGGCCAGAAAGCCCGATTGTGATTATGAAAGCTTTAAGGTTGTACTCCCTGGCAAGAGTACAACACTTCCGCTAATGGAAGTGCTCTCCCTAGGAGGTCAAACATTGGTATTTAATGTGGCTCACGTGGGGTTGTCGGTTATAGAAAACCCCCCTGTCCATAAAAGTCATGTTTCTTGAATTACCGAGTCACTCGGAGATTTGAGTAAAAGAGTTGAGATATTATGATGAATTATGATTACCTATGATGAATTTTGACAATATGATAATTTATGATGATTTATCATAATTTATGATTTATGATGATTTACATGGATTATGAGATTTTACCATTTGAACTATTTATTATGAAAGTATGAAGAGTATGATTTGATTTAACTTAATCCAAGTGAGTCATCATTGTCTGTATGCATGTTTTCATGAAATTGATGATGTTATTTAAAGTATTGCATGCACCCCCATATACTCAGTACATTCTCTTTGTGCTGACCCCCATTTACTATTCTATTCAGTTGCAGTTTCCGTTCAGCAGGTAAAGAGTCCTCACAGTTCTGGGACTTAGGTCAGTTATTTCAGTTTGGAGCATTATATCTTTTTCCATCGGTCGTATTGAGTGTGGTAGTTGGGAGTCATGACCCGACTATGTACCGACAATACTAGTAGAGATTTCATAGACAGTAGTAGTGGTTGATGTATTTAGTCTCCTTCTTGTATATGTATATGTGTTAGTAGAATTGTCATCTTGTAATTCCAATATTGTACTGAACAGATTCTGTATTGAAATATTTTCAGCTTCATTCTCTCAGAATTATGTTTTAATTAGTTGCTTTTGAGTTATACCGATGAAAAGGGTTAGCTTGGGGTCACTTGTGACCCTAAGCACCGTGTGGCATCTCAGAACTCGATTTTCGAGGCATTACAAACATGGTATCAGAGCACAGAGTTCAAGTGTCCTAGGGTGTCTATGAAGCCGTGTCTAGTAGAGTCTTGTGGAATGGTACGGAGACGTCTGTACTTTTCTTCGAGAGGCCATAAGGCATTTAGGAAAGGTTTTTGTTCTTTCAAGTCTTGAATCGTGCAATAAGTTTAAAATAGATAAGCTACCAAATTTTTTTCAGGATCTATAAGTGACAGTTTGTACTTTTCTATCTATGTGCTATTCTTGAGATAGTATGTGCAGCAAGTCCCGATTTTTTCCCTGATAATATTTTTAGACTGATTAGCAAAATGTTTCAGAAGTCTCATAAAAGTAGCTTCAGAAGAGCCTCCCGATGTGTTATAAGTTCCTAAAGTTTCATGTTATGTCCTCTTATTTATGACTTGTTCAGCTAAGACTGAGTGGATGCGTACTCCTTGATCATCGAATATGGTATGCCAAGTTCCTATATCCCGTAATCTTGCTATCATCATGCTGTTGAAAAAAAAAATGAAAGTCTAGTGAAGCTGTGTGGGAATCTTTCGATTCACTAGCACAACTGTTTTATTATTCACCTCAAATTTTTTTTCAAAACTCATATTCAAAGCCTAGTGGAGCCGTGTGCGGACTATTTTGATCCACTAGCAACTTGTAGTTCATCTTGTTCCTTGTGCTGGCTGAAAATGTGGGATTTGGAGGTGTAGTAGTAAGAAGGATGGTAAGTGTGATTTGTTGAGCATAAGTATAGCGGAATCCGTTTTTGCATACATTTGGGGTTAATAGGGAGTGATATATCCTTGTGTGTCACTTTTTTTATGTAGTTTATTCGAGGTATGAAATGGGTGTTGACGGTATTTGTATGCCAGAGAGTATAGGTTAGTAATGGAAGTACTCGATGGGTGAGTATTGTTAAATTATGCCATTGCCGGGTTGCAAGAGAAAGTTAAGTTAAGACGTAGAGAGCTATGAACTAAGTTAAGTTGTGTATGAAGGATAGATAGTAGTGACGGGTGAAAGAAGGATGTGTTAATGGATTGTGAATAAGATAAGCTATATGATTATGACCAATTATTATTGTTATGAAGTTTAAATGGGCTAGCATTTGTTGAGGATTGTTTTATAGTTTCTAAGTGGAAATTTCATGCGAAAAGTTTTAAGTTATATTGTGTACTAAAAGTTAAGTTTGAATGATTTGTGATCGTGAAGGTGACTATGACGATTTCTTGATTAATGGTATTAGTTTTTAGGAAGTGATCTAGTAGGCTTAAATCGTGGATATAAGAGCCTAAGTTTGGTTGATTCATGACTAAGTTTGATGTTGCGTTTATGATGGGACTGCTTTAATTTTGAGGATTAGTGTATGACTGTAATGGCTGAGCTTCTTAGATGTGATTTTGATTCTTATGGTTTAGAAATATAAGTTTACAAGTGTGATTTTAATAAGCGATGACAGAGGTAGTGTGGTCTATTAAGGATGAGAAAAATTTGAGTTGAGCGTTAGACTCTAAGATTGAAATTCCAAAGTTGAGCTGAAAAAGTTGAAGCTCTAGATGGTGTATACTCTGACTATCGGGTTGCTTATGTGGATTTAAGATTAGAAAGTGTGCAAGTGTTAGGTGTTGATTATTGGGGTTATAGAAGGATAGGTGGTAATTCGAGAAGTTGTGTGAGGATGTAGTTATATGTTTTCTGAGGTAGTCATTTGGGTGAAGTTTTATGGTTTATGTGTGTGATTATGTATCGGACTCTCGAGTGAAGTGACTTTAGTTTAGATTAAAGTGTATAGTGTGTTACTGACCCAGAGCGATGGCTTAAGTCTAAGGGGGAGATGATAGATCAAGTAACCGAGTTAAGTGTTCGGATTCCAATAGTGGTAAGAAAGGGTTTTGCTCGACCCATTCCTATTTCAGTTCTTTCAGTTATTCCAGGGCCTACTCCTGCTTTACACTTCAGTTCCATGATCATAATTCGAGTTCGTGCATGTCATAAAGGACCATGTTCTCTCTCAGTTCCCAATACATGGGGTTTCGGATCCAAATCTTAAGTTATGTGGATAGTAATCGAGGTACTCTAGCCTTACCCTATGCTCTATTCGAGAAATAAAGCATTTCTGTTAATGATCAATGAAAGTTTGGATTCATATCGTGCATATTCCCAAGTTAAATTTCTTTGCCGAGTTCATGATGTTAAATTTTATATTCCTTACGCCTTGGTGAACATCAAGTTATTCAGGGTATCTAGTCATATTTTAGACCAGCATGTTCTATCCCTTTGATAACTTCTTTCGTAGGGTGAGAGAGTGATGATGAATGGTTGGTTATATGGAAAAATACATATTTGTTGTGGATAAGGGTGTTGGTGAATAGTTATCTAGATAGAAGAGAGAAAATGTTTCCTTATCTTGGTTAGAAAGGTGTATGCTTATTTTGAGATAAGTGGTAATGTGAAGTAAGATTGAGATTAAGATTTCATGTATATTGTGGTTAGTTGAATTTTAAGTGGTTATCTTGAGGGATTGTGGTGTATATGTTTCAGATTCTGGAAGCTAGTTATGCTTCAATTCGTAAACTTCTACTAAACGATCTTTGTTATCCAAGGATCTTAGGAATGAAATCATTTCCATATGGAGTATCTCAGTAGTTACGAGTATACCTCTGTTCGTGCGTCATGCATATGAGCTAATTCATAGGTTCCCCGTGCACAGTCTTAGTGACCCTGTGAAATAAGTGTTGTAAAGGAACATAGAGTCCCAAGGGGGAGATACCCCGTGACTTCTTAAATCTTCCGTGTTTTAAACACATCTAGTTCATGCTCAAGTTCTCATTACGAGCCTTGAATTGGCTATTTTTGCATACGCATTCATACATTCCAAAGTCAGTTCAGCTAGATATTTATGCGTCAGATATGCATGTTCAATATGAGGACTAGGAAACTGTAATTCCAATCATGCCGATATGTCTCAGATGTTCGCGTCCCTTAAGAAGGTCAGTTGATCAGTGCTTTTATCCTATCAAGAGACATTCGAGGATGAATGTTTCCAAGGGGGAGATAATGTAATACCCCGAAAAATTTTCTTCGTAAAGATTTCGTGAGAAACGTATCAAGTTCTACGCTTTAGAGCAATCCATAAATTTTCTGTGTAGTAGTTCTAAGACGTTGACCTACCATTGCGTAGAGTATCGAATAATCTTTCCAACAATATGTAGATCATCGAAAAAGGACACTCGAGCGATGAGTTACGACCATTCCGATCGAACTACGACCGTTCCGATCGAACTGTGAACAGTAAAACGTGCAGGAAATTAAAATTACTGCAGCCAGGCGAATTTCAGGGTCAACTTCAAATGATCATAACTCCTTGTACATAATGATCTGGGTGATCTACTATATATCAACGGAAATCTCTGTGAGTCCTCTTTCTAATGAAATTGTTTTCATCTAATTTCACTATCTGAGAAAAACGTTATGGTCAATCTAGTTCAGCCTATCAAAAGTGAATTTTTGGGTCAACTTCAAACAACCATAACTCCTTGTACATAATGATATGGGTGAGCTACTATATATAAACGGAAATCTCTAAGAGTCTTATTTCTAATGAAATTGGTTTCATCCAATTTGGCTGTCGGAGTAAAACTTTATGGTTGATCTACTTCAGACTATCAAAACAGTCCCCAAAGGACAGATTCAAGAATTATTTGATTTTTTAAGGGCATTTTGGTCATTATGCCTTCACTTCATGGACGAAAATTTTCCATTTATACCTATATTGAGCCATAAAATTCATGTTCTTCCATCAAAAAGATTGAGAGAACTAAACCCTAGGTCCATTTTCACCATAGAAATTCAAATTTGATCCGATAATCGAACTCATCATCTCGATACCTTCGAGGAGCACCCCTTATTTGTGTGAACAGGGTTCCATAATCAAGAGGTCAATTTCAAGGTATGTGGGATTTTGAACAAGAGCAATCTTCCGTTCTTGTGCCCAAAGCTTTAATTTTATTATGGTTTTACATGATTTTGCAAGTGAGATTATGTCTAAATAATTCGATTATGAGATTATGATAGTTGAATGAATAAACTTTGATTTATATGATTATCTCAATATTTTCATGATATGATTTAATAATTATCATTGCGAATTACACACTTTTACCACGAGGTGATATTTTGAATGATTTTGAGACGTATGTCGAGATGGTATTTTGGAATAATATTTTGAGATATGTGTCAAGCTTTATGCTTCCCAATGACGATTTAAATTATTGAATATATATTTGAGACATGAGATGTCTTGATATCTATAATTGTAAATTTCATATTTTTATTTTGAATGATTTCGAGATATATGTTGAAATGGTATTTTGGAATGATTTTGAGATTTATGATAAGCTTAAAGCTTCTTATGACGAAATTGAATCATTGAGCATATTGAGATATAACATTTGAGATGTTACCATGAGTCTTGATATTTTCTCAAAAATATTGATGTTGTCATGACTTGATAAATTGTTACATTTTGACATTTAAAAAGGTTGAGTTCTATTATTGAAATTTCATGATATTCGAAAATGGGTATACACTCAAATTACTTTATGAAGGATTTATAAGACTTTGAATATTTTTCCAATATGGATGTACATGATTACTTCATTACTCTACTTCTTAAATTGAGAATTTATGCTATGAATTGCATACTACTACAATGAATTGATATTTCTAAAGGCTTTCGAGATAAAAGTCGTGATTTGAGTTGTACTACGGGATATGTATTCTTATTATGAATTGAAGGTATCAAGTGCTTTTCAAAAGCTATTGTCATGATTTAATTGTCGAATTGAAAGAATAATCATTTGAGTACATTGACCTTGAACTCGCAGAGTCGAGATGATTTTGACTATGAGAAAGATTGTTTTGATATAGATGTTGAGATGAATTTTGGTATTTTTTTTTCGAATGATTTTGATGAGTTGAATTGTTGAAAATATTACGTATTGAGTCTTCATATCCTTGTTCAAATGTCGAGTCGGTTATGGTTCAATGCATTGATACCTTGTCGATGTTGAAAAAGATAGAAATATTTTAAGTCGAAGTTGGGGTTAGGAATCCACAAATTGTTGATGAATTATAAATTGAGATATTTGTTTTGGTCTTTATGATAGACCCTTGTGATGATGATGGTAGATTTCCTCACATGTTCTGAGCTTGTCGGGGAGTAGTACTTAGCACCGAGAGGGAAATTTGGTATTTCCCCAAACCTATGTGCCATCGTAAGGTTGTTTGATGATGATATTATTGGCCAGAGAGCCCGATTGTGATTATGAAAGCTTTAAGGTTGTACTCCCTGGCAAGAGTACAACACTCCCGCCAATGGGAGTGCTCTCCCTAGGAGGGCAAACATTGGTATTCCACGCGGCTCACGTTGGGTTGTCGGTTATAGGAAACTCCCCTGTCCATAAAAGTCATGTTTCTTGAATTACTGAGTCACTCCGAGATTTGCATCAAAGAGTTGAGATATTATGATGAATTATGATTACCTATGATGAATTTTGATGATATGATAATTTATGATGATTTATCATAATTTATGATTTTTGATGATTTACATAGATTATGAGATTTTACCATTTGAACTATTTATTATGAAAGTATGAAGAGTATGATTTGATATAACTCAAGCCAAGTGAGTCATCATTGTTTGTATGCATGTTTTCATGAAATTGATGATGTTATTTAAAATTTTGCATGCACCCCCACATACTCAGTACATTCTCTTTGTGCTGACCCCCATTTACTATTCTATTCAGTTGTAGTTTCCGGTCAACAGGTAAAGAGTCCTCACAGTTCAGGGACTTGGGTCGGTTATTTCAGTTTGGAGCATTGTATCTTCTTTCGTCGGTCGTATTGAGTGTGGTAGTTGGGAGTCATGACCCGACTATGTACAGACAATACTAGTAGAGCCTTCATAGACAGTAGTAGTGGTTGATGTATTCAGTCTCCTTCTTGTATATGTATATGTGTTAGTAGAATTGTCATCTTGTAATTCCAATATTGTACTGAACAGATTCTGTATTGAAACACTTGTCTGACATAACTTGCCTGACATAACTTGCCTGGCATTTTTCACTCTCATGGACAATTTATCAAACACTTGCCTGACATAACTTGCACATAAACTAGCATGACATGATTTCTTTTTCTTACTGTCCCTCATGAGAAATTCATCAAACACTTGGTGAGCATAATGTATACACATAGCACTATACAACAAATAGGCATGATAATTCAAATCCCCATTGACAAATTTCAATGGTTTAATGTGGATTCACATGATACTACGCATAAATCTTGTAATTAAATCATAAAATAGAAACCCATTAACATGATAATCATGAACACAATCAAACTAAATCAAGAAATTCATCAAAGCATAAATTTTGAGTTTTGAAAAATGTTTCTTGGACTCCAAGGGTGAAAGGGACCCTTGGATGAACACTTGACATACCTTGTTTCTTGATTTTGAGAAGATTGATGGTGAAATCTTTTAGATTTGAATCTTCAATTGAAAACCCTAAAACTTGTTCTTGAGAGAATTTGAGAGAAAGTGAGTATATTTTGGTGATTTAGGGCTAAATCTCGTGTTTTGTCTGAATAGGGTTGAAGGGAATTGACCCTTTGGCCCTTAAAAATTCAGAGTTGGACTGTAAATTTACCCCAGTCGGACTGGCCAGGATGCCACGGGCTCTAGTCTGCCTCTCTGGGCAAGGCACCGCGGTGCCGATCGCGGTTGCTCCCAGGCATCGGACTGGGCGAGGCGGCGTGAGCTAATCACCCTGAGCCACTGGTTAGGGTTCCAAACATACCCATAAGCTTGTCAAAAAATTTTAAAACTCATCCGAGATGTACTATTAACTTCTCCGATCATGAATCAACTTGAAAAACAACTTTTCAAGGTCGAGAAGGTCGTAAATAAATTCATCAAAGTTTTAAGGCCTTAGAAAAGACTAAGTCCTCACTCTTAGCTGAAATTTTTTAAGTCTGGTATCCCTTATCAAGCTTAAAAAAGGCTGAGTTAAGCTTAGGACTTTTGCGGGGTCTTACAATTTATTATAGTATTGTGTTAAGATTATCCATTGTTTTGACTCCAGTTATAAGTCCTCCTCAGTTTTTGCTTATGTTTCAAGTTTATGTAGTAGATTTTAGAGTATAATAGATATCATGAGCTAGTTTGGGGCTACTTGTAGTTCTAAGCACCATGTACTGTCAAGGGGGTATCCTCGGGGTGTTACAAGATGGATCAAAATTGGGTCTATCTTGGCCATCCTTCTCATTAGACAATGTTAACTGTGATAGCAACATTTTTATTGAACGACTATGTTACACATGTTTATTTTATCATACCATATTTATTATTTAGGTACACAAACACACACATATAAACAACACCATACACATATACAAATACGCTAGCACACACACGCACATATATATAGCCATTTTCTACGTATATATACAAAAATTTTATCAAACTGACATTACTAGATATAACCCACAACCATTACCATTAGTCATCATCACTAACTCCAGTCTAAATCCACAACCTTAACCATTATCCTTCATTATCATCATCCACCATATAATTCTTTACAATTTATTATATTATAGTATTAGATTATATGTAATTTAATTGGGAATGGGGTTATTCGAGATAATATGAGAATGGACCTTGTGGTGGATAAGATGATGAAAGTAAGATTGAGATGGTTTGTACATATCATGAGGTGAGGTTCTGATCGTCCAGTGAGGAGGTGCAAGAGGTTGGATATAGTCGGTATGAAAATGGGTTGAGGTAGGATGAAGAAATATTGGGGTAAAGTGATTAGACAAGACATGGTGCGTATTCAGGTTATCGAGGATATGACCTTATAGAGGGATATATGGTAGATGCATATTAGAGTAGAAGGTTAGTAGGGTAGGAGTATTGTCATGCACTATTATATGTTAGTTTAGGGTTTAGCCATAGATATTTATCATTATTGTTGTTTATTGTGTTACAATTATCATATTATTTTGTGGTTGATTATTATTTTTCTAGAAGATTTTACATTGATCCATTGTTAGTTGTCATATTTTCTTTACTATTTCCTCTTTATTGTTACATTCGAGAGTACACCCTGGGTGTCACACGGTGCTTACAGTCCCGAGGGACCACAAGCTAACCCATGAGCTGGTACCTGATATGAGCACTGAATAACATAATATAAATGCGGAAGAATACCGATATGCCATAAGATTTTAATAACTAAAATAACTACTGAATTCTGAATCTGTAGAAATAACTATCTGAGTCTGATAAAATATTAAAATTTGAACAAACTGAGTAACTAACTGTAGTATCTGAAAAGCCTCTAAAATGGATACTGTGAGTTGATGGACAGTCCCCAACTAACTCTAACTAACTACTAGACTGAAAGCATGAAATAAAATAACTCATCCTCGAATGACGAGGACTCACCATTTCTACTATACTGCTGATAGCCTGAAATGTCTAAGTACGGTCCGGGAATTGGGCATCAGAACCTATGATATAATGCATCATAGCGCAAGAAACAAGTATGCGATCAGTACTTTGAATGTACTGGTATGCTAAATGAGGTAGGATGATATGCATGGCTTTATGAACATAAATAATAGTCATCTAAATATGCATGTAAGACATAGAATACTGAATAGAGAACATGGAATCTGTAGATATTGAAAGTATGAAAAATCTGTAAAAGTTGTGTATGCATGAAAGTCTGTAAATACTAAAGATTTGTGAAGTCTTTAGATACTGAGGATGCATGACCAAGCACATAACATGATCTGAGTAAAATCTGTAAACTGAAATACTAAAAATAACTAATATCTGTAAGCTTTGGTCAAGCAACACTAAGACTGAATTACTGGTCTAATTATTGGACTGAGACTGCGGGAGGTATCATCTAACCGACATGCCTAAATATGAGCTAATCAGGGTCCAACCTATAACCCCATTTGGAAGGGTGTTAGTACCGTGCCACAGGTACTAACACTGGCTGTGTGGATCTACTATACTGATATACTGTCCGTAAGGACTAAGGGTGTCAAGCCTAATCTGACGGGTGACCTCTGTGAAATAGTCAAGCCTAAACTGGCGGGTGACTTCTCATATCCTATGCTTGCTATGTAGTTCTGGAGTTTAGGGATTGCTACTAGCGACCCTTCCTATCTGACGAGGTAGACGCCATCCTTACACTCGCTCGGTGCTAAATCCTATTCCCAACTGAATGACACTGAGTTACTGACTATTTCTGAGTTTAAATTACTGATGTCTGACTGTTTCTATAATGCTCATAGTATGTTCTAAAGACTATTCTGTAATATACTGAGACTAGACTAAGTAAACAGCTATGGTTTTTTGGTATTCAATACCCCCAAGACTCAAAAACAATAATAGTAAATTGACACTAAAACTTAGAGGACATAGCATGAAGGCTTTTATTAAATATTCACTCTTGTGGGCATTTTATCAAACACTTGTAGTTCATAGTTCATTCAAATCATGGGAATGTTAGGAAACTTGTAGTAATAACATGAATTCAACATAATAGTACTAAATCATGATTTAATTCGATGAATGGTGATATTAAAACATGGAGAATTGATTAACAACAATAATTTCAATCATACATGGTGTAAAAATCATAGTTCATGGAGATTCATGGGAAAATCATTATTAAAATCAAAATAGCTTGAAAAGATCATAATTTTGTGAATTAAATCGGATGCTTGGACTCCATGGGTGAAAGGAACTCATGGATGAACATCTAACATACCTTAGTTGAAGAATTTCTTGAAGTTCTTGGTGAATTCTTGAGGACTGGACTTGAATTTGAGAGCTAGAGTTTCTTGTTCTTGAAAGGAGATCTTTAAATTTTGATATTAATTGAATAAATGATGAGTATTTATGTCAATTAGGGGTTAATTTCGTGTTTTAGGCTGATTAGGGCCGTGGAAAAAAACTTAAACACCCCTAAACGAATTTAAAAACTCGAGCTAGAAATTGATCATCCCGATTTTTTGTCTTGGCGCGATGCGCCACTATCGCGCCAAGCCACTGGAAAATAACATTTGGGACCTAGAACTTTGGCGCAACACGGAGGCATCACGGTGCCCCTTCTGATTCTGAAATTCACCCTTGGCGCTACGCGCCACTATCGCAGAGCAATACTGGAAAAAGGAAAATTAGGATTTTAGCTGATGGCGCGATGCGGTGGTTTTGCGGAGCTTCACTAGAAATTGCCAAATGCCATTTGGCTTGGCTCCGCGATGCACTGGGGTCAAACTGACGGTGTTTAATGACTGGAACTTAAAATCTCCATAACTTCTTACCCGGTGATCGAATTTGGGCGAATTTATATCGTCGGAAAGATTATTGAATTTCTTACACAATGGTAGGCTTTAAAATGAAAAATAATAAGTATTTAGAAAATTATATATATAAATACTCATGTATTGGGACTTAAATCATGCTAAGGAAATACGGGGTGTTACACTAGATTTGCTACACTTGAGTCGAGGATCTTTTAGAAATAGCCTCTCTACCTCACCAAGGTAGTGGTAAGGTATGCGTACACTTTACCCTCTCCAAACCTCACTGTAGCATTTTACTAGTATGTTGTTGTTTTTATGATCCAAAAATAGGCACGTGATGGTACTTGTCACACCCATCGGAAAAGTAAGCCTAACTCAATCCAAAGAATAAGAGTTAAACAAAATTCCAGAGCGGAAACAGAAGAAACATAAGAATCCCATATATATATATATGTATATATGAGATAAGAGTCTCAAAGATACATCCCAAGTCTGGTTATCACTAGTATAAACCTCTAATGCATAAATATATAGAATAGATTAAGATATCTTAAATGTGAAACTAGGCACAAGATAAATAAAGAGAGATCTATGTAAGCTTGAAGTCCGCCAGCACTACCTCAATTTTGGCAATGTCAAAGCTGGAAAAAATAACCTACAAGTTGCTAGTCGGTCTGATTCCTACATTGAGTATAGAAAACAAGAAAAAAAAATAAGCAAATATGTGTATGAAACCATATATACTCTGTATGCATCATCGATAACCGACCCTAATCTAAAGTTATGGAAAGAACTAATACCCAAGGTTTTCAGAAGCATCTATAACCCGCAAATATATCACTTTATTCTATCAGAGTAACCCAACACAACAGTCACCAGATTTACCAAAAGAATACAAGATAGGCACTTTAATCTAGGAAAGTCAACACTATACCTTTCATGATCAACAAATAAGGAAAGTTACTTATGAAGAAGGCTCACCAACACGATATAACATGCTTAATCAATTATAATCAATCAAATAATATGGGTTAAAAACTGGAAGAGTGTACATATAAATGAGTGTATCTCATGCTACCAAAAAATATCTACACAACTATTTCTCCTATCAAGCCACACCCAACCCCAAGTCTCATAATGTCCCAACCACCCAATCAGTATAAGATGATAGAACACAATGTAATGAAATAAAATGAATGTTCGAATATAATATCACAAACAAGGTTCTGTGATTGCAATACAATATAAAAGTAAATACGAATACAATATCAAACAAAAAACAAGGAATGTAATGCAACACAAATGATGTAATGCAAAGTAATGATGATGAATGGTGAAAGTCATAGCATGAATTTCTGTATATACCCATCGAGCTCGCAACTACCAGGTACGACGCGGGGAGGGAGAGAAGGGTTTGCAACTCATATACTCCTATAATCTCAATCTCATGTCTCAAATCAACCTTATCGGCAAATTTATTATTATAGGTGATACGCCCAAATTACACCTCTCTTACGAGAGAGTAAGCGATCATTGTAAAATATATAACCCAACTAGGTTGGGGTCGAATCCCACAAGGAATATGGTGTTAATCGAGTCTATTTGTGAATAAACTGACTAATAGGTAGTGGTTTCCTTTAATTGGGGGGGTTTGTATCAATCAAACAATTGTTAAAGTTTTAACTTGCTTCAGAACTCAAAACGAAAATTTCAATGGTTTAAATCAATAATAGAGATAAACTAGGGTTGTGATCACTATGATTATTAATCCCCATTGAATAATAACTGTAGTATTGGGTTCTCATGACTTGTGGGAAACACCAAATTATCAGTTTTGACAGTCCATCCAAGTGTTTCTCAACCTACCTAGATGTTGAACTCCCTAATTCTCTCGATCATAGAAAATCATTCTATTCATACTGATTTTATCTCGAGTTGATCAATCTTGTTACAAAATTAATCATTAGATGGGAACTTAACCTTCCCAAATCCTCATTGTTAATTTGCTACCCTTAATTTATTTCTCAGTTCGAGCAAATCAACATAAGGCGGGATCTATTATTTGCATCCAATAAATAACAATCATAACAAAGAAATTATCAAGATGTCCCCACAATCACTCAAACCCTAACTAACTATTAAATCAATGGAGGAATAATCATAGAACCCTCAACCCTAGTTGTGGCTTTTAGTTCCTCATGAGAAAGAAAGAGATATCAACAAGTGTATTCATCATTCAAAGAAATTATACTTACAAAAGATGAAGTATGAAATTGATTCTCTTCTGAGTTCAAGAGTAAATTCCCAAAGCCCAATCAAAGAGTTGAATATTGAATTCTAAGTTTAGAGACCTAGAAAGAAAAGTAAACTCCCTTGGAATAAGTTCAAGATGTTCCCAGAAGTTTCTAGCTGATGAATGAACCCTAAAAGCTGCTATTTATATCCGTAACTTAAGAAAAATTCAAAATTAAAAATTCAGAATTTTCCCTTTAGGTGACGACAAAATATGATGGCTTGTCAAGGGTCTGACGACATGTGTGGTGACAAATATGACGACATGTCTGATGTCTTTTCAAGAGTCTGATGACTTGTCACAAAATTTCATTAACTCCTCTTCAAAATTCTTGCCTTCTGCCTTCAGCTGACGACAAATCCTGACGGATATTCAAGAGTCTGACAACTTATCAGAAAATGTCGTCAGACATGCTTCAAATTTCTTATCTTCTACTTATGGGTGACGAAAATTCTTGATGGCTATTCACAAAGTTGACGACCTATCAGACAAAGTCGTCGAATGAAATCTTCAGAACTAAATTTCTTGCATCTTTCACCAAAAATCATCCTTCTTAACGCAGTTTTCATCTATGTTCATGCATCTTGACTTTCTTACAAAAATCACATGAAATATCATCAAAAACACCAATAGTTACTTAAGAACTTACAATTATTTCAAGTTAAAAGTCTTAAATGTTCTAACAGAAGGCCAGCACATCAATAGGCATTTTATAAGGTGTCTTATTTTCTTACAAAAAAAATTGAATGTCTTTGTGGTAACAATGTCTTATTAATATGCATATGTGATATGAGGATATAATGCTCACAACCAAACAATATGAAGATCAAAATTCATTCAATACATGAATAAGTGAGCTCATAATCAACTCAATATATCAATAATTCATGATATTAATTTTTTACTTAGTTCCACTAGAGTAAATACTCATATCGTCATCAATAATATCATTTCCAACCCCTCAGTCAGGCATCACCATAATGATAATGCAATTAAATACTCAATTAAGGCATACAATATCAAATCAAGCCCCCACTTGGGTGACACAATGATAGATGAGGCATTCAAATGCATAATAAGGTAGTGACAAATCAAGCCCTCAACGGCCACATAATAATAATTAAGGCATTTAATGCACAAACATGACCAATAACATCAAGTCAAGCCCCCACTCGGGCAACATAATAATATATTCTTGCAAATCAACAAGCAATATCATATAATCCCCCACTCAGTCACACGATCACAAATAGTTACTCAAGTCCATAACTATGTTTACATAAGCTCCATATGGGCAACATGAAATAAACAATAATATCGATAACAATAGATCATGGAACAACCCAAACTTAGTTTGTTCCATACACTAAGTCTCATAGACTAATACAAGTATATTCTCTGAAACCTGATTATTTCATCACTATCAATATGACATAACTGTCCCCTAGAGGTCACTAAACCCCAATCATCACAATAAAGTCTGCTAGATAAGATTCAAGCTCTAAAATTTGCATCCAGTATAAATTATTCAAAACACTAAGTTATCAATCTACAACCTACTTTAAGGATAATTACAAGTAGTAATATTAACTAATCAAGGCAATAATCTAACGATAATACATCAAAGACTTTGGTACCCGTGAAGATTCTCATCATTTCACTTAAGCGGCATCTTCAATCCTAAGTGAATCACAACATACAAACAAACAAGTATATAGCACATGAACACTTTGAAAAATGTTAAGGTACATCTCAACTTGCCTTAAATAAAGATCTGCAAGCTCAAACACTGTCCAAAGCCTTAACCGAATGGTTGACTCCCTCGAATCAATACCAAATGCATCTAATTTACTAAAAATAATATTTACAAATCAAGAAAAATTTAATGATACCCATATTGACCCTACTGAATACTATTCCAAATTGGGTTCGAAAATTGAGTTTGAAAAAGAAAGGATTAGAATTGGATTTTTGTTTTAGAAACACATACCTCAATATTATAGGAGTCTACAGGAGAATATGTATGCAAAAATGGGTTATAAACAAGGTTCAAATTGAAGAAAACTCCTTTTTAAACTCTATCGACAAAAACCTTAAATTTTCATTTTAAAACAAAGATTAAAGAGCATTTTGATTAAATAAATTGATAAAAAGTAATATGGTGAAGAAAACCCTAAAGATTGCTCAAACCCGAAGCTCAAAGGTTTAAAAATGGTGAAAAATTATTGAAAAGAGTTTATATACAGGTTGACCGCTTTAGTAGCTAAATGATCGCTAAAGCGGTCACTGCTTAAGCAGTCACCGGTAACAAGAGGACCCTGGATGCTTAAGCGGCTTTCTCATTAGCAGCTCATTGGCTCTTAAGTGGATTCCTCTTTAACCATCAATTGGTCGTTGATAACGCTCAATCTACAGCTCTCGTAGGAGTGTAAAGCGGTCGTTAGCAAATATAGAACCCAACCTGGGTTGGGTGTCGATCCCACAGGGAATAGCTTGGCCAATAAGTAAGCAAGATTTCTAGACTTTTAGTGCAAGTCTCGTAAAAAGGGGGGATTGTAATGTGTCACCAAAACAATTAAATAAAAGCTGAAAATAGCAAAGTAAAAGAGAAAGATTGTTACGTAAGTTGTAAACAATGAGAATTGAGGCGTTGGGGTTATGTCCACCTTCTGAGGTATACGTCTTTATTGGCTATGAGTGTGTAGAATTCTGACATGCAACTGCTTATAGAGAATTGTATTCGATGGTAAATCCAGGCGTCTTTCGACCTATTCGAGGATTATTTCACTTTAACTCTTTCGAGCTTAAAGCGTGTCTAACGGTACGAATTCTCCAAGAGGTTAGTTCAGTTACGGCACTAGCTTTTTAGTAGGGAATTTTAGGGGGTGACCCTACTACCTTGACATTATCTCTTTTCCAGACAAATAACCTTTCTTTCGAACAAGTTAAATGTTATACTGGCGTATTCTTGCGTTTGCAACCACAAAGAATGTAGACTAAGATGAAGAGAATAATGATATAAGCAGTATACGTGTCGCGAACTCACAACCTCACAGCAATAGATAGTATCTCATACGGTTTCCATAACCCCAACAGAGAAGTTTAGTTACCCATGAATGCGAAGGAGATCACGATTGACATTGTTGTTATACCACAAGATTGAGTAATTTCGTGTAGCTTAGGTGGTAGGCGTGAGGCGTGAATTCCTAGGCAAAGTAACGATTCTCTGGTTGTGGAATTTAAGAATAGAAGAGTAGAAGAAGAAAAATAGAATTAATGGAAGAATTAGAAGATGTAAGAAGATGATGTTAAAAGTAGAATGAGAGTTGTAATTCGAAGTTGTAAAATCTCTAGCAAAATAGGGTATTTATAATACCCATATCCTAATCCTATTAGATAAATAAAATATCTAACCAAATCCTACTAGGCTAATGTAATACTTAACCCAATTGTACTAGGTTAATGTATCATTGTCCAAATCCAACTAAGTTACTGCAAATCCCCAAAGTCTTCAGAAATGTTGTTTTAGCCCGGGACATATTTTCCATGCAGCAGTTTTGGTCCTTAGGCGTGTAAACTCCCTTCCCTTCCTTCGTGAGCTTTCTTTTGCGTCAAGTAAGCCATAAAATGCTGAATTCTGCATCATTTATACCTGAAACTTTACTAATCATGTTTGTTAGCTCATTTACAGGAAAAAGGACTAAAAGTGCATGAAATATATACTTTGTTCTCAAAACTAGGCTAAAATATGGGCAAAATTTATTGATATAGGCGTGTAAATTCGCCTATCATCAGTCGTTTAAGTGGTTGTACTACCTGATGACTTGAATCATCAACTTCGCTAAAAGGCTAAATTTTCAATCAGACCCTCAAAATTCATTTGGAATCCCATGAGTACAAAAAAATGGTGCTACTAGGTTAATTTTGATGTTCCAAACTCAATAGCAACATCGAATTTTCAATAAAGGATTATTTTCACAAAATTAATCCTTAAGATCTCTTTTTATTTTTTTTAAATGAAGGGCCAAAATGAGATATAAAGGTCCCAAAGCCGAACCAACCTCGCTACTAACCCAAATTTGGCATTTCGGGTCTACTGGCACAGTTCAAATTTCATTTGATACTCAGATTAAGAACTATTGATCGAGGTCAATTATTGGCACTTAAAGCCTCAAAATAACTTCAAACTCACTTGAAACCTTCCTGAAGGACTTATAAAACGTATCAACCATGCCCACACCCCAAAATCAACACATAGCATTTATGTGGAAGGGTGGAATAGTCCAAACACTTTAACTTCTAGATTTCACTATGAGGGTCATTATAGTATCCTCCGTTAAAACTCATGTTTGTCCTCAAATGTGCAAGCAAGAAAATGCCAAAAATAGATATAGGATAGGATATACCCTTGAGAAATATCAAGCAATCACTCCAATGAGAATTCACAACCATAGAAGTACCGATCTCACCATAGAACCAGAAACATATCACATATGGACTCACTAGATCACTACACTAATATCAAAGGCCAAAACCACAATGAAGCTGAATTTCTATATTTTTTAACTTCATATATATCCAAAAACTGAGTTAAACACAACAAAAGACATAAATATGCTCAGTTAAACTAAACCTGACCATGAAAAAAATCCTAGAAACCCATACATCACATCACTACCCACCAAAACACTAATTAAACCCACCTAAGGTTGATATGATCACGGTCAATCCAAATCATACCACAACCCTAGGCTACAACTACTAGATCAAAAACTGATATCAAAGCTACACAAAACCTCAAAAACCACTCTCAGCGCACAAGTTCACCACCTAATAGTCAAAACCTACAACTTAAAACTTTGAGGAAATTGAGAGTCAGCATAACACTCTATATACCATAGGAATGAAACCTTTAAATAACACCAAAAACACAAGCTACCCATCATAATAACACATGTAGTTCTGAATATGCAAAAGCCGTGAAATAACTTGAAGTCCTTATTAACTTGGTAGAACAAGAAGTATTTCAAACTCTGCACATATACTTAAATCATCATAATGGTAAATAATCAACTCATAGAAAAGTGTAGCAATTACTACATCTCACTAATGGACACCCAAATCATGGATCAAGCTAGGGAAAATCACCGCTAAACTCTACATAAGCTACTGATAAACCACATGATCAAGATCATAGATTCTCATCTTAAAATAATAACTAAACTTGAAATGGATCAAAACTCCTTATGAATAAGTTCCTTAACCTTTCCTTAACTTAATTTTCTATTTAGTATTTTCTTTAACACAAGAGATATGACATAGTAAAACATACTACAAAATCAAAATTCGTGATAAAAATATCCCATTAGGCCACTCAGCTATAGAAGTAATATTTGAAATAAGCAAGTTTTCCTTTCCATCCGAAACTCTTCTTCAACTAAAGCAAGAATACCTTATAAGATAAAATCCTTCAAATCTAACCGAGGAGTGTCTTAATACCATCAAACACCATCATACAACAAAGTCCAATCACTAAGGAAGTAATTAATATGCAAGGCATAAATGCTTGAAAATCTTCTCTTCTTGAATTAGAATCTTTCAAAGGCAATCCCTCCAAGTTGGTTGTACCAAATCGGACCCACCATAATGTCACAACCCAAAAATTAGGTCATGATGGAACTTATTATGGATTGGCCTTGATAGGTCATCTTCCAAACAGAGAAAGAAAAAGTAAAATTATAACACCCTGGGTTTTCGACCCTTAGAAAATTTGCTGGATTTCTGGTTTCTGGACAGGATACGACTAAGGAGTACTAGTCATATATTGGGGTACGGTTTGTATGGGTTGGTCATAAGCTGACCAGTATTGGTTGATGGGTTGAATTTGGTTCCTGGAATGGATACGACTTAGGTGGTATGAGTCATATTAGTGGATACGGGTTGTTGGGTTTGGTTCTTTCCTTCACCAAATCTTAGACTTGGTAGCTTAACTGGATCTGAGTACGAGTGGCTCACCATGAGTTGTAAGACAGGGTACGAGTCATACCATGGACTCGTATGGTGGACAGTGTTAAAATATCTTATGATTCTATTCTGCCAGGGGTACGGGTCGAAGGTTCGGGTCGTATGCTTTGGGTACGACTTGGTTTGGGTAAGTCATACCTTATACAGTGTTGGGCCCAAGAGGAGGCCTAGTGTACGAGTGGTGGGTACCACTCATATTAGAGGGTATGACTGGTATGGGTAGTCGTACCCCCTGACGGGAATTTTATGCAGTTTAAGTGAGGACAATCTGGATATTTCCCCACTTATACTATAAGGCCCCGTGACTTTTAACACACTTGGGATGTTATATGACTTATTATTCTATTCATTAACACTTTGAAAGCACTCTCTAATCCTCTCTAAAGTTTTGGGAAAAGACAGCTAGGGTTTTATTTTAAGGATTAATTTGGGCTTGTGTTGGTGATTTCTCTCCATTATCTTGTCAATTAAGGAATGTACTCCTTTCTTTATTGTTAGTTCCAACTAAAAGCATATTTTGTGAATTGTTTTCATGTCATAATTGTTATATGGTTTTAGGTTTTCAAATATATCTTGGGGGTTTTGGCTATAATGTCTTGGCTATGGTTTTTCCATGTTTTAATTATGTATTTACATGTTTTACTGGTGGTTTGGATACTTGGTTGAATGGGAATAGTTAATTGGTATTTGATTTTGATTTTGGACACACTATGCCCCCAATATGTTTGATAAAATACCTATGAAGATGCTTTTACTATATTGTTGGACTTTTTGTTGGAACTATTGCATGGTATGGTTTGGTAATGTTGCCCTAAATGGTTTAAACGGTTTGGAATGGTTAAATGGAATGGTTTTGTGGTCATGGTTATGGTTAATTGAACTCTTTGTGGGGTACGGTGGAATCCCCCAAGTAAGCATGTTAATGAACAACTTATGGGGTACATGGGACTCCCCCAAGCAAACATAATAATGGAACACTTGTAGGGTACATGGAAATCTCCCAAGATAACTTGGTAAATGGGTACATGGGAATCCTATTACCCAAAAAGTTTTGGATAAGAACAATGCTTGCAAGTTATTGTAACGCCCTAAAATGGGTCCCAAGACGTCAGACGGTGCTTAAGGCTACAAGTAGCCCTAAGATAACCCTTTGATCCCGTTACTGCTTCTAATACTTACTTTAAGAGATTAAATCAAAAGATATTGCTAAATCTTGTCAAGTCATAACTAAAACAATTGAAATATACTGTATGAAAAACAATACTGGAAAGTCTGACTGAAATAACTGATAATCTAGTCTGAAAAGCCTCTACTACTCAATATCTAGAGAGCCATTGGGACAGATCCCCAACTGACTCATACTCAAATGAAAAGAAATAAATAAATCATAATAAAATGGAAAGTATGAATGCTTGGTCCTCGAACCATAAGGACTCACCAACTGCAGAGGTGTAGATCAAGGTACTAGAATATCATTGTCACTGCTGAGACTGAGCACCTTAACCTACATCACGAGAAAATGTAGCCCACATATGAATACGTGGGTCAGTACCTTGGGAAATGTACTGAGCAATGGGGGTGTATGCAACTAAATAATAGATATCACAAGTCTTTATATAAAACATGCATGCTATAATAGATGACTCACATAGCTTGAATAAAATCATCATAATCATGAATAAGGAAAGCATGTAAGTTAAATCACGTGAGTCATTACACTGTACTCTCAATCAGCATTCTTTCTTTATTCCCAAACTTGTAAAATGGCTAAAAGTGTTAAAACAACAACTTTCAGGACATACACTTAAATCTTATGAAAACCAGAAACTTCTTTGAAAACTTGGGAGACTTTGGACTCTTATGGACTTGGGGAAATCTTAAAACCATAACTTTTAAAATACATATACTTTATCTTAATGAGAGGAGTAATCTTATTTGGGACTTAGAGGTTATAGAACTTTAGAACTTAGGACACTTTGGGAGTTTATTCTAACCGACATAAACCATGTGAGCTTACATGGAGTTCAATGTCTTGCCCACATTGGGGAGATCTGTTCTATCCTTGCCATCAGAGTAGAACCTTTTTCTTTTTAGTGATCACTATCTTAACCCACTTGTGGTAAATCAGAAACCTACAGGGGCACGTAGTTTTGGGGCATGAGACCTTGGAATCAAGCCTAACTCGGTGCTAAATACTACTCCCTTACTTAAGCTCAGAACTTTTAAGAAAATCCACCTTAAACAACTCAACAATATGAAATGGGAGCCACTATGCTTCCCTTTGTCTCAAATCAAAATAAATGTGGATATCTTTCTTAGCTTAGGATAAAACTGAATTCTTTTCTTGAAAACTTGATTGACTTATCATTAAAGCTTTAATAATCTTAATAACATGGATACACAAATACACTTCTTGAAAACACTTTAAAGAGTATCAATAACTCATTCTCAAAGAGTCACAATTTCACAATAAGGCTCAATTCATTACAACAAGCTTGGAAATTCTTGAAAACACAATATCAATATAGGAATATGCACTTTTATAACATAAATTCTCCATTCAATTCATACTTAACAAAATAACCATGCAATTCAAGGCTTTAACAAATTCCACAATCTCATAAACTTGCAATAAAGCAATTTGATATAACTTCATCTAGAAAACACGAAATTCTTAAAGAAAACTAAAAATTTTGGGCACAAGAACGAAAGAGTGTTCTTGTTCAAACCCCATATACCTTAAAATTGAAGCTTTGAATGAACTCTTGACTTTGGAACTCTATCTGTGAAACTATTGGGTGCTTTTTGTAGCCCACGCAATGGGGATTCTGAATTTCAAAGAATTATTGAAAACCTACGATGGAATCTCAAGATATTTTGATCTCTAGGTTGAAACCCTAATGAGAGTTCTTGAATAATTTTGATGAAAGTGTCAATAGAATGGTAATTTAGGGGTGTAATCTCGTGTTAAGGATGAAAAAGGGTTGGACAAATACCACATTACCCTTAATGAGACGGAGAAAAAGAGCTGAAAACTGGGCAAAAAGGCTGAGGCCAAGGTAGCGCCCATACTAGAGCCTTTTCTAAGCAGGGTGGCGCCTTGCCTAGAGCCTTTTCCAGGCTGGGCGGTGCCCCCCTATAGCCTTTAGCTACTGTTTCTAAAATCCAAACATGAACTTAAGCTCGTCTAAAAATTCTGAAATTCACCCAAAATGTACTACGACCTTGCCCCATCACAACGCAACAAAAAAATCAAGAAACAGAGGTCAAGAAGGTCGCAAATTAATTCAACGAAGTTCAAAGGTTGAAAAATAAACTAAGTGTTGAATCACTTAGCTAAACTTCTAAGTGTTAAGCTTATTTTGACTCACTTTGAGGACGTTAACAACGAGGAAACTTTACGGGGTCTTACAGTTATAGTCGGTATAACGATATCACTATTAATAGCCTTGGTTAATACTAAATAGAATAATGGATTAGTTAGTTATAAATGGTTTTAATAGGGCAATAATGGTGGGGTGCGATAGCTAATCGTGAAGGTAGGAGTTCAATGAATAAACACTGGAAAATCATGTTTGCCAACATGAGGGGTCTGTCATGAAGACCATATTTGATACTATAAGGTACACAGAAATCCTCTAAATACAATGTATATATGTATCATGGAGAGCTAAGGGTACTTTGGAATCCCCTACTCTTATGGTATCTTCGGTTTTTGCGGCTACATACATTGGGGCCCGTTCAGGGAGTTACACTAGACCCATATAGCCCGTGCGTGGTTTTAGGATGGTTAAGCTACAAATACCCTAGTTAATGGTTTTAAATGCATGCTAAACCTGGTTCACTTTCCCGGTATAGTTATATATATATGTGTGTATGGTTTGTATGCATTTGGTTGGTTTACTTAGTTTTATTGGATGGAATTATTTTATCCTTATCCTAAGTTCATGCTAGCATTCACCCGCTAACCCATCTTCGAGCGGTTGTATCCCCACGTAATGCAGAAACCAGTCATTCTACTCCTCCTACATAGTGATCAAATTTTGGGATCAACTTTTGGATTGAAGTGGCGAGCTTTCATATTTTTGAAAGGCTCCATTTCATGTTATGAACATTTTTCACATACTTTGGTTTACTTATGGATATTGGTTTTGACTATGATTGGGGGCATGTCCCAACCAGATATTGGTTTCCTTTTGGTTAGGGGCTTTTGTGGAACTACTATGGATTGGTATGGGTAGGGTTGGTAGTGGTGTCATCCTTAGTATTGGAATTTGTATTGGGGTTAATACCATTGGACTAAATTTCTCACTATTCCATCCTTTTATATTATGTTATGGAACTTGGTTTGGTTATTGTTGTGGTTTTGGCTTATAGTTTTGTTGGTTATGGTTATTGGTTAGATTTTGGACAGCAGGGCTTGTTTGAGACCGTCTCGATCATAGGCCCATCCCAAAGTCTGGATTAGTGCTATTACACGTTATCTTATTATATGTTCGAAAGTTATCCGACTCAGGGTATACGCTGGATGGTTGGGTTGGGTATAGAGGGTGGTCTCTGGTCCTGGTTAGACTTGAGATGCCCATTATGATAGGGCCCCTGGTCGGATCGGGTCAAAAATATACAATAAATACACACCTAGGTGAGACTTCTATAATGAAGTTAGGCCTTAAAACATAACTAAAAACAAAAAACCCAAAAGAAATATCATAATTCCCCAAAATCTAATGTCATAGTATATGAACATCTAAATAAAATATCTAAGAACTAAAGAAGATGGATTTTTCTCTGATAATCAAAATAAAGACACATAAGATAGACGAGGTTGGATTCAACCCCGAACACTAGAGTGGGTCAGGACCTCAAATAAAAGTCTCCACACGAATTTATCTGCCACGGAAAGTGCTCATACTAAGATACGCAGTGAAAGGGCATAGTAGAGGTAAGTATGGTCCACTTATACTCAATAGGTATCATAGGTCGACTACGCATACCTGAAAATAAGAAAAGTAAAATATACTATGAGCACATCACCTAAAAGCAGAAAAGTCCAATTGGTAGCTCACACAGGCTCCACTAACATTTCTAATATATAGATATATCAAAAATAGAATTCACACACACACACACACACACATATATATATATATATAAATACACTGAAACTAAACAAAAGTCAAGAAAAAATTAAGAAAAACAATCAAGATGGATATGCAGATACAATGCAATGTGGATGGGATGAATGATGAAAGTCATCGCATGACTTCTGCATACACTCATCGAGCTTGCAAATACTAGGTAGGACCCATGGAGGGTTAATAAACCATATATTATATCTCAATTTCAAGCCAACATTGCCAGTGATGACCTCGGTTAAGAGTTTTTCAAAACATCATAACCAACATTGCCGGCAAATGACCTCGGTCAAGGGTTTTCAAAAGTGAGTCATTTTCTATCCAAAAAAGAATTTCTTGATGGTAACAGTGTCTCATGAATGCATATGTATGGAATAAGAAAATAATTCTCACAATAAACTCAATATGATGATATCCAATCTATCCAACACGCATATATACATGCAAGTGAGCCCAGAATCAACTCAATATGTCTAAAATTCATGATATCAACTCCAAATAGGTACTATAAGAAAAAATATGCATGCAATACATCACTAATATTATATCAACCCCTAACTCAAATATTTTTATCATGATAAAAAGCAACCAATCCTCAAATAAGGCCTATATTAGCAAACAAAGCCCCCGCACGACATCATATCTAGAATAAAGGCATTCTTATGCACAAATAAGGACAATGATGTCCATCAAAGGCCCCATGGAGCAGTTTGTTTTGTCATACAATATTGTCATGACCCAAATCAGGGCCTGACAGTGATAGGTATCTCAAGTCCATCATGGAATGGAGACCACCCCATTTTCCTAACCTCATGAGAACAATAATAATAAAAATAATGTGAAAATCAACTCAATATAGAAATAAAGAGATAAATAGATAACTCTATGAAAACTAAGAGTCAATTAATATCCAACCAACCAACATATATCTACAAAATCCTTTAACAACCGAACATCAACCTAAGTCGGGACATTCCCCCAACTATAGCCAAAAAGAACCCAAAGAGAGAGTCTAAAACATAAAGAAAACAAATTGTGAAATAACGGGCCTTCTAAAGAATGGAAGCTCACAACATCAAAATAACTCACCAGATGTGTTAATCAACCTAACGCTATACAAGGGTAAAAGAAGTGTCTTCAGACCATACATTATAAAACAATGTAGCGTCCTAGGATGGTTAATGGGATAAGTATTGGCATATAACTCAGTGAAAGAGATAAAATAAATGCCCTACCCAAAATCAGTCAAAACCACATGCACATATTCATCCATACATATATAAGACACCGGGATAGGGAACAAGGTTTAAGCATGAGATTTAAAACCATTATTCTAGATTGTGTAGCTATAACCATCCTAAGGTCACCCATAGGCTATATGGGTTCAGCTTTTCCCGCTGAAAGGGCTCCGCTGCATATTAGCCGCATGAACTGGAGAAATACTAGGAAGGTCCAAATCCATTGAGTCTCAAACTATTAAAAATATAAATATATAGTGTGACCCATGCAGACGGTCATACAGACCCCCTACGCTGGCAAACGTAATTTCCAGTATCGGTCCCCGGGACAACCTCTTTAAGCTTAAATTAAAACCATTTACACACATTTCCTTCCATTAACCAAGGAGTGTTTCAATTAGGCATTTACCATTAGTATCGTCATCCCAAATAAAGTTGAGCTTACAAGCCGATCATATTATGTCATTCCAAAACCAATTAGCCAAATTGACTCCAAAGTTCCAATTTAAAACCAATACATGGCCACCAAGGCCTTTCAAAACCAATTTATGTTTCATTAACCCTTTATGCAATGCAAGGTTTCAAAAGTTAAGTAATTTATGTATATATCCATGTTTCAAATCAATTTCACAAGTTGGGTTGAGGTTAAATCCAATTCCAAACCATTAAATTATCAAATTTGGGGAAAGATCATGTTCCCCATTCCATTCCCACACCCATGCATTTAATTAGTTCAAAATCATGAAAACATAGCATAAACAATCAATTCAAAACCATGGAAATTCAATTCATGTAATAACTATTTCAAACCCCTCAATCCATATTCAATTCAACAATTAAACCACATGGATAACAATTAAATACATGATTTTATGTAAAAATTAATTTAGGAATGAGATACGTGCTTGAAATACACAAAAAATTTTAATCAATTTGATGTTTGGAGCTTGGATGATGAATGTACAGTGAAACCCTTGAATGTTCTTGGGTTTGTGTTTGAGAGTAAAATAGGGGGATTTGGTATTTGAAAATTGATGATAATGGGACTACTTTATGTTTAAAATTCATGGAAAAGGTGAAAAGACCAAAAGCCCTTCACCCATGTGAATAAAATAAAACTGCATGAAATTTTCATGTTGTCGTGGCATGCCAATATCCCAGAGGTTATCCTCCATACCATGCCAATATCATAGAGGATAATGTAATGCCCCAATTTTCTACAACCGGAATGCTACACGGTGCTCATAATTCTGAAAGACCACAAGTTAACCCATGACTGATATCTGTAACTAAGTATTGAATAAATACTTTAAAAATATGCAGAAAATAAGATGTAAGTCCGTAAGGTTCAAAACTGAATCATATAACTGTAATAAATCTAATAAAGTGGTATAACAATACCAAAACTTAACAACTTCTTGAAAGCATTTAGTCTGAAAGCCTCTAACTAACTAAACTGAGGAGTTGATGGGACATGTCCCCAACTAATTCCAACTACTGATAACTATACTAAAATATTGAACATAATAAAATAATCATGTCCTCGAATGATGAGGACTCACTGCTATCTACCGTTGGCTGAATCTGAACTGCTAAGGAGGCTCTGGATCCCGTGCATCTGAACCTATGGCATATAAAACACCATAGCGTGAATGAGTCAGTACGACTGAATGTACTGAGTATGCAAGTGAGGTAGGCTGATATGCAAGGGTTCATATGTATGAACAATTCTAACTGACTGACTAACATGAACGTGAAAAAACATGCATGAATATGTAAAACTATAACTAAAGTTGTAATAGTACTGAATACTGAGTTCTAATTACTGAGGTTTACTGATAACATGAATTTACTAATATCTGAGTTCACTAGTACTAGAATACAGAATAATTGTATTACGGACAAGCTGACAACTGAGTTTACTTATATGGATTTCTGAGTGACTGTTTCTGGAAATTTTGGTTATGAAGAACTGATCTATTTGATTGTATCTGACAGTCCTGAATATGAGTACGGATAACATGAGTTTCATATATCTGATATACTGATAACATGAGTGACTGGACCTGACAGTCCTAATTTTGGTGGAACTAGCTGAGTTCTGTATTGAGCTGAGTTAACTATATCTGACAGTCTTGAAATTTGTAGAACTATCTGGGTTCTATTATTGATACTAATACTGAGACTGTGGGAAGTATTCATCTAACCGACATGCCCCGAATGCGCTATAATAGCTAAGTTAGGGTCCAATCTATATCCTGATTGGAAGGGTGTCAATACCGCACCACTGGTAAGGACAGCTTATGAGTGACCCTCATATAATAGGTTACTCTAATGAGAAGGATGGGACCCTCATATAATAGGTTAAAACACCTCATCTACCCTCATATAATAGGCTATGATGACTCAACCTACACTAGCTACGTAGTTCTGGAACGCAAGGACTGCTTCTAAGAATCACACCCTCTAATAACAGGTGAGTTCCCATCCTTAGGTTCACTCGGTGCTAACTCATACTCCCATCTGAATAGACATTGAACATGATTAATTGAACTAAACTGAACTGAGTTTTACTAAATTTCATTGAATGATGGAAAGTTACTGAATTCTGTTAACTGACTAATTTCATGAGATTTCTGAAGTTACTGAGATTTCCTGAGTCATAAGACTGACTGAAGTCTACTGATAATGGCTTGACTGAGAGTATCGTGAAAACATGATATGGCTCTAGGCACACAACAATATTTTTTGGGTACAAGTACCCTCAGGACTTAATAGAGTGAAACTGACAAGACTTGACACTTCTTGAATACATGATCAACATAACCAATTCATAATATAGTAATCGGGGGATCTCATGAAGCACTTGATTGTCATAATATAGTGTATGAGTAGGGAAGCATGGAATAAGACATGATAATATTTCGCAAGGCACAACAATGCACACATACTTATATTTCATCTCTAGAGGCATTTTCACAAACACTTGTGGGGCATAAACTTAAATGAACAAAATCATGAATGGCATATAAACATGGCATCTAAATCCCCAAAACATGAAATTTCATGACCTAACATACAATCCATACAATTTACCCTAAATCCTTTTCCAAGTTCATAGATCTTGTCTTAGTCATGGATTAGAGACCTAAATTAATATCATAAACATAGATTGAAGTTAATTCAAGCATAGAAATCATGGATCTAAAATATTTTAACTTTTGAAAATAAATTCATAGACTCTATGGACGAAAGGGGCCCATAGATGAACACTTCGCATACCTGAGATGATAGATCCTTGAAGGTTCTTGGAGAATTTCTAGACTTGTTCTTAATTTTATTGAAGAAGGATTTCACCCTAGTTCTTGATTTTTGATCTTGAGAGAAACCCTAACTTGATGTTATAAATGAATAATGAGGATATAATCTCTGGCTGGATATACTGGGTATATATAAAGGGTGGAAAAAGACTTAAATACCCTTTTAAAAATGTCCTAAAAATACTGAACGTATAGTACGATGGGACGGGTGATGGTCCATCGCTATTGCGACAGTCCGTCGATCCCTACCATCGAACCTGGGTAGAATTGGGTCTCACTGTCAACTCGCGATGGTTGTCTTCGACGGCTCATCGTTGTACTGACGGTCCATCGGCTGTGACCATCACTCTTAGGTAGCGAGCAGGTCTACTTCCTCAGTTGCGACAGATGTTTCGACGATCCGTTGCCTATGTGACGGTCCATCGGCCTGACCCATCGCTCCTGGGCAGCTCGGACAATTTTTGTAAAAGTCCATAACTTCTTCCCTAGATACCAGATTTTGGCAGAATTGGTATCGTTGGAAAGATAATTCAATTACCCCCATGATAGAAAGTTAAAATTAGGGAAATTCTATTTGTTTTAAACATTATTCATTTAGGGAGTCATCCCTGGAACTTCTAGAGACTAACTTAGACTTAAAGAAAAGTCGGGGTATTATAATATCTCCCCCTTGAAAACATTCATCCTCGAATGAGACTGACTGAGAGGGGAAAAAAGACAAGCTGAAATCCATACTGATCATGCTCAACTGGCACATAATCTCATGATCAACATGACTGTTAAGCTGAATATATATCTTACTGAACATGCATATCTGATGCATGAGTAACTGATTCATGAATTTATGACTGAGTGTTCTGATGAACTGAGTTTCTCATAATAAGAATGCATATCTGATGCATGATTATATGGCTAGGATGATAGATGAATGCATGATTGTGATGACTGATAAGCCGAGTTTTCTTATCATGAGAATGGATTTCTGATGCATGACTGCTAAGCTGAATTAATGCATATCTGATGCATGGACACATGGCTGGGTTAACACATGAATACATGTCTAAACTGACACATGAGCATACGACTGATTATGCAATGGTAATGGATACCAAATTTGTGATGGGATTCTGAACATGAAATAGAATAAGATTAAAGAGGACTGTTACCTTGAGCTGAGTTTGAGTTAGCGGCAAAGAGGTGAGGGTACTTGGTTCGCATGTCTGCTTCTGCTTCCCAAGTAGCTCCCTCAATGGACTGATTCCACCAAAGAACTTTGACTAGAGGGACCTCTTTGTTCCTCAGTCTACAAATCTGATAGTCTAGGATTTTGACTGGAATTTTCCTCATAGGAGAGGATGTTCTGAACATTTATGCCCTCTACAGGGACTACAACTGATGGTTCACCTATGCACTTCTTGAGTAAGGAGACATGGGACACTTGGAGGAACTGAGGCTAGATCTAAAGGTAATTTGAGCTCATAAGCTGCTTTGCCAAAATGATTGAGAAGTTTGAAGGGACCGACATATCGGGGACTGAGCTTTCCCTTCTTGTTGAATCTCTTCACCCCTTTCATAGGAGAGATCTTTAGATAGATAAGGTTACTAATATCGGACTCGAGATCCTTTACTGAACACGCATGAACAAGAACATAAGAACATGACTGGGTCCGTAACGTGTGACATGATCTGAGTATCTTGAACTAAACTGAGCCATTGAGTACATGGCTTATGACTAAAATTAGAGCTAGAGGGTCAACCTATGGGTATCCACTACTGCAAGCTAGGCTCATTACGTAAAGATAGGATGACATGTTTTGGTCATGAAAGTTTAGGGGTTCATAATGTATCTCCCCCTTGGGACTCTCAGTCCCTTGAAGAACACTGACTTTACTGAGCTGTTGAGGAAAACTGGGGCGATGCACAAGGCACCTATGAACTAAATTGTGACTGAATATCTGGAATCTAAAATTGAGACATGATACATGAACTGAGATGAACACGCAACTGCTTTATTGGTCCATCTTAGAATGGTTACAGTCATGACACTTCGGATAGTGCGACTAGATGGATAGAATGGGCACATATATGAACTGGTCTGTCTGACTGCTGGACAAAAGTACTGGATGTTCAAACTAATTCCTACTAACTGACTTGTCTTATCTGCTGACTGACTGATGGCTGAGTACTGGGCATGTAAGACTGAATGGTACCTAGTTCGAATAACTGGACTAAGACTATAAAGTATTATACATAGAAGGTAATGACTGACTGGTTAATCATGAGGTAACTGAGTATGAATTTCATGAAACTGTATTATTTGTGAATGCACGACCACGCATATGACATGATTTTAAAATATTTAGTAAACTGAGGTGTTGAGGTATTAATAACTGAAAAACTAGTAGTTGTACTCTACGGTAAGGAAAATCTAAAACTGAACTGAGTTACTAATCTGATTACTAAACTGAAGCTGAGATTATAACTAAGACTGTAACTGGGACTCACATTGGGACTGAGTGCTGGTTTCTGATAATTGAATACTGATTACTGAAGTTTAGACTGATACTAAAATACTGAATTCTAGGACTAAATACTTATTTACTAAGTACTGATACTGAAACTGTAACTGAGACGGTAACTGAGTTTTGGATAGCTATGCGATGGGGACTGACATAAATCAAGGTTTTGAATGTACACTCATACTCTATACTTTTCCAACTTCTAAATATAACCTTTTTGCTAGTATTTACCCGTACACTAACACGATATTCAAGCCTATCATCATAAATACACCCTCGTGTAAAACTAACATGGAACAATCTTCCCTTAACATGAAACATTTACTCTGTCCCATCAAAGCAACTGCTCATCACTACACTGTTTCACAAGGAGAGCTTACTGAAAGGTTAAATCACGAGGACCTAAAGCATGAAAGGACACTAACTGAACTTGACACTTGACTAAAGCCTGAGGGATGGAATGTCAACATCATGGATTTACCAACAAGTCTAAACTGAGGATATACCTGACATATCCTAAATTTAACTGATCGGTAGGAGCATAGCATGAGCCATGGAAGCTGAGCATACTGTAAGGCATGATATGTGTACATGATTCATGAGTTGTATGACCTGAGTTTGGAGTTTCTGTTTTCATAAGACATGATTCGTAACACAGAGTGAGCTAGAACTCCCTATACTAGGAACTGGAAACGCACACGATTCTATGGAAAGTGCGTAAATGTAAGTTGTGTTCATGGAACATGATTTGTACTATGGAGTAAACTGGGACTCCTTATACTGGGAACTGAAATCATACATGATTTTATGGAAAGTGTATAAACATGGTTCATGACCATAGAGTTAACATACAAGGCCTGAGTGGATGCCATGATAACTGAAGTGCAAAACTCTGCACTGAGGTAAGGATGGGTCTGGAATCATCTTCCCCTTAGCTTTAAGACATCATCATAAGTCTGTGAATACTTTACTAAACTCTTAACTAAACTGAAATCATAACCACATACTTACACTCTGTTCAACACATGTTTGCCTCACTAAACACATCATCTGCTTTTATTTCATCTTAGACTACTAGTATCACATCTCATAACTCACATCCACACCTTTATACGAAATTTCAAATCAATAAACTTAAATTCTTGCTTGCACTGTTCAATCCTGCTGATTCACTTTTCATACAACTAACCCCGTAAAACATAAGTTGTTCAATCTGGATAATGTTATCCCAACTCTACTACTACTAAACTCCTGGATTCAGGCTTCGGACTCTAGGTCATATGCTATCATAGGATTCTGACAAGGGATCTGATGACATACAATATTTTGGGTTCGAGAATGGGTTCTCATGATCATGAATGAAATCTGTACAACTAACAAACACCCATAATAGCACACTCCTCGTATTCTCTAACCCTTTATCATAACAACTCCCACGCACTACCCTAAGAACATACACACACCAATTTCAACTAACCACAACATGTATCAAGGACTTGGCCTCAATATTACTTCACACTTATGGCCTTAGCTAAAATAAGCATACAACGATCTTTCATCAACAAGAAACACTTACTCTCTCCAATCAACATAATTACTCATCACCACTATTATTACATAAGGAGAAGTCATTGAAAGGTTAGAACATGAAACCTTGAAGCATGGAAGGATACTATACGTAACTTGACACTTAACTGAGGTCTGAGGAATAGAGGATAAAGATCATGGATTCATCAAAGAGATCTGAATTGAGGACATACATGATATAAATTGGATTGCACTAGGATCATGAGTTTCTGAAAACTGACCATACTTTGGAACTTGAGTTCATACTTATCATGAGTTACTCAACATAAGACTGGAGTTCATAGATTCATGAGGGATAACTTGAATCACAGAGTAAAGCTGTTACTTGCTTGCTAGAAACTAAGAATGGACTTGAGCATGCATGATGTGTATAAGCATTGGCATGGATCTATCATGCAAGACATGGATTTGATGTTATAATGACTGAAATCCAAGGAATACTCTAGAGTAACAAGGTATCACTATCTCATCATAACTCGTATTGACATGTATCACAATCTAATTCTCGAAACTCTACCATCTCCCCCTTGAGTTAAAGTTGATATTCTAAGCTTATGTTCTACTCTATATCCTCGAGACTAAGCCATAATTTCATTATTATAATGTCTACACATAAATTCTAAACTCACGAGAATAAAATATATTTCAAACTTACTGACTTCATTCCTGAACAACCTTTTCATATACCATCCTTAATTTTCTATCTTCAATAATCATCATCAAAGACTTACACTTTTATTTTCAAACATACCTATATCTCTAAACACATAATCATAGCCTACCAAGATCATACTTCTATACTTATATTTCTAAGCCATGAGAATCAATATTATATCAAAAGGCTCAACATTATCAATCATACTCACTTATCTTAGCTATTAAGAACACTGTATACTATATCACTAGTATCTTTCCACTTAGAAACTTAAGGGTACTACTAACCACATATAAAACTTAGTAAACTTCGAGAATAATGCATCTCCATATCACCTTAAGCACACCTCTACATCATACTTAATTTTGAATACATGCACTTACACTCTTGCATACACTGTTCAAGCCTACTAGATCACCTCCATATAACTAGCATCAACAATCGAACAGTCATTATTCGTACCTTTATGATCATCCGTTATTCAAACTTAACATCAAATGCTAAACATGATTTACAACCCAACCTCACGCACCATTCTCAGTCGAAAGCTATAAAATAAGACATCAAGAAACACTAGTCCACTAAAGCCTTAAATAACAATAATCGATTATAATCGTATGGCCTATCTTATTTACAATCCAATATCACACCCTCCTTCTGCCCATCACTACTATATACCCATCTATACACCTAAACATCTTTCATAGTTCTATAAGTTTAAACTAAACTCCTTTTTGCAACCTTAATGGAAGCCTAAATTATCAATACTAAACCACCGAGTACTTCATTAATAATCTATACTTTTCTAACACAACAAATTTCATCAATAACTCTTTTCATACTTCAAGCAAGCAACAATTCTCCTTAACTAATAACTCCTTCTCTATCTTTCACTAAACTACCACACAATGACATATCACTTCATTACCAACTCAATCATATGCAAAAAAATTCAGCTATATACATATTCAATAAATTGCTCTTGCCACCCTTCTTGTCACTACACTTCTAAACCCATTCTCCCAACTATAAGAAGATTCAATCTACTTATGAATCATAACACTATAGGTTTCAATATCTCATGAATACAAACACTATTCAGCAATCTATAGTTACACTATCTCCTCTAATGAGTACTATTGTATTGAAAGGCTAATGAGGAATCTGGATACATATCTTACTCTGTCTTAACCGAATGACTCATAAGAATGAGGACATAACTTTAAACTTGACAAACTCATAACACACTAGAAGTCTTCTCTCAAGCCACTTTATGAGACTTCTGAAACTTCTTGCTAGCAAGTCTAAGAGCATTATCAGGGGAGGAAATTGGAACTTGTCAATCATGTTACCTCAAGAACAGTACATAGATAGAGAAGTATAGATTATCATTATGGGTTCTGGGGAGGAATCTAAAAACACATCTCACTTAGGCTTAGTGCACGATTTCTACAAACATGATAAAGTACTTCAATCTTCGAAACTCAAAAACACTGATGGAATACTTTCTAGCCCTCTTATAATCCCATAACTATCTGTGAAAATTTAAACTTGACTGTTTCTGATACCTTGAAAATAAGGCAGATATGGCCCAAATAGAGTAAGATGAGAATCTGCATAAGCTTCTTAGAGGACCTTCTTATGGCACGATATGGGACTTGACAGAAAGGGGAACATTTCTGAAATGCCCTGTAGTCTCTCAAAAAAAAGTACAGACATCTTCGTACCATTTCGCAAGACTCTACTAGACACGGCTTCATAGACACTCTAGGACACCTGAACTCTGTGCTTTGATTCCAAGTTTGTAATACCTCAAAAATCTATCCCGAGACGTCATATGGTGCTTAGGACCACAAGTGATCCCAAGCAAACCCTTCTAATGGCATACTATTAAGCAACTGATTAAATATGTATAACTGACTGAGTTTACTATGTAGAAACATAGAAAAATTCTGGAATCTGTAAAACAAAATACTGATACAACTTTTACATTCTAATAAAGTCTGAAAATAGAGGGACTGAAATTACAAGATTGACTCTAACTAACATCTGTGAAGTCTCTACTATACTGACTATAAATAGTTGGGAAGATACTCCAACTATCACTAATCAATACATATGAATAAGAAAATAAACAACATAAATAAATCTAACTGAAGTCACTGAAGTAAGAGGACTCATCATCTTGTTGGCTGGAATCTGTAACTGTCTGAATCTGAATGCGCATACTAAAACTTGTACCTACATTATGAGACCATGTAGCACATAGACATATATGTGGATCAGTACTTTAAGGATGTACTGAGTATATGGGGGTGAAATGCATAAGTAAAACACTATCTTATCATCATAATTTATAAAGTCATGCATGCTAAATATAAATGACTCACATATGTTGAGTAAATTTGAAATCTGAAATCTGAATACACAAATCATGAATGGTAAAACATATAATCTAAATCTCATGAGCCATTACACTTAGTTCTTAAATCTGTATGTTGCGCTCATTCTCAAATTATATAGGCTAACTGAAAAGGGCTCACTTTTTTATGTCTGAAAACTAAAAGTTGTAAGTCTGTAACTAAAATATCAAGTGAATCATTATCTGAATAAGTTGGTGAGCCTTTACACTTAGTTTCTAAAATCTGTATTCTTTTTCTTATTCTCAAATCTTGTAAGCTAAATGAAGTCTGAAACTCATTCTGTATATAGAACACTCTATCTCAAATCTTTAAAACAATTAAACTGTTTTAAGAGTGGGGGACATTTTGGAAGGTTCTTCTAACCGACATGTACACCATGTGAGCATCCATAGTGTCCCACGACTAGGCCCCTTAAGATTAGGGCCTTTCTACCCTTGCCATCAGAGTAGAACAATCTATCTCAGTGATCACTATCTCAATCATCCATGTAAAGTGGAAATAATCTCAACCTACGGTGGCACGTAGTTCTGGGGTATGAAATCATAGTAACTTACCCAACTCGGTGCTAAATACTACTCCCAATCTCATGCTCAAAATCTCAAGAAAATCTACTTTAAAATAATCTCATGGTTTATAATGAAACCAACTGTAAAATCTGTAATCTAAATCTGTAAAGTGGATTTCAATTCTATTATGACCAAAAGGTCAAATCTTTCTCAATAATGTTAAAACATTCTCATCAAGGGGTGCTTATAGCACAAAAATTCTCAAAATAAAAATATAAAATAGGGCTTAATGACCCATGTATAAATCTCATGATAAAACATCTCAAAATTCATGCTAGATAACATAAACATTCATAAATCATCTTAAAATCTGGAAATTTCAGCAATATGCATAAAAATATAATCATGCTCATATAATTCAACTTCTAAAACATTGAAAATCGCATAATCTCTTGAATAGAAACATAGGGTATAAACCCAAACTTCGAATTCATAGGAAAACATATAAAATCATGTATCTTTGTAATTAAAAATAAATTTTGGGAACAAGGACGAAAGGATTGTCCTTGTTCATAACCCCACATACCTTAATTGACGATCTTAGATGAGAAAGCTTGAATCTTGAATTCCTATGATTCTTTTGAAGATGAGTTCTTGGAGTTTTTGTATTGGGAAACCTTAATCTTGAGTTATCTTGGAGAGTTAATGGAGGAATTTTGGGTTTCTTGGAGAGAAAGTATGAGCCTTAGGGTTTTGCAACTTGAGATGAAAAGATGAATAATGAGGTATCTTTGCTTCTTTGGAGGTGAAATTATGTGTTTTGGATGGATTTGGATAAGGGGAATTGACTAAAGTGACCCTAGGCCCTTTTGGAATTAAATTAGCATGTAAAATAGCCTTGAATCTGCTTCAGTTTTTTGTGTCGAGGTGAAATCGACGCGATGCGTCAAGATCGCATCGGCTTACTGCCTCACACGGAAAATGGCATAACTTTTTACTCGGTTATCAAATTTTTGTGAATTGATATCATTGGAAAGCTAATTCAATTATATACAATTTGGTGGGTCTTGAAATGAAAAACTCCACGCATATAAAAAGTTATACACGTTTAAAGTAGACCCTTGTAGAATCAAACACCAAATGTTGGACGAATCAAATGATCTTAGATCAACTTTGTTCTAAGTCATTGCTATGAACATTTTTCACCTCTACACCACTTCATAGACTATGATAATGATCGTGAAACTTATATTCACATAGAAATCATTTGGATTAGATCTTATAGACATAGGAACGATGGTTAGAAGTCTAGCACAAAAATACGGGGTATTACACCGACTCCCTTATGAAGATGGGAAGAGTAGGATAACTTAAATCCTACTATACCCTCCATATCTACCTTGGTTCCTAATTCTATAGGTTCTGGCACTAAAATAGAAAGAACAAAAGATGGTACCCCTTGGCCTTGGAGATGGATGCTCTCTTCTTCTAATACGACAACCTCCACTATAGCTAGTATAACCATTCACACAGCTTTGACCTTGATAAGAGGTACTACAAGGTGAACAATATGAATCATTATAGTCCACACGTGTATTCTCACCCTAGTTCTCATAAGCTTTGTGAATGAAAGGGTTATACCTAACACCAATACTAGGTTCGAAGTGGGAAGTGTAAGACTCCTTACATGCCATAACTTCATCATAAGAACCATCACAAGGCTCTTCATCACCTTCATATTCACCATAAGCATAGATACTTTATTCATCTCATTTTCCCCCTCAAACCCTTAACCTTCAATTCTTCCCAAGTCTTTATCATGTCTATTTTTATATCCCCATAATCTCCCTCATCATTGTAGACATAAAATGCTTTACTACAATCATAGTCTCCCATGTCGTAGTCACAATAATTCGAGGATATCAAAGATATGTTCTCCTTATATTACCTTTATACCTACAAAATGAACAAACAAGATTAGTAGTAAAAGCTCATTCCAAACACTCGTATGCACTCACATTTGTGATGCTCACAATTGAAGCGGCAAATATTAAAAGTTGCTTACACTCTGGTAGTCAATAAGGCGTCAATCACTACTTAGCGGCCGGAATAGATTCTTGTTTGATCGACTCAAGACACACAAACTGAAAAATATACTTACGAGCTTGAAACAAAGAAATTCAACAAATCAAAACGAGAAAAACACACCAGGAACGAAGACATAAAAGGAAAATGGATTCAACAACTAATTTACAACTAAGTAGGTGATTACTAGTTGCTAATTAGTTCTAGGATCAAGAAATGAAACTAAAGAAACAAAGAAAAGAAACTTAGAAATCTGAAATTTGAGCCTTAGGTAATTTTTGGAAGGGTGTTGATGTGGCAGCCTTGGATTGGGCATTGGAATTGTTGAAATTTGAAAAACAAATTCTTTTCTTCAATTTGTATTTTATCAATCTTCAATTGGAAGAGTGGAAATCAACTTTGGGAGGGAAAATACAAGACTTGGAGCCCTTTTCAATATTCAAAAAGGTTTGACTTTTCCTTGTACCCTTTTGGAAAAACACCCTTTTTAAAGGTTGTTGGCCCTTTTCCTCTTTTGTAAACTTGGGAAGAACCCTTTCTCCCTTTTGGTAATGAGTCATTTGAAAGTCTTGTTGTCCTCTTGCTTCTTTGGTATATTGTTGGGACTTGTTTCAAGACAAACAAAATACTATACTCTTCTTCACTTGGTTTCCAGATTAAATACTCCTTTTTTTTAAGACTCTTCTTCAACAAGATAGGAAAATGGTGAAGAACACAAGAACACCACTTTTGAAATTGAAGTTCTAAGTGCACGTTGGAACCCCCACACATCAAAAACACATGTTCAATCTCAAATCCTTAACAACAAACATCAACAATAAATTTTCAAGCCACCAATCCTCAAATAACAGCAACCTTTAAAATTCAAGAACAACTCAGAAATAGCTCAAACTTTGGATCTAGACTCTAGTAGTGTTAGTGCAGAAGAACCTAACACTAGAAACAAACAAAACACACAAAAATATCCTAAATCTATGTTCAAAAATTTTTCCAAAGCACAAAAACGAGATAGCTTGCTTTCTTTTTGGATTTTTGGTTTTCAATACTCTTTTTTTTTATTTTCAAGTTAACAAGCCCAAGATTGATTTCGTAGGAATGAAATCAATCCTTGATCTGATACCAAAAAATATGGGATTAACTACGAACACACAAAAACCAACCAGTAATATAAGCCAAAGCTGAGAACAACGAGAACATAAGCAGTGGTAGAAACACCACTAAACCAAGAATAATAAGACAAAAAACAAACACAACAATGTAATAAAGTAAAGGGATAGACAAGATGACATAAGAAGTTACGAAAAATCAAGAACCAAATCGTGTATCAAACAATAAGACCCTTAAATTCATAAAATAAAATACCAATCTTCTTTTAGTGACCGCTAAAGGAATTAACTCCACCTTACAACCATCGTTTCTAAGAAAATATCAATAATGGCTTTTCCAAGCCCTACACTAGATGGCTATTCCAAGTCCTACACTACACTCTCAAAGAGAGAAGAAAACTTTCAATATCTTTCAAATATCCATCATAAACTAAGGAGAAAATGACCTAATAAGGAACGATTTATAGTTTATTACAAATGAGAGATAAAATGACCAAAGCACCCTTAATGGGAGAGGTGACCTTGGAGTGAAAAGAAGGGGCGGTCTTGGAGTGTTTAAAGCTCTTCAATTCTTCAAAACCGTGGGTTCCACTTTGTACTCTCGGGTAGGCATCAAAGTCAAGCCTCAAGAAATCTTTCACACAAGGGATTGCTCTATGGTGTGCTCAAATCAGCCCCTCCATGTATGTTCCCATGCCCTCAATGCGACCAAAGCTTGATTCTTCATGTATTGGCCTCTCAAGATGCCATCAAAAGCTATGGTGGCCATTTGGATCATATCATGTTGCTAAGGAGGATCATTAGTAGGTGTGTCTCCAGGAAAAGGATCAATAGTTGACGATGATCTGTGATTTGTCAAAGGTTCTATAGGTGGAGAGGGGAAGGCTAATTCAATGAGTGCACTGGTATTAATAGTTATGGCATTATTGGTTGAATACTGGTCAGTGAAATAGATGGTTGGAAGGGTAGAGAAACATTGAGAGGATCATTTTTAACATTGGTTATAGGTGGAGGCACCCCAACATCTTGCGAAACAAAAGGAAAAATATTTTCGTCAAAGATGACATGGCAAGAAACATAAAATTTAAGGCAACTGGATCAAAGCATTTGTATACTTTTTGTAACTTACTATAGCCAAAAAATGCACATGGTTTAGACCGAGGAGATAATTTATCCTTTGTATAAGGACGAAGCCACGAAAAACAAGGACATCTAAAAATACACAACAAAGAGTAATCTGGATTCATGTTAAATAACACATGAAATGGAGTTCTATTTTTTAAGTTTGGGTTTGGTAAACAATTTATAGTATACATAGCGATATCAAATGCATTTCTCCAAAATTGATGTGGGACATTAGCATAATGCAGCAGTGCCCGGCCAGTTTCAACAATATGTCTATGTTTTCTTTTGGCACAACCATTTTGTTCAAGGGTGCATGGACATGAGAAATGCTACACAATTTCATTATCTCTCAAGTAATTTGTTAAGGCTTGATATTCTCCTCCTCAATCTACTTGAAAGCTTTTAATGGGATGACCAAAGTATTTTTCAATAATTGTACAAAATTGCATAAATATTGTAAGGACTTCGGAATTTAAATGAAGAAAATAAATCCATGTATATTTGCTAAAGTGATCAAAGAAAATCACATAATACCGATACCCTTCATTAGAAACAATGGGAGCAGGACCCCAAACATCCGAACAAACTAAATCTAAATGCCCAGAGGCTTGTAAACTAGATTCATGAAAGGGAACTTTATGACTCTTACTAACAGCATATGTAGAACATAAACTACAAGATTTAAATATAGGGACAATAATGCTAGACAACAATGCTAGACGGACTGTTGGAAAGTATGTATGAGTCAAAAAAGCACGCCAAACCCCAAGGGATGCAACATAGGAAGCAGGTGTTGATGACTTCAATGCCGGAAGAGAGTATAATCCATTGTTACTCTGGCCGATGTGCACTATGTCCCTTGTTACTAAGTCCTTAATAAAAAAATGGTCAGGAAAAAATTCAATGAAGGCTTGGTTAGATTTAGCAAAAGAACTAATAGACAATAAATTTTGAGTAGAAGTTGGAACATGAAAGATGTCATCAAGATTAAATTTCTTACCAGATACAACAACAGAACTTTTACTAATATGGGAAATAGAAAGTTTGGAACCATTACCTATTGTAACTTTCTTAGGACCTTGGTATTTGGAATGAATACTGTAATACCCCGTATTTTTCCTAGCTAGAAATTATCCCAAGAATTTTAGAAACTTACTTTAAAATATGAATCCATTTTTGTACACATGGAATTATTAAGATTTTCACTTTTCGATGAGTGGGAAATTGAATTAATTTTCCAACGATACCAATTTCGTCAAAATCTGATATCGAAAGAGAAAGCTATGGTCGAAATACAGAAGGCAGTAAAACTGCCCAGGTGCGACAATGGAGACCGACGGACCGTCGGACTAGCAACGGACCGTCACCTACGACCGTCACAGTGAAGCAGTGTGAATACCTTTTGCCTAGGAGTGACGGCCAGACCATCACTCAGGCCATCGCATGGGAGACAGTGAACCTCCTTTCTGCCCAGGTACGACGGTCAGGACCGACGGACCGTCACCCCAGCGATGGACCGTCACACCCACCGTCGGCATCCCGTTCAGTTATTTTTAAAGTGGATTTTTGGTCTTTTACCACCCATTTATATACCTAGTAATATCCGACCAAGGCTCCTAAATTCATTATTCAACTACAACATCAAAAAAATTAGGGTTTTCTCTCTAAGATTAATCCCAAGAACAAAAATACAAATCTTCTTCAAGAAGCTAAGAGATTCAAATTCTTCAAGTTCAAAAACTTCAAGAAACTCACTACCAGGTATGCATAGTGTTCATTCATTGATTCCTTTCGTCCATGAAGCCCAAGAATCTCTTTTAAAAATTCAAGTGTATGGATTTTTATGAATTTCATGTTGGGTTTGCTTTTTTCATGTTAATAATGACCAATTGAATTCTATTCTATGTTTTATTGATAAAATCTTAAAGGGAATTTATTATTATAGGTGTAGCTTCCTGTGAATCCATGATTAAACCCTTGAATGGTGAAATTAGAGATGAATCGTGATGTTTATTTGTTGTATTATGTTGTTTACATATACTATGCCTATCATGTGTTTGATTAAATGCCTATGTGAAGGAAAAGTGCCCAACTAGCATGATATTATGAAATACCCATTTATGTACAAGTTTATGCATATCACATGTTTGATGAAATGCTTCAATAAATGAATTATGGATTGTGTTATTGGTCATATGTTCAAGTAAGTCATACTTTGTAAGTTTCTTTCCATCGAGTCCTGGGGGTACTTGTACCCAACAATTTAGTTGTGCCTAGAGCCAGCGTCATGTTTTCACGATATCCTCAGTCAAGCCATGTTCAATAGAATTCAGTAAGTCATGTGACTCCGAAAAACTTAGTAAAACTCAGAAATTCCAGTAATCTTAGAAAGCTCAGTAATACAAAAAACTCAGTACTATTCCGTTAGTCAACGAAACTAAGTTAATTCAGTCTAGTTCAGCTCAGTAATCTATGTTTAGTTCTATTCAGATGGGAGTAGAAATTAGCACCGAATGAACCCAAGGATGGGAAATCACTTGCCAATAAAGGGTGTGATTCTTAGAAGCAATCCTTGCATTCCAGAACTACGTAGCCAGCATAGGTTGAGACATCATACCTGCTAGTCGAGGGTAGATGAGGTTTCTTAACCTACTAGTCGAGGGTTCTCACCGTTCTCATTAGAGTAACCTGCTAGTTGAGGGTCACTCATATGTTGTCCTTATCGGTGGTACGGTAATGACACCCATCCAATTAGGGAAGATATTGGACCCCAATTCAGCTATAATACGTCATTTAGGGCATGTCGGTTAAATAACTACTTCCCACAGTTTCAGTATCAGTATCATTCAAGAACTCCGATAGTTCTTTAGATTTTAGGACTGTCAGATACAGTTAACTCAGCTTAGTACAGAACTCAGATAGTTCCATCAGAATTAGAATTGTCAGATACAGTCACTCATATTATCAGTATTCAGATTCAGTAATCATGTTATCGTGGTATCAGTGTCGGTTATTATGTCTCATACATGTATTCTCACGCTCATGATAGTTAGTCTATTATTATTATTGTTCATTCATATGAAATCCATGCACTCAGCTTACCTCATATGCATACCAGTATATTCAATCATACTGACGCGTTCGCGCTATGGTGTTTTATACCATAGGTTTAGAGACACGAACTCCAGAGCATCAGTAGCCTTCCAGTCTCAGCAGTCAGAGTTAGAAGTGAGTCATCATCTTTCGAGGACATGATCATTACTTTATTATTTTGTTGATTAATTTATTAGTTGGAGTTAGTTGGGGACATGTCCCATCAACTCCTTATTCAGACAGTCATGTTTTAGAGGCTTTTCAGACCATCATGTTCAGACATTTGTTTTGGGTATTTCATATCCCACCAGCTGTTATATTTTTATCAAATATTATGTTACAGTTTGAACCTTTTGGCATTTTAGTTCATGTTTCTGCATTATATAGTATACATGTACAAATATCAGTCATGGGTTAGCTTGTGGTTCTTCGGGGTCATGAACACCGTGTAACATTTTGGGTACCATATTCGGGGAGTTACAAACTTAATATCAGAGACTAAGGTTCAATAGAGTCCTAGGAAGTCTGAAATCCTCATCTAGTAGAGTCTTGTACATGGGTGTGTCGCGTGCCACATTTATGTGCAGGAGGCTATAAGATGTTTAGGAACAGTTTCCCTTCTTTTAGTTTTCATGTTGTGCCAATGATCATAATCTAAATCTAATCTCCCAGTATAATTTGTTTCCCCCTTTCTTCTACAGAACATGTCTCCTAAAAAAAGAAACGGGAATCAGTCAGCCCCTCAGCTCGAAGAAACTTTAGGCGAACATGTTTCTTATGCAGAGTTCAGAGCTGCATTCACTACTCTTGTTCAGTCAGTTGCTGCTCAGAATGAACGGCCAGTTGTCATTTAGGCCAACCCAGTGGCCAATTCAACTGCATCCAGGATTTGAAACGTCACCCGAATGAATCCTCTATCCTTTCTCGGGTCTAAGTCAGATGAAGACCCTCAGGAATTCATCGATTAGGTTCAGAAAGTTACAGATATTATGGGGGTGTCAGGTGTTGAGAGTGTTGAGCTATCTATATATCAGTTGTAGAATATTGCTCACACTTGGTTCAAGCAGTGGAAGTCAGAAAGGCCAGATGATGCAGGGCCTATTGAGTGGGAGGAGTTTGTCACCGCATTCTTAGATAGATTCTTTCCCCAAGAGCTGAGAGAGGCTAAGGTGTTAGAATTCATCAACCTCAAGAAGGGCAACATGATGGTGAAAAAGTATTCTCTTAAGTTTACTCAATTAGCCAGATATGCCCCTCATGTGATTGCAGACAACAGGGCCAAGATGAGTAAGTTTGTTTCTGGGGTGAATGATAGTATGGTCAATGAGTGTAGGTCTACGATGTTGAATAGTGACATGATTTTAGCAAGGCTTATGACTCATGCTCAGCAGATAGAGGAGAAAAAGATTAAGATGAGGGAGAAGTAGAATAAGAGAGCAAGGACAGGTAGTTTCAACTTTGCTCAGCCCAAACCAGAAAGAGGAAACCGTTCTCAGTTTCGTCCTAAGTCATCAGTTCCAGCTTCTTCTTCAGTCAGTGCTCCAGTTCCTAAGTTCAGAGAGGTTAACAAAGATAGAGCATCAGGATCTAAGTCTCAGGGTAGTGTTAGCAGTGTCCACACCTATCCTCTTTGCTAGACTTATGGCAAGCACCACCAAAGTGCTTGCAGAGCTGGCAGTGATACTTGTTTTGGGTGTGGTAAGCCAGGCCATAGAGTTAAATATTGTTCCCAGTCAGGTCCTCAGGATCAGTAGAATTGCTCCTCAGCTTAGTCCGGTCGCCCAAATCAGCAGGGTGCCACTACCAGTGCTACTAGTGGGCAACGCCTAAAAAGACTCTATGCTCTTCAGTCCTGACAAGATCAGGAAAATTCTCCTGATGTGGTTACTGGTATGTTACAAATCTTTAGTGTGCATGTTTACGCTTTGCTAGATCCAGGAGCTTCTTTATGTTTTGTTACTCACTATATAGCAGACGATTTTGGAGTCAGTCCCAAAATTCTAGTAGAGCCCTTTTCAGTCTCTACCCTAGTGGGTAAAACCATCATAACCCAACGGGTATACAGGAACTACCCGATTATGATAGTTCAGAAAGTCACTTCAGCAGACTTAGTTGAATTAGAGATGACTTATTTTGATGTCATTCTCGGCATGGATTAGCTTCATTCCTGTTATGCCACAGTCGACTACAAAAACAGAATAGTCCAATTTTAGTTCCCAAATGAACCTATCCTTGAGTGGAAGCATAGTGTATCCATTTTCAGAGGTCAGCTTATTTCCTATCTTCGAGCACAGAAAATGATATATAAGGGATATATCTATCATCTTGTTCATGTTAAGGACTCTAGATCTGAAACTCCCAGTCTTGATTCAGTTCCAGTTGTGAATTAGTATTCAGATGTCTTTCTCGAAGACCTTCCAGGAATTTCTCTAGAAAGGGAAATAGACTTTGGCATTGATCTTCTTACAGATACTCAGCCTATATCCATTCTTCCATACAAAATAGCACCAGTAGAACTTAGAGAATTAAAAGAGCAGTTGAAGGATCTCTTAGATAAGGGATTCATCATGCCCAGTGTTTCTCTGTGGGGTGCTCCAGTCTTAATCGTGCGCAAAAAAGACGGTTCTCTCAGAATGTGTATAGATTACCGTCATCTCAATAATATTACGGTCAAGAAAAAGTATCCATTTCCCAGAATCGATGACTTGTTTGACTAACTTTAGGGTGCCAGCTATTTTTCTAAGATAGACCTCAGATCCGGCTATCATCAGCTCAGAGTCAGAGAATGTGAAATTTTGAAAATAGCCTTCCGTACTCGATATGGTCACTTTGAATTCCTATTCATGTCCTTTGGTCTTACTAATTCCCCAGCCGATTTCATGGACTTGATGAACCGGGTGTTCAAGCATTACTTGGACATGTTCATCATAGTCTTCATAGATAATATTCTGGTTTATTCCTGCAGTGAGCGAGATCATGCAGACCATCTTAGAATAGTACTTTAGACTCTCAAAGATCATCAGTTATTCACCAAATTCAGTAAGTGAGAATTTTGGCTAAGGTCAGTAGCATTCCTTGGCCATATTATTTTTGGTGATGGCATTAGAGTAGATCCTTAAAAGACTGAAGCAGTAAGAAACTGGCCTCGCCCTGTATCTACATCAGATATCAGGAGTTTCTTAGGTTTGTCTAGCTATTACAGATGGTTTGTTGAAGGATTTTCTTCTATTGCATCCCTTATGTCCAGATTAACTCAGAAGAAAGTCAAGTTTTAGTGGTTGTATCCTTGCGAGAAGAGTTTTTAGGAGTTAAAGACTCGACTCACCTCAGCTCTAGTCTTAGATCTTCTAGATGGTTCAGATGGGTTCGTAGTGTATTGTGATGCATCCAGAGTAGGTTTGGATTGTGACCTCATGCAGCATGTTAAGGTCATAGCCTACGCCTCCAGACAACTTAAACCCCATGAGAAGAATTATCCTACTCATGATCTTGAGTTAGAAGTCGTAGTATTTGCCTTAAAGATTTGGAGACATTATTTATACGGTGTTCATGTAGATGTGTTCACATATCATAAGAGTCTTCAGTATGTCTTTTCCTGGAAAGATCTCAATCTTCATCAGAGAAGGTAGTTAGAGCTCTTGAAAGATTATGACATGAGTGTTCTTTACCATCCGGGCAAGGCCAACGTACTGGCCGACGCTCTTAGCAGACTGTCTATAGGTAGTGTTGCTCATGTGGAGGACTGTAAAAAGAAGTTAGCTCAGGAAGTCCATCATCTTGCCAGGATAGGCGTTTGCGTAGTCGATACAGAGAAGGGTGACATATGGGTTCAGAGTAGTTTAGAATCATCTCTAGTTTTCGAGAAGAAAGAAAAGCAAGATAGAGATCCCATCTTTTTCAAGTTAAAAGAGTTAGTCCAGGATTAGAAAGTGGAGGTTTTCTCCCAAGGAGGAGATGGTGTTTTGCGTTGTCAGGGTTATATGGTGTTTTACGTTGTCACGGTTATCTCTGTGTCCCAGGTGTAGATGACTTAAGGCAACAAATTCTTGCAGAAGCGCATGGTATGTGCTACTCTATTCATCCAGGGGCCACAAAGATGTACCATGACTTACGGGAAGTCTATTGGTAGAGTGTGATGAAGAGAGATATTGCAGAGTTTGTGGCTAAGTGCTCTACATATCAGTAGGTTAAGATAGAGAATCAGAAGCCTAGTGGTTCTATGCAGGAGTTCATTATTCCTACTTAGAAGTGGGAAGAAGTTAACATAGACTTCGTGATGGGTTTTCCTCATACCCGTCATCAGCATGATTCAATTTGGGTCATTGTAGACAGAATGACCAAATCAGCTCATTTTCTTTCAGTCCATACCTCTTATTCAGCCGAGGATTATGCGAAACTCTACATCAGGGAGTTGGTAAGATTGCACGGTGTTCTATTATCTATTATCTCTGACAGAGGTACCCAGTTCACCTCTTACTTTTAGAAAGAATTCTAAAAGGGTCTTGGTTCCCAAGTTCATCTCAATACAGCCTTTCATCCTTAGACAGATGGTCAAGAAGAAAGGACCATTCAGACTCTATAAGATATTCTAAGGGCGTGTGCAATTGATTTCAAGGGTAGTTGGGATGACCACTTGCCTTTGATTGAGTTTGCATACAACAATAGCTATCATTCCAGTATTCAGATGGCCCCATTCGAAGCTCTCTATGGTAGGAGGTGCAAATCTCCAGTTGGTTGGTTTGAAGTTAGTGAGGCCTCAGTCATGGGCCTGACTTAGTATTCGATGACTTATAAAATGTCCAGTTGATCAGAGAAAGACTCTGGGCTGCTCAGAGCCGACAGAAGTCTTATACAGATGTGCGTAGAAAGGATCTCGAGTTTAAGATTGGTGACTATGTCTATCTAAAGATCTCTCCCATGAAGGGAGTGAAGATATTCGACAAGAAGGGAAAACTCAGTCCCCGATATGTCGGTCCCTTCAAGATTCTCAGTCGATTTGGCAAGGTCACTTATGAGCTCAAATTTTCTTTAGATCTAGCCTCAGTTCATCCAGTGTTCCATGTCTCTTTGCTCAAGAAGTGCATAGCTGACCCAGCGATTGTAGTCCCTATTCAGAGCATAGATGCTCAGAACAACCTCTCTTAGGAAGCAAAAGCATACATGCGTACTAAGTATCCTCAACCCTTCCCCACTAACTCAGACCTAGCTCAAGGTAACAGTTCTCCTTAAGCACTTCAGTTTTTATGTTCAGATTTCAGTTAACACTTGGTATCCATTTCATGTTCAGAATACCATTAAAAACTTGGTATTAAATACCATTGCATATTTAGTCATGCATTCATGTATTAGTTCAGTTATATAATTATGCATCACACATGTATTCTCATTGTGAGAACCTTAGTTCATCAGAACACTCAGTCATGCATTCATGAATCAGTTACACATGCATCAGCTATGCATGTTCAGTATGATATGTTCAGTTATCAGTCATGTCAGCCATGAGATCATGTTCTAGTTATTCATGTTAAGTATGTATGTCAGTTTATCTTTTCCACTCACTCTCAGCCTCATTCAAGGACGAATGTTCTCAAGGGGGAGATATTGTAATACCCCGTACTTTTCCTAGCTTGCAATTGTCCCAAGAATATTAGAAACTTACTTTGAAATATGAATCCATTTTTGTACACGTGAAATTTTTAAGATTTTCACTTTTTGTTGAGCAGAAAATTGAATTAAATTTCCAACGATACCAATTTTGTCAAAATACGGTATCGGAAAAGAAAGTTATGGTCGGAAAAAAAAGTTATGGTCGAAATACAGAAGGCAGTAAAACCATCCAGGTGCGATGGTAGAGGCCGACGGACCGTTGGACTAGCAACGGACCATCACCGACGATCGTCGCAGCGAGGCAGTGTGACTACCTTCTGCCTAGGAGTGACTACCTCCTCCTCAATCTGCTTGAAAGCTTTTAACGGGACGACCAAAGTATTTTTCAATAATTGTACAAAATTGCATAAATATTGTGAGGACTTCAAAATTTAAATGAAGAAAATAAATCCATGTATATTTGCTAAAGTGATCAAAGAAAATCATATAATACCGATACCCTTCATTAGAAACAACTGGAACAGGACCCCAAACATCCGAACAAACTAAATCTATATGCCCAGAGGCTTGTAAACTAGATTTATGAAAGGGAACTTCATGACTCTTACTAACAGCACATGTAGAACATAAACAAGAAGATTTAAATGTAGGGACAATAATGCTAGACGATAATGCTAGATGAACTATTGGAAAGGATGTATGAGCCAAACAAGCATGCCAAACCCCAAGGGATGCAACATAGGAAGTAGGTGTTGATAACTTCAATACCGTAAGAGAGTATAATCCATTGTTACTCGGGCTTGTGTGCACTATGTCCCTTGTTACTAAGTCCTTAATCAAAAAATGGTCAGGAAAAAATTCAATTAAGGCTTGGTTAGATTTAGCAAAAGAACTAATAGACAATAAATTTTGAATAGCAGTTGGAACATGTAAGATGTCATTAAGATTGAATTTCTTATCAGATACAACAACTGAACTTTTACCAATATGGGAAATAGGAAGTTTAGAACCATTACCTATTGTAACTTCCTTAGGACCTTGGAGTTCGGAATGAATACTGTAATACCCCGTACTTTTCCTAGCTTGATATTGTCCCAAGAATGTTAGAAACTTACTTTGAAATATGAATCCATTTTGTACACGTGGAATTTTTAATATTTTCACTTTTTGTTGAGTGAGAAATTTAATTAACTTTCCAACGAAACCAATTTCATCAAAATCTGATAACGGAAGAGAAAGCTATGGTCGAAATACAAAAGGCAGTAAAATCGCCCAGGTGCGACGGTGGAGGCCGACGGACCGTCGGACTAGCGACGGATCGTCGCCAACGACCGTCACAGTGAGGCAGTATGACTACCTTCTATCTAGGAGTGACAGCCCAGGCCGACGGACCATCAGACAAGCGACGGACTGTCTCTCAGGCCATCGCATGGGAGACAGTGAACCTCCTTTTTGCCCAGGTATGACAGTCAGGACCGACGGACCGTCGACCCAGCGATGGACTGTCGCACCCACCGTCGGGCATCCCGTTTAGTTATTTTTAAGTCATTTTTAAAGGGGTTTTTTGGTATTTTACCACCCGTTTATATACCTAGTAATATCCGACCAGGGCTCTTAAATTCATTATTCAACTACAACATCAAAAAAATTAGAATTTTCTCTCTAAGAATAATCCCAAGAAAAAAAATCCAAATTTTCTTCAAGAAACTAAGAGATTCAAATTCTTCAAGTTCAAGAACTTCAAGAAACTCACTACCAGGTATGTATAGTGTTCATTCATGGACTCCTTTCGTCCATTTAGCCCAAGAATCTCTTTTAAAAATTCAAGTGTATGGATTTTTATGAATTTCATGTTGGGTTTGATTTTATCATGTTGATAATAACCAATTGAATTCTATTCTATATTTTAGTGATAAAATCTTATAGGGAATTTATTCTTATAGGTGTAGCTTCATGTGAATCCATGATTAAACCCTTGAATGGTGAAATTAGAGATGAATCATGATGTTTATTTGTTGTATAATGTTGTCTACATATACTATGCCTACCATGTGTTTGATTAAATGCCTATGTGAAGGAAAAGTGCCAAACTAGCATGATATTATGAAATTCCCATTTATGTACAAGTTTATGCATATCACATGTTTGATGAAATGCTTCAATAAATGAATTTTGGATTGCGTTGTTGGTCATGTGTTCAAGTAAGTCATGCTTTGTCAGTTTCTTTCCATCGAGTCCTGGGGGTACTTGTACCTAACAATTTAGCTGTGTGCCTAGAGCCAGCATCATGTTTTCACGATATCCTCAGTCAAGCCATGTTCAGTAGAATTCAGTTAATTATGTGACTCAGGAAAACTCAGTAAAACTTAGAAATCCCAGTAATCTTAGAAAGCTCAATAATACAGAAATCTCAGCACTATTCCATCAGTCAATGGAACTCAGTTAATTCAGTCTTGTTCAGTTCAGTAATCCATGTTCAGTGTCTATTCAGATGGGAGTAGAAATTAGCACCGAGTGAACCCAAGGATGGGAACTCACCTGCCAGTAGAGGGTGTGATTCTTAGAAGCAATCCTTGCGTTCCATAACTACGAAGCCAGTGTAGGTTGATACATCATACCTGCTAGTCGAGGGTAGATGAGGTGGATTAACCTGTTAGTCGAGGGTTCCCACCATTCTCATTAGAGTAACCTGATAGTTGAGGGTCACTCACATGTTATCCTTACCAGTGGCGCAGTATTGACACCCTTCCAATCAAGGCAGATATTAGACCCCAATTCAGCTATAATGCGTCATTTGGGGCATGTCGGTTAGATAACAACTTCCCATAGTTTCAGTATCAGTATCAGTCAAGAACTTATATAGTTCTTCATATTTCAGGACTATCAGATAGAGTCAACTCAGCTTAGTACGAAACTCAGATAGTTCCATCAGAATCAAGACTATCTGATAATGTCACTCATGTGATCAGTATTCAGATTCAGTAATCATGTTATCGTGGTATCAGTATCAGTTATTATGTCTCATGCATGTATTCTCATGCTCATGATAGTTAGTCTGTTATTATTATTGTTCATGCATATGAACCCCATGCATTCAGCTTACCTCACATGCATACCAGTATATTCAATAGTACTGACACGTTCACGCTATGGTGTTTTATACCATAGTTTCAGAGACACAAGCTCCAGAACATCAGTAGCATTCCAATCTCAGCAGTCAGAGTTAGAAGTGAGTCCTCATCTTTCGAGGACATGATCATTACTTTATTATTCTGTTAATTAATTTATTAGTTGGAGTTTATTGGGGATATGTCCTATCAAATCCTTATTCAGACAGTCATATTTTAGAGGCTTTTTAGACTATCATGTTCAGACACTTATTTCAGTTGTTTTAGGTATTTCATACCCCACCAAATGTTATATTTTTATCAGATATTATGTTACAGTTTGAACCTTATGGCCTTTCAGTTTATGTTTCCACATTATATAGTATATAGGTACAGATATCAGTCATGGGTTAGCTTGTGGTCCTTCGTGGTCATGAGCACCATGTAGCATTTCGGGTACCAGATTCGGGGCATTACAAATACCCAAGCTATCAAGATCAGGTGTAATATGATGTGTGGGTCCACTATACATTAACCAATGTTGTGGCGATGATGTTCTTGAAAAATTTAAAATAGGTGGTCCTAAAACTTTATTACTATTTTTAATCCTAGGAGATGGACACACATGTGCAATATGACCTTTACCTTCGCAGTTATGGCAAATAATTCCAGACATATCTGAAGTTTGAGATAGGGTAGAATTGGTATGATCGGAGTTCTAAAACCCATGACTTTAAGACGATTGGAATACTTGGTTGGAGGTGCATCCATAACCTCAATCGCCTTGACCTCTACCACATCCACGGGTGGTGGAAAAAGAACTCTGAGTATATTGTATTGTAGGTGCAATTACGACAAGGGTTTGATCCCTTATCAATTGTCATTCTTTATTCAACAACAATCCATACAATGTATCAAAAATAATTTCCTCTTGAATTTATTCAAGTTACCTAGTAAGAGGACGTTAGGAAGAAGCTATCCCAGCAAGAAAAAATTCTACCAGATTATCATTGGGAATCGGGTGCTGTAATACAGCCAACTTATCTGCTATTCCCTTTTCCTTTTGTACATATGACTCAATATTAGCATTATCATGACGAAGAGTGTGCAACTACGTCTTAAGTTTACAAATGTCTGGTCGTGATCTCGAAGCATATGCAGCAACAAGTTTATCCTAAGCTGCAACAATCCATCTTAAAATAAGTTAATCTTCACGTAAACAAACCATATATATCGGATTTGGTTTGGTATTGGCATCATCAAAAAATTAGTTTGGTGTCTGTGTGCTACCATCAATATGACGGTTCATACCATAAGCATATAACATAGGCATAAATTGTGTCCTCTATAGTAAAAAGTTCAAAAAGATAAGTATAATAGGAAGTTGATGTGCGAGATTTGGAGAAGATGAGATGGTAGATAGGCTGGTGGTTATGGAAGAGCTGTTGGTTTCACCCATGACTACTGGTGGAATTTTTATCATGAAAAAAGGTTAGTTTAACCTCTAATGTCTCTTGATACCACGTAAAATATATGTATTCAGCCTTACACTTCATTACGTTGTTACAACATGAGTGTCTTGGAGAATAAGACTCCAAAGTCATTACTGCTAAGGACTCCTAACTTAAAACAACTGCACGACTCATTCAAGTAAAGTCCTAGTAATAAAAAACTATATACAAATAGACGTTCACTCGAAAACCTACGTTACATTATCTTTACAACATACAACAATAATAACATACTCAGTGTAGCCTCATAAGTGGGATCTAAAGTGGGCACATGCATATGTTACCCTGACCTTTGTGGGTAAACAGGTTGTTTTCGATAGACCCCGAAGAAAATTAGTATTTCAAAATAGGTTTAGAAAAATGCATGAAAAAAAACTATGATAAAAATAATGAAGAAATAAGAGTACTAAAAATAAGAATTGTATAGAAAATGTTGAACATGAATCTAAGGTCTAATTAAAGGAATTTAATTTCACCTCCAACATTCATTTTTTTGATAACTAATCATGTATATTAATTATTAAATAGGCTTTACAAAGCTATAATTCAGTCCACACAACTGAGTATCTCCTAAAAGGGACACAACTATTAGTTAGTTGCTTTAAGATTGTAACATTTATCTTTTTATTTCCTGTATTTCTTTTTAAGTTATTTAGGAGGTACTTACCATGGTTAGTACCATAACTTTTAAGCAGGGCCATTATCTATTTCATTTTTTTGCTTAGAACACTTTTATGTAACTTCTTTTCTATAGAATGAATATCTCTATGCACACGTTTGCCTCAATCAGTTATCTTTTTTCATTCTCTAGATTCTTGTTTGTTGCAAACTAGACACCATTTACATTGTATTATGTGTGATTTGTCCCTTTAAAACTAACATTTTGTATTAAAGCTTTCATCTTAAGGGATCTATAATTGAGTTGGAGTAGTCATGGATGCAGAAACCAGTTTCTCACCAATCGCTTTGCTAGTCTTTGGTGGAGAAAACTATCAGGTATGGGAAGTACAAATGGAGAAGTATTTGGATGCTTTAGATCTATGGGAAGCTATGGAAAAGAATTACTATATTCCAGCCCTACTAAATAATACCACCATGGCTTAGATCAAAGCACACAAGGAAAAAAATAAGGAAATCAAAGGTCAAGGCATGTCTATTCGCTACTGTATCATAAATAATTTTCACACAGATAATATCTCTAAAAATTGCTAAAGAAGTATGGGATTATCTTAAGGAAGAGTATGTTGGAGATGAGAGAATAAAAAGTATGAAAGTTTTGAACTTAATTAGGGAATTTGAATTGCAAACAATGAAGAATTCTAAAATGGTGAACGAGTATTAAGATAGAATTCTTAATATTGCAAATAAGGTGAGGATACTCGGGTATACACTTGCCGACTCAAGAATTGTTGAGAAGATTTTGGTAACAGTTCCTGAAAGGTATGAAGCAACAATTACGATCTTAGAAAATACTAAGGATTTGTCAAAAAATAGTTTGACACAGTTGCTCAATTCCCTAAAAGCTCAAGAACAAAGAAGACTCATGAGACATGATGTTACAACGAAAAGGGATCTTTTCACTAAGCACCAGGTTAACAAGTTTTCGAATAAGAAAAAGAATCAAGCATTGAGTGAAAAAGAAACATCAAATAACAACAAAAGTAAAGAAGGAAGTACGAAAAATAACTTTCCTCCTTGCCATCACTGTGGAAGAAAAGGCCATCCACCATTTAAGTGCTAGAGGAGACCTGATGCTAAATGCAAGAAATGCAATCAACTTGGACATGAAGTAGTGATTTATAAAGGTAAATCCCTGCAACAGGAAGCAAATATCAAGTTGTTGATCAAGATGAAGAGGATCTTCTTTTTTTTGCAACATGCTTTTCTAGTAAGAGCTTAGCAGATTCTTGGTTAATTTATAGTGGGTGAACTAATCACATGAATCATGAAAAGAGCCTATTCTAGGAGTTGAAGCCCGCTAAAATTTCCAAGGTTAGGATAAAAAATGGGGACCATCTTCCTGTCAAAGAAATTGGAACCATAGACATCAAGATTAACACAGGCATAAAGATAATTCCTGAAGTTCTTTATGTCCTGAAATTGATCAAAACTTTCTAAGTGTGGGACATTTGATGGAAAAGGGATTTAGACTTTCCTTTGGAGGTGATTACTGCCAAATTAGTGACACTAATAGAAATGAAAATTTTAGGGTGAAGATGAGTGGAAGGAGTTTTTCCTTTGATCCAATAGAGAAGGAGCAATTTGCTTATTCCATGAAGGCAGATATAAAAAAAAATTGGCATAAGAGACTTGGTCACTGTCATCTACGAGCATTATTGTTGCTGAAGAAGGAGGATATTACATGAGGACTACCATCTCTAGTTGATCACTTATCAAGTTATCAAGCTTGACTATTTGGTAAGAAGAATAGGAAGCCATTTCCTAAAGCATCATGGCATGCTTCTCAAAGGTTATAACTAATTCACACAGATATTGCAGGACCTCAAAGAACAACAAAAACAACAACAACAATAGACTGAGTGTATTTCATAGAGTGAGGTCTGGGTAGGGTAAAATGTATGCAGTTCATACCGCTACCTCCGAAGAAGTAGAGAGGTTATTGCCGATAGACCCCCGGCTCAAGATAAAGAGTAGTACACAAGGTCGTAATAAAACATGAAACAAGGTGGAAGACATAAAAAAATAAGGAATAAGATATAATAAAGATAAATATCAGAGAAATACGAAATAATAGAAATACAAGCAATTTGAAATAACAAATAAGAAATAGGACACCCACCTAGTAGTAACATACACTCATAGGCCAATGACACCCACCACACCCAAAATCTCTTGACTAGAGGCTCCTACTCATGGACACAGTCCTAGGATTACCAACCCGGCTACACAGGCGCTCACCTAACACCTTCCCACAACCCACATACTCATACTAGCCTTCTACCCTTATCCGTGACCTCCACACCTTTCTGTCTAGGTTCATGTGCTCAGTAAGTTATAGCTGCTCTATGTCATGTATAATCACCTCCCTCCATTATTTCTTCAACCTACATCTACTCCTCCTGAAGCCATCTAAATCTATCCTCTCACACTTCCGAACTGAGGCATCTGTGCCCCTTCTCATCACATGCCCAAACCATCTCAACCTTCCTTCTCTCATCCTATGGCTTCAACACCATAATTTAATATTAGTATTTACTATTTTATATTCATTAATGATTATAAAGATTCTGCTAGATTTTTTCCATGAAATACAAATCAGAGGTGGCTAGAATATTTTGGAAGTTTAAGAAGATGAAGGAGAATCAAACTGGTGCAGAATCCGATCATTGTATTTCGATAATGGAAAAGAGTACACTTCTCAAGAATTTACTAAATTCTGTGAGGAAGAGGGTATTTCTCATCAGTATACTACTTCATACACTCCACAACAAAATAGAGTTAGTGAATGGAGGAAGAGGTATATAATAGAGATGACGTAGTGCATGTTGCATGAAAAAGAGTTGCCAAAAATTTTTTAGGCTAAGGCAGCTAATACAACAATATTTCTCCAAAACTGACTTCCCACCGTTGGAGAGTAAAACTCCATTTGAGGCTTGGAATGGATTAAACAACCTTTAAGCTTTATTAAAGTATTTGGGTATGTTTGTTTCTTTCATGTACCGCAGGTTAAAAGAGATGTCGTCCCTAGAATTTTAGTGTGTTATAGCTCATCCTCCAAAGCCTACAAAGTTTATGATCCATAAATAGGAAAAATAATTATTAGTCAAGCTATGAACTTTAATAGGGAAGAGAAATGGGATTGGAAGAACAATCAACTTACAATCAAAGCTTCAGAGGATAAGACATCTGATCAATGGAAAAATAAGTTAGTAGAAGATCCTCCAGTTAGAGGTACAAGATTACTTTTTGAAATCTACCAACAAAGTAATGTAGCAGTTTGTGAGCCTGCAGGGCATGGCGAAGTGCTGCAAGATGAAAATGGAGAAACGCTATGGATCAAGAGATGCTAATAATCACAAAAAACAACACTTGGGAGTTAGTTAACAGACAAAAATATAGAAAGGTCATTGGAGTAAAATGGGTGTTTAGAACCAAGCTTAATTCTGATGGTTCTATCAATAAATACAAGGCTAGTCTTATTGTCAAGGGATATACCCAAATATTTAGTGTTGATTACTCAAATACCTTTGTTCGAGTAGCCTGATTGGATACTATAAGAATGTTGCTAGCAATAGCAGCACAAAAAGGTTGGAAAGTGTTACAACTAGATGTTAAATCTGCTTTTTTAAATAGTGTACAATAAGAAGAAATCTATGTAGATCAACTCGAGGGTTTCATTGAGAAAGGAAAATAAGAAAAATTGTATCTACTTAGAAAGGCTCTTTATAGCTTAAAACAAGACTCAAGAGCTTAATATACCAAGATTGATGATCATTTGTTGAGTTTGGGGTTTGTTCAAAGTTTGTCTAAAGTTACTCTGTATGTAAAACACAATGGAACTGATCTTCTCATTGTTTCTCTTTTATGTTGATGATCTCTTGGTGATAGGAAACAATGTGTGGCTGGTTGAAGATCTTAAGAAAGAAACAATGCAAGTCTTTGATATGACAGACCTACTACTAATGACATACTTTCTAGGAATGGAAATCAAGCAAGGCTGCAATGAAATTTTATCTGCCAAAAAAAGTATGCAAGGGAGATACTTAAGAAATTTCATATGGGAAATTACAAGGCAACAAGCACACCGATGAATCCAAAAGAGAAGTTGAGCAAAGAAAATGGAACTAATAAAGTTGGTGAAGGAAATTTTAGAAGCTTTATTGGAAGTTTGATGTATCTACTGCTACACGAAAGAATATTCTATTGCTATAAGTATTTAATCTAGGTTTATGCATTGATGCTACTGAAATGTATTTGCAAGCAGCAAAAAGAATTATAAGATACGTCAAAGGTACTATTGAATATGATGTCAAATTCAAGAAGGGTGAGAATTTCAAGTGGTATGGATTCCCAGATAGTGATTTGGCTGGATCCACTGATGACATAAAAAGTATATCAGGATATTGCTTCAGTTTGGAATCAGAGATTTTCTCTTGGTGTTCCAAGTAGCAGAAACGGCAGAGGCTGAATTCATTGCAGCAACAACAATAATAAATCAAACCTTTTGGTTGAGAAAAATATTTTCTAATTTGCATATGGAACAAAATTAATACCTAGATTTATGTTGAAAATCAAAATGCAATAACTATTTCTCATAATTTGTTGTTCCATCGGAAGACTGAGCACTTTAACATCAAACTTTTTTTCTTGAGGGATGTGAAAAAAAAAGTGAGTCTTGTTTATTGCAAATCTGAAGATGATCTAGCGGATGTATTTACGAAATCCCTTCCAATTAGGAAGTTCAAGTTTCTACGGCAACAGCTTGGAATTTGCAGCTCCTAATGCAAGGAGGAGCATTAGTTAGTTGCTTTAGGACTTCAGTAATTATCTTTTTATTTCCTATATTTCCTTTAAAGTTATTTAAGGGAGGTAGTTACCATGGTTAGAACCATGACTTTAAAGTAGGTCCATTACCTATTTCATTTTTTTTTTCACACTTTTATGTAACTTCTTTTCTACAGAATGAATATCTCTCTGTACAAGTTTGCTTTAATCCGTTATCTTCTTTCATTATCCTATCTGTTATCTTCTTTCATTATCCTACTTCTTTTCTGTTGCAAACTAGACATTGTTTACATTGTGTTATGTGTGATTTGTTCTTTTAAAACTAACAACAACAAAGTGGGTTATACATAGCTAGAGGAATAAAAGAAAACATAGAATTGGTAGTTTTGTAGTAGTGATCTGAGTCCAGCAGTAGCTCATACATTTACATATGTAGGCAACCTCTCTAGTGATACTATCATTGTTCCCGCCCCTTCCCCCCACCCCCCACCCCCACCCCCACATTAAAAAAATAGGGAGGCTGCCTAGTATCAAGTCTAAGTGAAGGTCAAATTCAAGGCATATTTATATGTTGAATATAGTTGCTACATAATTTCTTTGTCCGCTCACATCACATATCAAGGATTAACTTAATATTACATACACAACTAAAAGAGTCCAAATAAGTTGAAATCATGTTTATTATAGGTCATTACTAATAATTTTATAGCTAACAGAATTAACATTGAATTATTAAAACAATAAACTCATCAGGAGAAAAGCTTGTTGTAGATTTTTTTTGAACCTGTCGAAGCTCCTTCGAGGTGGAGCATGCTTATCATCAGACCAACCCTTCTGATTGTAGATCATATTTGGAATGAGGTATAAAGCATGTTCGTAGCTAATGAAGGAAAAAAAGGAATAGTATCCAAAAAGTACAGAGGAACATAAATTGTGATTGTAAGTAACAAATCTCAAATTTTAGGAGCCTTTAATAATACGAAATGTTAAAGAACAACGAAAATAGAAAAACACATTTTAAGAATTGACTAAAAATCAAAGAGGGCTTGATCTACCTAATTTCAACATCTTAAATTCGAAATTGAAACTCATAATTACCCTAGCATTCTTGATCTTCTCGAATTTTCTTTGAACTATTGATGACTACAAAGTTGCAATCTTTTATTTTGATTAATTTTAAAGTCATTATTTCTCCAATACTCTGCGAAATCTCCTCTAGTAAATTTAACAAAGCCAGGACTAGTTACTCAAGGATCTGAAAATTATCACTAATTGCTTCCCATATTTTTAGATTTCCACAATGAACTCGTAGATAATTCAATTTACCAAATACAACATCTTCATTTAGTTTCTAATCTGTTCCCAGATTGCATTACATGTTTTGAGCACCTCAAGATTGGGTAAATTAGCCAACAAGGTCATATCTTCCCATGGGAAAAAAGTATGATCTAAACTCAATTTGTTGAGATTAGGCAGGAAAATATCCTTAGAGAGAATGAATGGACTATTGAGCGATGCTGCTGCTTGTATATTTAGTGTCACATGATCCTGTAAAAGAAGGAGACAACCAGGAAAGGTAGTCCAGTCAGTACTTCGAACGTCATTGATCTTTAGATTATTCATATTGAGAGTTCTTCTCAATATTTCTACCACAACAATATAAGATTTGACTGCAAGTGTTTGCAAGTTATTCAAAACAAAGACTGTTATCCAAGAGGATTAGGCATATCCACTTTTGTAATTTTGACGTGCTTTATCTCTGGCATTGTCCGGGTCTCCAGTGGGAGCTGAACATTTTTTCTTTGTGAATAAATAATTATTGTTTGTAGATTCCACAATTTGTCTAGTGAAGAAGGATCTGTTGAAGATATGTGAAATAGATACTTGTTACTGGTTTTAAATTATTGGAGTATTGTCTGACTTAAACTTAGGAATTAGCTATCTATTTGTTATTTGAATTTAAATTTGAATTGAAGTATGGTTGATTATATTTATATTTTCTAATTAGAAATTTAGCTATAAATATATGTCTTTGAATTATTAATAAAACAATTTTCTTTGACAATACAATTGCAATATTTTTTCCCTCCAAGTCTTTCTCTGTGACTTCTTTAATTTCAAAATCAAAAACTAACAATTAGAATCTAGAGGCATTTTCTTGAGGGATCTGTGAGTGAGATGAATTCTAAAAATTCTTCCCAAATAGCTCCTCCTGCCTTTGATGGTGAGAATTACCAACTTTGGGCAGTAAGAATTGAGACTTATTTGGAGGCTTTAGATCTTAGGGAGGCCGTGGAAGAGGATTATGATGTCCTTCTGTTGTTCAATAATCCCATGGTGTCCCAGATCAAAAACCATAAAAAAAAATCATAAAATCAAAGGTAAAAGCAATTTTATTTGCTAGTTTGTCTCCAAAAATTATCACGAAAATTATGATCGTTAAATTAGCATAAGAAATTTTGGATTATCTGAAGGAAGAATACACAGGAGATTAAAGAATACAAGACATGAAGGTGTTGAATCTAATAAGTAAATTCAAATTGTAAAAGATGAAGGAATCTGAGACCGTCAAAGAGTACCCAGATCGACTTCTTTACATTGTTAACAAGGTAAGATTGCTTGGCACAAAATATAAAGATTCAAGAATTTTTTAAAAAATTATTGTTATAATGCCTGAAAGATATGAAGTATCAATAACTACCTTGGAAAACACAAGAGACCTATCCAAGACAGAATTGTTAAATACATTAAAGGCACAAAAGCAAAGGAGGCTTATGAGACAGGATGATATGGCTGAATGAGCTTTGAAATCCATCCACAAAACTCAATGCAAGGGTAATAATTCAAGGAAAAACTACCCACCTTGCTAGCACTATGGAAAAATAGGTCACCCTCCATTTAAATATTAGAAGAGACCAAATACACAATGTAAAATCAGCAATCAGCTTAATCATGAAGCTATGATTTTGTAAAAAAAAATCTAAAAAATGTGACCAAGCTGATTGCAATTTGAATATATGTCTTGGTCTAGTTAGAAATTTAGATATATCATGTCTTTGAGTTATTAATTAAATATTCTCTTTGATAATACAATTGCAGTATTTTTTCTCTCCAAATCTTTCTCTGTTATTGCTTTATCTCAAAGCCAAAAATCAACTGGATCATTAATTTTTGCATCAACATATCTCAAATGTACAAGTTGAGATATTATACGAGAGAAATCATAGACAATTTCACGTGCATCTAACACCTTAAGTGGCTTGAAATCTGAAATATTATTGGGCTAGTGATACATTTCAGTAAATTCATAAGATTTACATCCCATAAAGATGAAGCTGCAAGTTGTAATCTTACCATTCCTATGCCGTGATGATCACGAAAATAATTTTGAATAAGAAATGGAATGATCACTCGTTGATGATCATTTATGCCATATTATAAGACATCATTGTTCATGAAATGTACAACATTTTCCATTTGAACTTCTCGTATGCACAACTGTCGCAGAAGATCGTGAATTTTACAAGTTTTGATCCTTTCATTAGCCCGTCATCCGCCAACCAAAATGAGACTCTTGTCCATTAACTCTTGTAGATACTCTTCATCCACCTCTTCTAACCTTTTATTTCTTATTTTCCTTATGAGTTTCTCAATAATTTATGAGCTAATCAACTTAGAAACACGAATCTCCATATCTTCAGGAAAACCTCCTACATAGAGAAGCATTGAAAAGTTGCAGTGGCTTGCTCCTCAACTCAGGACCGTTCCCGAATGAACCCACATAACAAGAACTAGAAGAAATATAAAATATGAAGTGCAAGAATAAAGTAAATAGCGGACACAAGAATTTTACATGGAAGCTCCTTGCTCAAGGGATAAAAACCACAACCTGCCTCCAGGATTTTCAAGCTCCACTATATACAAGCAACTTCTTGAATACAGACTCCAAAGATTAACCTCCTAATCCTTTGTCTCCTAGTAATAACTCTACTACAAGAAAATACAAGCAGTAAACTCTACTGCCTCAACCTCCACCTAACTCTAACCGGACACACCAAGCTAACTCTATCTTTAACAATCACCTAACTCTAGATGATTACAAAGAGAATGGTTTCCACCTCAACACCTACTACAAATCATAAGCAAATATAGGCAAACATTTAAGGACATAGTACAAAGACTCAAATATAACAAGGAAATAAAGATACAACTCGATAAACAAGCAATTCCCTTTTGCACACTGAAGTCTTTGATTCATAGCTTCAGAGAGATATTTAGGTGTAAGAATATGGAAGCGTTGGTTTTCTTATTTAGGAGGATGAGCAATTTATGTTATGACACGAGAAAACTTGGGAGAGATCCTATTGGTTGAAGCAAAAAGGTGGCAGCATCTTTTTCACTAATTTTTGTACTTGTGCCAGCTGTGACAGTTGACTATAATAGTGACAGTTGAGCGCAACCTGTTCCATAAGTGGTAGAAGCTTTATCATCATGAAATATCAAGGAAACAGGTCCCAACATTAACAAAACTAAGGACATAACAAATTCCCCATTTTTTATTATGACAAACCCATGCAAGCATTTAGAATTTTCAAAACATCCACACACATCACATTTTACAACTCAGTAATACACCACAAGCCATAAGGCCTTGCCAAACCAATTTGCCTAACTAATTCCCCTTATCATTGATACCTATAAGTATCCTACACTTTATTCATACCCCTGTCTATGAGCATCATGTTACCCCTGAGTATAAGGACCCTTTACTTTATTACCTCAGCCTAGCTACAACCCAACCTTTCTAATACAATGCAAGCTACATCAAGCTTCCCCCTTTTTGAATCATCAAAGAGGTTAAGCAATAAACAAGGCATAGATAAGTATACATGTTAACTCATGGACATTAAAGCAACACTTACATAAGCAGGGAAGAGTGGAGAAGGAAGAAATAAAATAGCACCAAGGCAACTGGTGCAGGGATCAGGAGAAAGTATAAAACACTATTCAGATAGAGGCCCAAAATAAGAGAAAGCAACAGTGCCAAGGTCATAGGCAGAACAGTCTATATGAGAGGAGGGTGGTAATAGAGAAAGATCAAACCCCCACCTTCTGAGGTGCACACATAGAGAGATAAAAGACATACATACACACATTATTTTATGATTATCTGTGTGTAGTATATGCCCGGCAGTAGTGAGATCCCCAAATAAAAAGAATTGGACCAGTAACTACACCCTTTGCTGCTATCAAGGGCAAAAATACTAGAAAGTATGGCAATGTTCGTGGCACTGCTGCTCGTAAATAGGATTATGGACACTATTACAAAATAGAGTAAGATACCAGTCCTGAATAGGTACATGGTCCCAGCATAAAAATCTAAGTACACAAGGTACACAACACTTGAGTTATTTTGTCATTCTTTTTATCTTTCGTTCACTGCCATGGGTGTATATCCGTAAGATATATGGGACTGAGTTAGACATAAATAAATTATCCAACGTGGATTTATTATTTCCAAATCATAGCCATAATAGAAGGATGAAGAAATGCAGCAAGCATTCAACTTGGTCTCATTAGTCCCAGCCTTGACCTGTTTCTTTCAAAGGGTTATCTACCAAGTGCTTTGGTGAAGATGTCAGCAATTTGATCTTCAATGTTGTAGGATATCATCTTGATCAAGCCCCTTTCCACATTATCTCTTAGGAAGTGATCTCGGACATCAATATACTTTGTTTTTTTATGTTGGACTAGATCATTTGCCATATAGATTGCACTAGTGTTGTCACAGTTTAATAGAACACAATCGATGAGAATGCCAAAGTCTTTAAGTTGTTGCTTGATCCACAAAATTTGTGCACAACATGATGCAGCTAAAACATATTCAGCGTCAGCAGTGGAGAGAGACACTAAGTTTTGTTTCTTAGTACCCCAGGAAATCAGAGATATGACTCTAGGAAATGAGCCATTCCTGAAGTACTTTGTCTATCCACTAAGAACCCAACATAATCAACACTATCATAGACAACCAAGTCAAAATTGTCACCAGCAGGATAGAAGAGAACTAGATCAGGAATCCCTTTTATGTATCTTAGGATCCTCTAGTTGCCTTTAAGCGGGATTTCTTCGAACTTGCTTGAGACCTAGCACGCTCCCAATGCTAAAAATAATATTAGGTTTTCCAGCATTCAGGTAGAGAAGAGAACCAATGATCCCTCTATACATAGATTCCTTTACAGAGGGACCAGGTTCATCCAAGTCTAATTTATAGGAGGTGCCTATAGAAGTGTCAATGGGCTTTGCATATTCCATATAAAACCTCTTAAGAAATTATAGAATATACTTTTATTGGAAAACAAAGGTTCCAGATGCACCTTTCTTAATCTGCAAACCAAGAAAGAAGTTTAGTTTTTCTATCATGGTCATCTCAAACTCACTGTTTATTAGTCTTGAAAAATAATCACAAAGGGAGCTGGTGGTGGCTCCAAATATGATATCATCCATATATACTTGGACAATAAGAATATTCTTTCTCTGGTTTTCAAAAATAGTGTGTTGTAAATCTTTCCTCTTTTGAACCTATTGTCAAGCAAGAATTTGGACAACCTTTCATATCAAGCCCGGGGAGCTTATTTCAAACAATAAAGGGACTTGTCTAGTTTAAACATATGATTGGAAAGATCAACATTTTCAAAACCTATAGGCTTCTTGATAAATACTTCTTCCTTGAGAAGGCCATTTAAGAAGGCACTCTTTGTATACATCTAGAATAGTTTGATCTCCATGTAAAAGGCAAAGGTAATAAGAATTTGAATTGCCTTCATTCGTGCTACTGGAGAAAATGTTTCATCATAATCTATACCTTTTTCTTGGTTATAGCCTTGCACAACCAGCCTAGCCTTATTCATGGTAGTATTCCTACCTTTATCTATTTTGTTCCTGTAAACCCACCTGGTGCCTACAATAGTTCTATCTGAAGGCCTTGGGACAAGATGCCAAACCTTGCTTTTTTAAATTGATGAAGTTTTTCTTACATAGCATTAAACCAATCTGCATTCTTTAGTGCTTTCTTTACATTCTTGGGTTTAATTTGTGACAAAAATACAGAGAAAGTACCACATTTCTTGGCTCTGTTCCTTATTTGGATGCCAGAGTTTAGAAAAGACATAAGGTTTTCAAAAGGATGGGAGTATTGATGTTTCCATCTGGATTTGAAAGGAGTAGGTTGACTAGAACTGGACTAATTCCCATTGAGGTATCACCCTCAGGATACTGGTCATTTTTTTCACTAGATGAAAGGTCAGAATCTTAAGAAATGACTTGGGATATGTCACCATTCAGTTGATATCTTATATCTTTATATTCAGTTCTTGACTTTGGACCCTGGGACATGACATCATTATTTCCTTCATGTAGCTTTTATAGATCATTTAAGGGATTCCCTAATCATCATCATCATTAGGAGAGTTGTCCTTGTTAATATTTCCAGCTTTATCAAATATGATATGAACACTCTCTCCTACATATTGTGTCCTCTTGTTATAGATCCTGTAAGCTTTGCTGGTAGATGAGTAACCAAAAAATATTCCCTCATTACTTCTTGGATCAAATTTTCCAAGATCCTCCTTGCCATTATTCAGAACAAAACACTTGCAATCAAAAGGTTTAAAGTACCTCAGCTTAGGCTTCCTTTTGGTTAGAAGGTCATAGGGGTTTTGTGCAGAATGGATCTCACAAGACACCTATTGGTCACATAGCATGTTGTATTGATTGTTTTTGCCCAGAAGTTATGAGAAATTCCAGCATCTATCAGCATAGTTCTTTCAGTATCCACAAGAGTTCTATTTTTCCTCTCCAAACACCACTTTGCTGAGGTGTTCTAGGAGTTGAAAAATTATGACTGATTCCCAACATACCACAGAACTCATTGAACTTGTCATTTTCAATTTCTATATCATGATCTAATCTAATTGCCATAATTTTCTTATCATACTTCACTTGCACTTGCTTTGCAAAGACCTCAAACCTATAAATATTTCATCCTTTGATTTTAAAAAGAATGACTAGGTGAATCTAGAGTAATCATCAACAATGACCAAGATATACTTTTTTCTCCCTTTATTGGCAAGTTTAACAGGTACACATAGATCCATGTGGAGAAGTTTTAAAGGTCTGGATGTACTCACTTACCTTTTGGGCTTGAATGATAATTTTGTTTGCTTTCCTTTTACACATGTATCACATACCTTGGAACTGACAAACTTTACATTTGGCAACCCTCGAACCAGGTTCTTCTTGACTAATTTGTTTAACAATTATCAACTAACATGCCCAATTCTTCTATTCCATGTATTGGCAGAATCTTCTTGTACACTAAGGCATGTCATATTTTTGGACTCACAGGAGCCTAGATCAGAAAAATACATATTCTTGTTTCTCCAGGAAGTTAAAACTTCTTTACCATCAATGATCCTGATGACAGTACATTTGTCTGACCTAAATCTGACTTCATTTTCCTTGTCACAGATTTGGGTAACACTCAGCAGGCTGAACTTGAGTCCATCAACAAGATGGACATCATAAATTGCCTTATTTAAATTGTTCCTAATTTTCCTAATTACAACAATATATCCTTTGTTGTCATCACCAGGGTAGACACTGCCTCCTTCATGGGCTATAAGCGAGAGAAAGTTTTTAATTTTCCCTATTATATACCTTGAACAACCACTATCCATGATCCAATGGTGGCTACTTTCTCTTGCTCTGTCCTGTAATGACAATTAGTGATCAGTTTTGGGAACCCATTTAGCTTGAGCTCCCAGTAAGGTGTTAGAGAAAATATTAAGTTCTTTCTTATCCTGCCATGTAGATTTTCACTTCTTCCCTTTTTTTAAGAAAGATTCTTTCATCTCCTTTAGAGCAGTAGCTATTGCAGGACATGACTCCTTTGTGTGGCCATGTTTTCCACAGTGAAAACACATCAAATTTTCCCTGACGGAGACATGCTTGCTAAAAAGATTATAGGCAGGGTACACACTATGGAAACCAATCCCCTTTTACCATTTGACCCTTGACAGACAAAACTTGACAAAGTCTCAGATGAAGTGGTCCATTACATAGCTTTATTAAGCTCAGCCCTTACTGTAACTAGATCTCTCTCTAATTCAGTATTTCTCTCTAGTGAGGCAATCATTTTATCATTAGCCTCACTTAGTTTCTCTTTTAGATCAAGTTGAATTTATGAATTTTAGTTTTTTCCTTTTGACTTGAATCTAGAGACTTCATTCAATTTATCATTTAGGGACTCATTTCCAACAGACAGTGATTGACTAGTTGCTTGAATTTCAGTTACTAACACATTCAATTTAACCACTTCTTCACTTTTTTTAAGATTTATCTTAAAAAACTCCTTATCTCTAGTGAGAGCAATTAAAATATCAATTAACATAGCAGCAAGAGACTTCATCTCAATAAGAGAATAGTTTTTGAGACTTTTTTTATGTCTAGGAGTGTTACCTTATCATCTTCATCTTCATCAGAGTTTGCCATCATGGCAAAAAGAAGGTCATACACTTGAGCATAATCCTTCATCACCATCATGGAGACATCTACATGTTATTCAGAGTCATCATTATCAAGAAGAGAATCATATAGTGAAATTATAACTAGCATAGCCACTCTATCAGCTTTAGTTTTTCTGTTGTACTTTTCTTGAAACTATTTTTTGCCTTTTTCCTTCTCACTGTTTTGCTTGGAATATTCTTTGTATTCCATCCTGTGCATGAGACAGTCTCTAATTTAGTGTCCATGTTTTCCACACTTATGACAAGTATCATTTGTCTTCCCATCTTTGATGTACTTGCTAGATTCTCCTTTTTCTAGGAAAGGCTCCAAATTTCTTCAAGGCCTTGATAACTCACTTAGAAATGTAAGCAGTCTCTTAATACTCAGCACTTAGGGTTTCATTAGTAGCCTTCAGAACTATATTCTTATCAACCTTGGTCTTATCCTTTAGCTTTCTAAGTTTTTTCAGTATCTCATATATTTTGAGGTTACCAACCAGCTCATCTATAGCCATCTTGTTTAGATCTTTGGCTTCAGTGATTGCATTTACCTTGATCTCCCATCTTTTTGGAAGAATACTAAGGAACTTCCTAACTTGCTTGTGAGTTGGAATATCCTCACCCAAATAGTGAAGCTCATTAGTTACTGTAGTGAACCTTGTGTTCATCTCTTGAATTACTACAGTAAACCTTGTGTTCATATCTTGAATAAACTCTCTCTCTCTCTCTTTCATAGTAAAAGTCTCATATTGATTTATCATCATGTCAACCTTGTACTATTTCACCTAATTAGTTCCTGCGTGGTCTGTCTGAAGACAATCCCAGATCTCCTTAGCAGTTTGGCAAGAAGAGATCCTGTTGTACTCATCAGGACTAATACCACACACAAGAATCTTCTTGGCCTTATAGTTTTTCTTTATCTTCTTTCTATCGACATCACTAAACTCTTTCTTGGTTTTGGGGACATATGAGGTCACATCGCCAATCTTTACTACCCTTGTAGGAACAAAAGGACCATCTTCTATGACATCTCATAGTTCAAAATCCTCAGCCATGATAAAGTCATGCATTCTTATCTTTCACCACCCATAATATTCACCATTAAATCTTGGGGGTCTAGTGGTTGATTGACCTTCTTCTAAAATTTAGGGAGCAGCCATTTCTCAAGATCCTTCCAAGGTGTTAGCCTTTTAATAGAAGACTTGCTCTAATACCATATGAAAAGTTGTAGTGGGTTGCTCCTCAACTTATGGACCTATTCTCGAATGAACTCACACAATAATAACTAGAACAAATATTAGATATAAAGAGCAAGAATAAAGTAAATAGCAGACACAAAGATTTTACGTGGAAACTCCTTGCTCAAGGGAGAAAAAACCATGACCTTTCCCCAGGATTTATAAGCTCCACTATATCCAAGAAACTTCTTGAATGTAGACTCCAAGGATTAACCTTTTAATCCTTTGTCTCCTAGCAATAACTCTATTACAAAGAAACACAAGTTGTAACTCTACTACCTCAACCTCTATCTAACTCTAACTAGACACACCAAGCTAACTCTAGCTTAAATAATTACTTTACTCTAGATTATTGAAAAGAGAAAGGTTTTCTCCTCAACACCTACTAAAAATCATAAGCAAATGTAGGCAAACATTTAAGAACACAGTATAAAGACTCAAATATAACACGAAAATAAATATACAACCCGATGAACAATCAACCCACTTTTGCACACTGAAGTATTTGATTCAAAGCTTCAGAGAGATATTTAATTGTAAGAATATGTAATTATTGATTTTATTGTTGAATAAGATGAGAAATATATGTTATTACATAAGAAAACCTATGAGAGATCCCATTGGTTGAGAAAAAAAGGTGGCATCAGCTTTTTCACCAACTTTTGTACTTCTGCTAGCTGTGACAGTTGACTGTAATAGTGACAGGTGAGATCAACCTGTTCCCTAATTGGTAGAAGCTTTTTCATCACAATATCTACAGGAAACAGGTCTCAACATATGATTTGTCAATTATCAAAACTAAGGACTTAACAAGCATGCCTTTAAGTATTGAGGCAAGCAATAGTAGCTTAAAGAAAGAATTGCTTGACACTATTCTGAAACCTTACCCAAAATATGAGTTTAAATTTTCCTTAATTTCCTTCCAATTGACGGGCCTATATTTCCAAGAAGCCCAGCAATGACAACAACAGATAGAGGTAATCCTCGACATTGTTGTATGATATGTTTCCCTATTTCTTCTAGTTGTACAGGACAAGGATCTTTTTTGAATAGTCTTTCTCTAAATAGTTTCCAATTATCATCTAAATGTAGAAAAGGTATATCACGAGGAGAAAAATCAGGGCAGCTGGCATAATCCACAACATCTTTTAGATGAGTGGTCAGTATAATTTAGATTTTAATGAAATCATTTGGAAATACTCTTCGCATTTGTTCCCAAGCATCAGTACACCAAAGATCATCTATGAAAACTATAAATCTTCTACCTTCAAACCTTTTGTACACGGTCTCTAGTATTTGATCATTGCTTATTTTTTGATTGATTCCAGTAATTGAAGAGACAACTTTAAGAAGCATTTGTATCTTATTACTTCATAGATGGTAACCCATGCATGTTTATTAAATTGACAATGAATATTTAAGTCATCAAAGATTGTTCTAGAAAGAGTTGTCTTACTAATACTGTTTATACCAACAATTGATATGACTATTAGCTCCTTTGTTTGGACATTGAGGCAATTTAGTCTGGTGTCAAAGTTGTCCTTCATCCCAGCAATATTCTTTTCCTCATGAGTTGTCTTTTTTCATCATGGGGAGGAAGTGGTTGCTAATTCTGTTGATTTGCTAATTTTATGCTTGTTAAACTCGATTATCATCACCTATTTCTTGAGAAAATTAACTTTTTTCTGCACTTCTTGCAATTCTTCATTGAATTCTTTACAAGCCCTTTCTCGATCGCCATCTCCATTATCTTGCAGAATGATGCTTATCAAGCTTGAATCAACTCTATCTTCTACTTTATAGACTACATATTTGATCCTCTTTTCTAAAACCTTGAGATATTTAATGTTTTTGGCTTCCAACATGGTATTATTGAGAAAAACTTGAATATCACATAGACTTTGATAAACAGATTCATCATATTGTATAGATCTGCTTCTACAAACCAAAGGCGATTTAGACTATAGGAGTTGTTGCATTGTATGCATAAGTGAAGAAAGGGAAGTATAAGCCATTTATTTTCTCTTGAGTTTTATGTTTCTTTGCTTCTTTTTTTCTTTGAGAACTTGGCTTTATTAGTCAAATAAAGTATATAAGAAAGTATCTGAGACTTTTGAATCATGTGGCTTTAAACTAAGGATATGTCGAATGTATCAAAATGTTCTTTAATCTTGCGGTCCTAAACAAGCCATGTGGAAAGTAAGAATTAGAAATTTACCAAAAAATTAAAGAGACATACTTGTTTGAAACGGAATAAAAATTAAGAAAGTGAGACAAACAAATTGAAACGTGATGTTCTCTTTGATAAATTCAATGGCTTGCCAAATGGTTTGTTGACAGTGCAGTCCACTAGCTATAGACTACTACTATTACAATTGTATTGCAGCTAATTTACTTCTCCACCAACCTAGCCTTTCCCAGATGAAAAAATAATAAACACAAGGATACAATATCTACTGAAGAAGTGGCCATGAGGTTACAAAAGTAGTCATTAATTCTTGATCGATTAGTTTGCATCTAATGTGACACATTCATTATTGTGAGGGGTTCAAATTGGACAGAGGGAGGACAGAGAAACAAAATTTTTTTCCATCCTAAATAGATTAATATAATAGACTGAGAATGAGAATCTACATATAAGGTGTAGAATCTCTTAATGAAGACTGCAACCTATTTGATGATAATGAAGAATTTTATTTTAAAAAAAATTATCAAATTGTTGCCCAACGAAAAGACAAAATTTAATGGAGGAGATTTTAGAGATGGAGATTGAACTTCTCGATGACTACATAATGAAGGTGGAATAAATTTATTTTGTCATAAATTTAGGCAAAGGGAGAGAATTGTTGAATGTTCGTATAATGATCCTCTAGGTCGGTTCCTTGATTTGTGTGCATTTTTGGCATTTTGAGCCATCCCACAACGGCGATAGGTTATTTATGGCCTGTCAAAACTATCGATGCGGTTATCGAACAATTTGTTTGGATATTAGGCTCGTTTTTCTATTTTGGAACTTCTGTAGTTTAGGATTTAATCTTATACCAAAACTCTTAGTAGATAACCTCAGATGATAATTCTAATAGTGTCATAAGCTTTGGAACATTAATTTTAGGTTAGGGGACCCTTGGTTCAAGTTTTGAGGCTTCCAAACTCATTTTAGGCTATTGGACAAATTATGTGAGAAATGGAACTATGGGTATGGACCCTACACCTAGTTGAAACGACCTCATATTAAAGTTTCAATGGTTCCATTGAGTCCAAAATTTTGAATTTGGTATGGTAGCATATTTTGTTTGTGAGTACGGGATTTTAAATGAATCTCAAGCACTTGGTCGGAGTCCATTTCGGACTTAGCAAAATCTGGTACATCAGGTTACTGATGCAACCACTAAAGTAAACATAGTGTCGCTTAAGCGGAGTCCACATATACGATATTTTTTCGCTTAAGCGACATTGACCATTTGGTCAATGTCCGCTTAAGCGATCACTAAGCTCTCTTAAGAGAGTATCTCCTAAGAAGCTTGTAGATCGTGTAAGCTATACCCACCCCCTTATGCCAGATTGTGTAAGTGATAAGTAAGTCACTTAAGCGGTTGTCACCTAAGTGACAGGATGATCACTTAAGCGACAGCTGACACCATTTAACCCTCTTTCTCCACCCGCTTTTCTATCACTTTTCCACCATTTTTACACCAAATTGAGAGCTCAAAAAGAGAAAAAAGTGGGTAATCATCCACATAGGTTAAGGTAAGCTAACCTAACTCTTCTTGGTTATTTCTCATTAATTTTTCCTTCAATTTCCATCCTAATTCTTAGAAATTAGGGCTTGAATTCCTAAACTTCGAGGGATAATTTGAGACCCGAATGTGCTCCGTTTGTGCTCAACTTTTGAGCATAACTTCCTTGTCCTTTGAGAAACCTCGTGATAGGTTTAATTTTGGATTTTAGTTGCGGGCTTTGCGAGCCCGTCCGTAACCCAAAATTCAACCCAACCCTTAATATATGGGTCTTTGTTTACTTCTAACAATGTGTAGATTACTATTTTGATAGCGTGATGGTATTTTGGATTTGTAAAGTAAAGACAGACAATTTATGGATGACTCAATGGTTGTGATTCGTCTTTGAGGCAGGATTTTGTTTACTCTTATTCTTGAGATGGTGTTTTGATATATTGCATGTTAGATAGGGATGGTAGGATATGATGGTGGGTAGAACATAGTGACTTATCATAACTTATGAGTTTGGGGGTTAGAAGGGTAAATGACCCTTAAGGTGGAATACATATTATACTTCTATGATCTATTACCTTATTCATAGATTGAGCTAACTCATAGAATGATTATGATATTAGGCTAACATATGGAATAGGGTTTAGGTATTGGAAACACAATTAGAATGATTAGTCTTATTTGGATGGTCTAGGCTATCTTGAAACCATAATTTAAGTGAAAATTGCCTAAACATAGATTTCGAGGACTAGAAGTGACCCTTCCATCTCACCTTAGGTGAAGACTTGTGTTGGCTTTTGAAGACTTATATACACATGTTAGTGTGTTAGGTATAGTTGAGACTAATGAACCTTTAGTATAACGTTTAATATATTTTTCGGTGGATTATGATGGTTTTTCCCAAATTATGATGTTATGGTTATTCCAGATAGATATTATTGGGTCCAAGGCTGTGATTATGATATTAGTTAGATTCCTAGAAATAGACTATCCTCGTAAAGGAAATGATTGTATTTTATATACATATTGATGCTTACAATCATATTATTTGAATACTGTAATGGCATGCATAAATTCGGTACATTCATGATCACTTAGATGATAAATGGTATGATTCTAACTAAAATATGATTTTATTACTCTTTTCCTAAAAATGGATTTCTTCCCACTTTTAACTTTTAAAGCGGATTTCTTCATAATGGGAATCGCACCATCTTAATGAATGACTTATGATCCTTTGAGCCTAAAAATGATGCTCTAGAGATTAGACCGAGATAGATTCTGGTCTACAATTTTTCTACTACTATTTACCTCGATCGAGAGAGATTATGATCCTTTCTACACTTCTATAACCATTTAACCTCAAAGCCTATCCCAGATAATGGATTTATGGACTTATACTTTTTTATCACAGTTTTATCTCATGCATTTAATATGTATACATTTATATATATATATATATATTGGTACTGGACATAGTGGATATTGATGATATGAGTTCTAGTTCAAGTCCACTGGTCGATGATGATGTTGATAATTATTGAAAATCCTAGATCAGTACCAGGTCGGTGTATACGGGTGCTCCCGAACCCTCTAGGGACTCCTTCATCCATGATCCATTGTGTCGGAGAAGAGAGATCGTTGTAGGTCCTTCTTTTAACCAATCATCGAGATGGAGGATGCGTATACACTGGGTTATATTTTGGTACTTGGATTGGTTATGGTATTATGGATTTACTTGGCATTTATTTTACATGCGCATTATCTATCACTAATATGTGCCTATATCTATTATCCTTATGAGGGAGGGGTTGCATAGGCATAGGTGGTGAGTATGGCTTGTGGTGTATGCGATTATTTGTTTATATTTATCAGCCTATGGGGGGTTTCATAAGTATGGGCTCTGATTATAGTTTGTTGATTGTTGATTGAACCTTCGGGCCACTGATAGTGGGGGATTATGAAAGGCTCAATCAGGTATTATTTGTCTAGACTAGCCGGTTACTTTATATTGCTATTGTTATTATTATGGTTAGTACGTGACGGGTTAATTATTGGACTGGTATTGAGATTTGAGGTATTATTTCTGATTCTTTCATCTTACGGTTATATTATTACGCATGATTATTTTGCAAAAAATTTGACTTTTTGAGAAGAGTCGCCACTTAATTTTGAAAAGGAATTAAGAAACCTTTAAACACTTTAAACGATTCAAAACAAAAAATCAGTTACATTTTTGAAGATTCTGAGTAAGCGATTCCTATTAACGTTTTAGGAAGGTGTTAGGCACCTAAAACGTCCGCTAACTTGTGGTTATCCGGACTGTTTGAAAATCATTTTTGACTAACTTTGAAAAATTGATTTATTGAAAAGAAAGCAATTTCAGAAATATTTTGGTGTTTATACAAAACCAGTTTTTAGCGACTTGACTAAGGATTTAACTAGGTTCACAAAACACATAAGGCAAACAAGTGTAAAGAAAAAGGGAAAGGGGATTTAGGCCATTAGGCCCAAATCAATAAGACCTGTCCTAGTCTAATTGGGCTTTCGACCCATTTTCACCTGTCCTAATTCTATGTTTTCGAGCCCTTTTGGCTCGAGCTTTCTTCACCTGTATTAAGTACAACTTTGTCTTTGAGTCCCAAAATACATGAATAATGAAATGAATAAATAAATAAAATAAATAAAGACAACAATAAGTAAATGAATAAAATAACAAATGAGACTTTTGAGTCTCTTAGCCGCTTCAAAGATGGATTCCGATCCAATTTTCTTCTCTCAATTCCTTGCATTCAGTGTGCGACGGGGTTGCTTTTGAACTTAGATCTTCGGACTTGACTTAATGAGACGGGCCTTATTGGCCCATTAAGGAAATGTGAGGGAAAAGAGCCCGTTTGGACTCCAAGGCGGATTCATATGCAAAGAAAGAAGAAGAATAGAAATTAATGAATGAGCAACCAAAATTGAAAGTCAAACCAAAAGGGAACAATTTTTAAAGGCTCAAATGATAAATGATAAATTATACTTTATTGGAGCATAGGTCAATTCTTACATAAGATGCAAATAGCAGTAGGTCTATTACCAGATCTTGGCAGAAAATATATGCATATTCAAATAACACATCTTCACTATAATATAGGCCAATCGCAGCTAATAGGAAAATGGATGACTCTTAGAAGTTCGTTGACGAACAAATCCGCTAAAGAGAGATTAATAATTAATAATAGTATCAACCTGCTACAAGGTCTCCAAATTTATATCGTAGAATCTAAAGTAACGTATAAAGTAGCAGATCAACAATAGAGTAACCAAATTTACTACATCGAGGGCATACAATCTATCATGCATTACTAACAAGACAAAATTCATTACTAAGTCTCCACATAGTTTCGAAAAGGTAATCTGAGATAAAGAACACAACCCGAATACAAAATGCATTCTTGCGTGGGCCACCGAATGATTTTAAACTAATATAACATCTCCCTTATCCTTTCTTGACATTATCTATCTATGGGGATTTTGGGAATATTTCCTCTTGATTTCAAAAGATTTGAAACAGATGGATAGAGCAAAACCGAGGCAAACTACCCATAGTATTGAACTAAGGCAACGAATCAAGACTAAAACAGACAACAGTCGGCTAAATGAATAGCAAATTGAACCCAAATATTTCGGAAAAAATAACAACATAATAACAATAATCGAAACGCTACAGTAATTTTGAAGATAGAATTAAAATGAAATTATAAGGTTAATGTATTAAGACCAAAACTGAGATAATCAATAGCAAATTGAATGAAACTACTGGATTTCTTCAAAAACAAACAATGAACTAATTCTACAACATATGTTGACATCTTATTATATAGGTCAATAACTACTCAACAATACTTAATGCGAAACAGTGAACTCAGGGAAAGTAAACATAAACACGAAGCTAGTAATGGAACACGGATTTTATAACAGACCATGATTCAATATATCAAACACATCAAAAAGAAACTACTTATTTCCGAAGCTCCTACAGCAAGCGATTATCAACAAACAATAACATATTCAAACACATCCTACAGCCGACAAGGCCTCTAAAGCTATTTCCGGTAAAGGGCACCAAAATTACATCAAAAGGAGATGAAGCGGAGAAACAACAATCGATGACAGGAAAAAAGGTAGAAAAGGGTGTTTACCTTCTTCAGAGTAACAAAATGGGAGAATGAGCTAACGTCGAGATGCGTCACCACCGGAGAAGCATCGTCGTCCACTCGGAGACTTCGATTTGCCGACTAACTTCTCGAAAAGACGAACAAAAGGAAAAAATTTCACTAAAAAAAAACTATTTTCTCTCCAAATTTTCTCCGATATTCAGAACCCAAAAATGTCCAAACCCTCCAATCTCTAACCCCTTGAAACAGTGATCCAATGGGTCTTTATATAGAAGATGAATTAGGGATAATTTAGGGATTTGAAAAAGAGGATCTTTGGAATTTTGAAATTTGAAATTCCCCTTCCAGCTTGAGAATTCATCAACAAAAGTACCAATTTGGATTATCTCCCGGATAATTCAGAATAGGTGGACCAATCAAAAATGGGAAAAATCAAATCCCCTTTTCAACCAATGAAAAACGCCCAAATAAGTACGAAATAATCCCATCTCATTCGAGAATCGTGGGATTGAACCATTGGAGAGGGACAGCTAATCCGATTCTAGAACCTTTGAGGGTTTTCTCGCACGAATTTGCATGTGATGGAGTGAGACGCGAGTGGAGAAGGGTCGGGTTGACTCAGACGGGGCTGGGTTAGAGTTGGTTCAGCATTAGGTTAGGGTTTAGTTTTGGTTGATGAAGTCATGATTTGGGATTGTTGTTCTTATTATTGATGGAAAGAGGATATAGGGGAACGGGCCAAGTCAGCTGATTGAGGGATTGGGTTGGAGAGTGAGTTGTTGGGCGGGTGATTAAAAGAGGAGAAATGGACTGCTGATGTTGAGCCTGGGGCGGATGGGTTGTTTTTGGGGTCTAGGTATTGGGTTTTAACTGGAAAGGGTAGATTATGCTATTTGGGCTATTTATTAAATAGGAAAAATTTAGACAATGTCATTTAAAATTAACCTAATTAAAACTCAATCAACCAATTGCATTGCAATTGTGGCCGGATTGATTTCAATTAAGGTCCAAAGTTAGTAAATTGATGAAATTTGATACGAATTATTACCTTATTTAATCTCGAGCTTCTCGATCCAATAAAAATTCAATAAATATTTTTGAATAAATTATTTCTTGATGATAGATTATATTTAAATCAAGATTTTAATCCTTTAACTTTATCTCAAGGCAAACTTTGATCAAAATCTGATACTTTATGAAAAATAGATATTTAAGTAACAGAATTATATGATTTCGTATAATTGAATACAATAATACAAAATTGTCACTTAAAATGCCAAACTTACCCAAATAAATACTTTTAAAAAATTTCCTTTATTCGACAAAATAAATGTTGTAATCTTATTAAAAATTGAAGAAACTCATAATTAAAATTAGTTATGGAGGGCAAAAATTAGGTGTCAACAATGATTATCCCATAGTTAGGCATTATCCTTTAGACCCTAATATCCTGATTCATTTCTTTATGGTTTCTTTATTATGGTAATTATCTCGTGTTTAGGCATATGGATTAGATACCCTTATTACTTTAGCACTAGTTCTACTATGATTAGGAGGCCTAGAGATGTTAGTGTGATTACTTAGGTTGTACCTTTGAGTTAACCTTGTTTATATATATGCAGATCTATCTATATATAGATATGGTATCACCACATATCACTTTCTTCTTTCATTGACTCATGTTGTATATCTATTCTTTGGCCTTGTATACTACTATACATATCATTTTTTCTCTCTTTATACGTATATTGGCCAGTGGTATACGGTATAGCGTTAAGGTCCTTGAGTATGGTGAAAATAGAAAAGCTTATCCTTATGGTTTCATTAGCTTTACTATGTTAGTTTATTGGGTATGAATAGAGTAGTTATTTTTATTGTATCCTTGAGTAGTTATTTTTATTGTATCCTTGAGTAGTTATTTTTATTTTATCCTTCGCTTTATTATGTAGATTGCTGGATATTTGGGTGTCATTTACATTCCTGCTTGCATGTTGTATATATTTGCATTATATTTAGAGTTTAGTCGACAGTTTCCTACTGAGTCCCATGTGTTTGATACTCATACTACACTTCTACAGCCTGTAAATTATAGTGCGGGTCCTTACCATTGTTATGTGTGTCTTGCAGAGCAGCTATGGTTCGGAGACATAGGTAAGCTCCTAGCATTCCGAGCATTATTATTCTCCCTCCTATGTATTAGACTAAACTCTAAGTTGTATTCAAAGATGGGGTATATTAGTATATTCATTTGGTACATCATTTTGTGATATTATTACATTAGAAGCTCTTGCACTGATTCCACTAAGTTTTAGGACTATTTTTGCATTTCAGTCTTCCACTATATTTGTTCCACATTCTTCCTTCATTTCTCTTGGTAGTCTGTTACTAGTAGTTTCGAACTACGGGTTAGCTTACCTACTGGTGAGTTATAGTAGGTGCCATCATGACCTGAGAAATCGAGTCGTGACAGTTCGTCCTAACTTTCTTACCTTAATTGGACTTTCCTGTAGGTACCATAATTGGATTTTCCTTTAGGAAAAGGAAAATATATTCTCCATATGTGGATAATCCTATTTCTTGTAAGAAAAGATTTAGACTCTATAAATAGAGGCTCATTTATTTTAGTGTTGATAAAATCCACAATATAGTCATAATATCTTTGAGAGTATTGTTAGAGGGAGAGGGAATTTGTGAGATACAAGTGTTGCAGTGTCACTTGTGTAGACTTTTTTTATTCCAAGTAAATTTTATGAGGCTGTCTCTCTCTATATTTTGTACTCTATATTATATAGTGGATTGTTCATAGTCCTTATATGGATGTAGGTCGATTGACCGAACTATGTTAAATATTGTGTCTCTTTTGGTGTATTTCTTACATGTCTTCTTATGTGGAGTTTTCTAAGATTTGCTTTGTTAGCTTTTGCGTGACACCTGATTAATCAAAAAAAATTGAAAACAGCATTTTGTGTATTTTCTATAAACAAAAGATGAGTCATTTATGATATTTGTTAAATGGAAGACGATGGTTGAGAGGTGGACTGAAAGAAAAGTTAAGCTCATTCTGACAGATGACTTAGAGTTCAATGATTTATGCAGCAAAGAGGGCATAGTGAGACACCATACTTGTGTTGGAACACCACAAGAAAATGGTGTTGTAGAACGTATGAACAGTATGCTTTATAATAAGTAACGAAGTATGCTTTCACATTCATGTGTAAGCAAGGATTTTTGGGCTAAAACAATCAACACAACTTGTTATTTGATCAATATATCTTCCTCAAGATATTGAGTTCAAAACTCTTTGTGAGGTTTAGTCTGGTTTGCCTGCTAATTATTCAAATTTAAAGATATTTGGTTATCCTACTTATGCTCATGCGAGGGTGGAAAACTTAAGTTGAGGGAAAAGAAGTGTATATTTCTAGGGTATGCAACTGGAGTGAAAGGTCATGGGTTGTGGTGCACAGATTAAAAGACTCCAAGATTAATTATTAGTGGGGATGTGACATTCAATGAATCTTCCTCATTGGACAATCAAAAGGAGAAGGCAATAAAAGAAACAGATCGTGGTGTCAGTGACCACATAAAGCTAGAAACTGAATCTGCACTACCTTAGCCCAATAGTTCAGAAGTGGATAAGGTGAAAAACATTAATCAAGATGATAATATTAATGCGCTTGTACAACAACAACTATATAGCATTTCAATAGGCAGAGAAAAGAGAGTGATCAACTAACCAAAGAGGTTTGTGAATGTAGTTAATGAAAATCTTCTTGGATATGTAAATTGTGTAAAATTTAATTTATCAGTTGCAGAGACCATTGATGTTCTTGATCCTAATAGCTCTAAAGAAACTATTTCTAGTTCGAGAAGAGATCAATGGGTTGGTGCAATAAGTGAAGAGATTGAGTCACTTCATAAAAATCAAACATGGAAGTCTTGTTCATTGCCAAGGGACAAAAGGTAGTAGGCTGAAAGAGGGTGTTGATGTGAAAAAAGTATCTCCACATGATAATTTTATAGATATGATGACCAAGACAGTCCCGACCAATAAGTTAAGGCATTGTCTAGACTTGATATGTATACATAGTGCTTAGTGAACTTTTCACAGGCTGGAATCAAGGAAGAGAGACATTTTCCTATTGATGAATGAAATTCAATTCAAGGAGAAGGTTTGTTAATACCGAACCTCATTAAATCCTTGTGTTGTTTTCTTTTCTATTTTCTTTGTTTATTGTTGTGTGCTAGTTAACCTATGATATTTTTGCAACAATTTTCAACCTAAAGATTTCTTGTTAACATTGATCGGTCTGTAGATGATACCTCCTCCACCACTATTTATAAAATTTTATTAATCGATACTTGAAAAAATCTATAATGGACTTAAGAGTAATTGATCAAATTTGTGAATGTTCCTATGAAGAAATAGTTATGATACTAGAACTCAAGTATGTTATCACATTTTGAAATTGATTTATTCTGTAGCAGCAAATGCTTGTTACAATATGGTATCGAGAAAAATCAATCTAGTCATTAATAAAGCTGAAGTCAATGGAGGTACTACTGTAATGACTTCTTAATCTTTTTGTAACGAACCTCATAGTCGTTTTGTGAACTCTCCCATTAGCTCACTCCATAGTTGTATGTGTAATTTATATCTTACAGAGATGGGTAGTATCGATTCTCGAGATATTCAAACTTCGCTCATTATCAACGTACACCATATACTAATTTAGGCTCCATACCCCACCCATAGTTTCTAACACAAAATTACTCTATATATGCAAAACACCACAACAAATCAAGGGAGCCCAACATAATCTCATAACTCATGTAATGCAAAATAATACGCCACGGCACAAATCAATTATTAATTGTCAAGTATAACAAAATTTTGGTCGATTCTTTCACTTTATCTAGCAAAAGAATTAGAGTGGAGCACTTACGTTGCAATTATTTGAAGAAGATGAAGATCAATTTCCTCTTTGCTCAAGAAATAAGAGAAAAATTTAGAAGAGAATATTTGAGGGAAGGGGATTTAGGGAGGCGGCTAGGGTTTCTAAGGAAATGGGAATGTGAGAGCCTAAAGGGGTATTTATAGATATCAGGTGGCTGGGACAACCATCTCGTTGTGTTGGTAAATGCATTGGGTACCGATGCAATACATCCCTATCGCGTTGGTCCTCTAAACTTGATGTTTAATAATTTTGATAAGTGTCTTTTTTGGACAAGCGACGTGACGCGATGGTAAATGCGTTAACTGTCAACGCGACGCATCGCTATTGCATCGAGTCACTGGAATATTTTCCCCAAAAAAAAATTCTGTGTTGCGTACGGGCATAGTGATGCGATGCGTTGGGTAACGCGTTGGGCTACTGGAAATTGCCCTCAAAAAATTTTCTAAGGCAAAATTTTCGTCATTTGGGGGAATATTTCATTCCCCCTTACCTTTTTCACCTCGTAGCAATTAATTCACTTCTTCCATGGATCTCAACTGAAATCATCCACCACTAATTTTCTCATTCCTGCATGTTAACAAAAACAACAAACTACGTAAGAAAAATGGGTTGCCTCCTACTCAGCGCCTTATTTTTTGTCGTGGCACGACTCATCTTTTTGTATTTTTACTTTAATTTTTTTCTTTTCTAACAACTAAAAATTAAAATACACTATTACATTACATTCATGGGTTGCCTCCCATGTAGCGCCTTAGTTTACGTCGTGGTATGAATCAACTTAATCTCACTCATCCGCAAAGGTGATGAACACATTGTGTTATCTCCATGGCTCGCCCAATAATGCTTCATACGATGTCCATTCACCAAGAAATTCTCAGTATTTTCCTTGTTCCACAGCTCCACCGCACCATGAGATGTCATGCGCACTACCTCAAAAGGGCCAGACCACTTAGATCGCAACTTACTTGAAAATGCTTTCAACCCCAAATTAAAGAGCAAAACAAGTTGTATCGGTTTAAAAACTCTGTCAAGGATATACTTGTCATTCCATTTTTTGGTCTTCTCTTTATACAGTTTGGCATTCTCGTAAGCGAGGAGACAAAACTAATCAAGTTCAAAAAGCTGCAACAATCTCTTCTGTCTCGCGGCCTTCATATCAAGATTTAACTTTTTCACGGCCCAATAAGCTTGATGTTGTAGCTCTACAGGCAAATGACAGACGTTCCTATAAACCAAGCAATATTGGGAGGTACCTATGGGCTTCTTATAAGTTGTCCTATAAGCCCATAGTGCATCATCTAGCTTTTCATCCCAATCCTTTTGCTGACCATTGATAGTCTTCTACAAAACCTACTTTATCTCTCGGTTGGATACCTCTACTTGGCCTCTTGTTTGTGGATGGTATGCAGTGGCCACCTTGTGCCTAAGACCATATTTATCTAGAAGATTTTTAAACCAAGTGTTAATAAAATGCGTACCTCCATCACTGATTATAGCTCTGGGAGTGCCAAACTGAGAGAATATGTGCTTTTTCACAAATTTCAATACAACTCTCGCATCATTAGTGGGACAAATTGCAGCTTCCATCCACTTGGATACATAATTGACTTCCACCAGAATATACAAGTTGCCATTGAATGGTGGGAATGGTCCCATAAAATCTATTCCCCAAACATCAAATACCTCAACTTCAAGAATGTTATTTAAGGGCATCTCACGACGCCTTGAAATTGTACCTAACCTCTGTCACTAATCACAACCCTTCACGAAAGCCACTGCATCTCTAAATAATATTGGCCAAAAGAAATCGGATTGCAATACTTTTCTGGCTGTTATTTCTCCCCCATGATGGCCACCATAAGGAAATGAATGGAACTTCTGTAGCACTTGTGTAAATTCAACTTATGGAACACATCTGCGTACAATTCCATCAGGACCTTGCTTGAAAAGATACAACTCGTCCCATATGTAAGCATGAGAATCATGTAGGAATTTCTTTCTCTATTGAATTGTGAATTCTGGAGGGTATACCTCACACACTAATAAGTTTACGATGTATGCATACCACGAAACTTCACTCACCTCTATAGATAATATTTTTTCATCTGAAAACTCTTCCTGAATGTAAGAAGTATCATCAACAATATGGTTATGATTCTCTAGCCTTGACAAATGGTTTGCAACTTGATTCTCCACTTCTTTTTTATCACGCACTTCTAAGTCAAATTCTTGAAGCAATAAAATTCACCTGATCAACAGTGTTTTTTCATATTTTTTGTTGAACAAGTACTTAATAGCAGCATGGTCTGTGTGAACAATAACCTTGGTGCCTACCAAGTATGATCTAAATTTGCGAATGCATAAACCAGTGCTAACATCTCCTTTTTTGTGACTGTGTAATTTATTTGGGCATCATTCAAGACTTTACTTGCTTAATAAATAGAATGAAATACCTTGTCTTTTCTCTACCCCAAAACTGCTCCCATAGCTACGTCGTTTGCATCACACACTAGCTCAAATGGCAGCTCCCAATCTGGAGAAATCAAGATGGGTGCTTCTGTCAGTTTCTTCTTCAGCTTCTCAAAAGCTTCTTGTCAATCAGGCCCAAAATCAAACTTGGCTTTTTTTTCTAATAATTTACACATAGGGCTTGCAATCTTATAAAAATCCTGAATAAATCGCCTGTAGAAGCCTACATGACTTAAGAAACTTCACACTCCCTTCACTGTTACCGGATGTGGTAGTTTTTCAATAACTTCAATTTTGGATCTATCTACCTCAAGTCCTCTACATGACACCTTATGTCCAAGGACTATTCCTTTCTTGACCAAAAAGTGGTATTTCTACCAATTCAGCACTAGATTGGTCTCTTCATAATGAGCTAGGACTCGATCTAGATTCTGCAAGCATATACCAAAAGAAGTACTATAAACAGAGAAGTCATCCATGAATACCTTGACAAATTCTTCAACCATGCCGTATAAATTTGTCATTATGTATCTCTAAAATATTGCAGGTGCATTGCAGATGCGAAAAGGCATGCATCTGAACGCATATGTGTCATATAAGCAAGTAAAAGTAGTCTTTTCTTAATCCTCTGGTGCAATGGTGATCTGATTATATCCCAAGTATCCATCAAGAAAATAGTAGTACTCCTACCCTGCCAGTGTATCTAATATTTGATCAATGAACGGTATAGGATAGTGACCCTCTCTTGTGGCTTCATTTAGCATTCAGTAGTTAATACAAATCCTCTATCCAATCACCATGCGAGTGGGAATCAGATCATTATCCTCTTTGGTAACCACAATCATCTCACCTTTCTTTGGGACACAGTGTACTACGCTTACCCACTTGCTGTCAGAAGTTGGGTAAACAATCCACTATTAAGCCACTTGATGACTTCTTTGCATACCACTTCCTTCATCACCGAATTCAATCTTCATTTTTGTTGCACCCTTGGTTTGTGACCTTCCATGTATATGTTGTGCATGCAAAATGTTGGATTTATCTCGATAATATTAGATATCTATCACCCAATCGCCTTCTTCCTTCTTTTCAAAACTTCCATAGTTTCCCTTACCTGTACATCAAATAAGACTGCAGATAAAATAACAGATAAGGTATCATTGTTATCAAGGTAAATATATTTAAAGTGAGGAGGAAGAACTTTAAGCTCCAATTTTGGAGCTTCATCAATTGAAGCTTTGGGTGATGGGCCAATTGGCTTGTTCAATGGCTTAAAAGCCAACTTTCTAATTTCAATAACTGCTAAATTCATAACTTGAACCAATGCAAGTGCCTCCACATCTCCATAAAGATCATGACCTACCAAAGCTAGATCTAATGGATCATCAAACAACAACCTATGATCAACCTCCTGGTTTATAACAGATATAGCAAACAACTCTTTATATATAGCAGGCAATTTCAGCGCCTTGTATACATCAAAAACCTCTACTTTATCATGCGCTCTCATCGTTATCTTTCATGTAGCTACATCAATGAGGGACTGCCTTGTTGCTAGGAATGGTCGCCCCACAATAAATAGAACAACTGGATCAACTTTAAAATCAAGAATCACAAAGTCTACTGGAAAGATCAATGATCCCACGTGCACTAAGACATCTTCAATAATTCCATTCGGCCTAGCAAGGGACCTGTCAGCCAATTGCAAAATAATGGTCGTGGGTTTGGGACTCCCAAGACCCATCTTTTGGAACTAAGATGTAGGCATGAGATTTATGCTAGCCCCCAAGTCATATAATCCACATGCACTGATGGCCTACCCAATAGTGATCTGCAAAGTAAAACTACCTGGATCCTTCAACTTCGTGGGCAGTTTATTTTGTATCTTGGATGTGCACTCCCCAGTAAGTGCAACTGTAGTATACTCTATCAACCAGTTCTTGTTTTCCACTATGTCCTTCAGGTATTTTGTATATTTTGGAAAACTCTATAGAATATCAATAAGCGAAAGATTTACATGGACCTACTTTAGAAGATCCAAGAACTTCTCTTAACAGGCCTCCTCTTGTTTCTTCCTTTGTCTTTAAAGGAAGGGTAAGGGTAGAGTCTTCTTCCCCACATAAGTTGCATCACTTGCAGTTTTTTCTTTGACCCTTTTTTTCTCGTTGTCTTTAAGATCATCGTCAGTAGTTGTGGGACTAACCTGCTCAGGTACCGCCTCTTTTAATTGCAACCCACTCCTTGTTATAACTATATTTACCTACTTTGGATTCGCCTTTGTACCACTAGGTAAGCCTCTTTGAGGTTTTGTGTTTTATGCTCCCACAATATGACCAATTTGTAACTCCAAATTCCTAGTGATCAACTATTGACACTTCAAATCTATTGCAAATTGTGCTTGATTCACCAAAAACTGCTTCATCATCTCCTCTATATTACTTTTTTGAGTGGTAGCTTGATTATTCTGAACCTGCTGTTGATTCTGTAGCACTGGCCCCTTATACTGATTATTATTTTGATCTTGATTTCCACCCCATGAGAAATTGGGATGATTCCTACAGTTGGGATTATGTGTTACCAAAGTTCTGTTATCTTGGGGGATTTATATTTCCCATATAATTAATAGAATTTGGATTAACCACACAAGCATCTGCCGCCTGTTCACTACTTCCACAAACCTCACACCAAGAATTTACCTGTTGGACTACATTAGTTGTAGCTGCTGCTTGCAGAACCCCCAACTTCATGATGTTCAACTGAATAATCATATGATTTTTCATTTCTACAAGCTAAGCTGATAGAGCAGTGAACTAATATACCTCTAATACACCTACAACCTTCTTAGGAGCACTCCTCAAGTCAGCATGCCATTCAGAGTTCCCTTGTGAAATCTGATTCAGCAGTGTGTACAGTTCATTATAAGTCTTCTCAAGAGCTTGCCCACCTATTTCTGAATCCAAAAGAATCTTGGTATGGGCTCTAGCCCCTCAATGAAAGTATGAACAAGAACATCATTAAACTGATGATGGTGAGGGTAATTTCTGAGCATACTCTTAAATCTCCCAAACTTGGTAGAGATTCTCTCCTTTTTTGTGTGTGAAACTTAGAATTTCGCTTCTCAATCGTGCAGTCTTCCCTGATGGAAAAGATAAAATAAGGAACTTTTGAGCTAGATCTTCCTGAGAAGTAATAGAAAGTGATGGTTCAGCATGTAACCACCTCTTCGCTTCCCCAATTAAATAAAAGGGGAAGAGATTCAGTCTGACATAATCAGTATTCACCTATGCAGGAATGTAAGTATCGCTTATTCCCAGGAAGGTCTGTATATGTTGTTGTGGCTCTTCATGTGAAAATCTGGCAAATTGCCAGCCAAATTCAGCAACTGCACCATAGTATGCTTTGATCCAAATCGACCACCTAGCTCGGACTTTCGAATACTATTAGTCGCATTGTTTGTGAGTGGGATTTCCAACTCACGAAGAGGTATAGCAGTTGGTTGAGCAGCAGCAGTTGGGATAACTGAACCTGGGACATGTCCAATATTTGGATCAACAGGATCATTTGGATCAACAATATTTGTATTTCTTCTTTCAGACATTTGAACCTGTTGAATGGGATACTGAGCTCTTCGCCTCTGTTGAAATACCAATTCTATTTTTGAAAAAAGCTCTACCAACTCTATATCTCTCGCCAGTCCTGTATTCAGCCAAACCTGCAAAAATTCAGTTGATAAGATCAAGTCATTAACACTTAAACTTATTATCAAAAATTAAAAATTTAGCAAATTAGTAATTATGCTAGTCCCCAGCAACGGCGCCAAAAACTTGTTGCATTCAAATGCACATGCAAGTCTACATGATTGTACAAGTAATATAGTGACTTATATAGTCATATATCGTTCCCATGAGGACTAAGCAACTGGAAAATTAACCAACTTTAGTTTTAGACAAATAGGTATTAAGTGTTGTAAAGTATCAAGATGATTTTGAAATTGTGAACAAAAATGTAAATAAATAAGAAATAGCAATTTGTGACAATAGAAAAGCAAGCAACGGTTGTAAACAGTAATGATGAGAATTCCAGGGTTGAGGCACACATAACTATTATACAATTCTCTCTTTTTATTGCTTTCTAATTGGTTATCGGGTTATTGATTCGCAAGGTTTATGGTATGATCTTGGTCTCCCGACCTCAAATCTTCTATCTATATGAATATTGCAACTACAACTACCAACAGAGATGCAACAATTCATCTAGATGCATACAACTATCTTCTTGCAATTGAACCAAACAAGGCTCCTAGGTATATCCCTATCCTAGATGTTAATTCAAACCCCTTATTTTATAAAAGGGTAAGAACCTTGCTCCTTAATTTCTTCATTTTATCCCATGATTCTCCTCCCGGATTCACATAGAAATATAGATTTATTAAAATGGTGGTCACTCATCAAAATAGTAAGCTCAAGAAATTACGAATAACCCATATGATAATTCAACAAGAATTACGATAAAGAAGATTAAAGAGTAATCATGTTCTTGACCTCAACCCCAGAACAAGGATGTTTAGCCACTCATGCTTGAATTCAACATCAAAAATAAGTAATAAATCATACCCAAAATTAATCTTGGAGTAAAAAAGTTCAAAAGAAATTCTAAGAACCCTAAGAGAGAGATTTTTGTGTTTTTCTATCGCTTCTATGCTTTTCCAAAAGTGTCTGAAATTGTGTTCACGTATTCCTTTTATACTGGGACAAAATTATCTTGCACGGGAATAACCGATATGCCGCGTTGCTTATCGCATTGATGAGGCCGATGCGTCGTGTCGTGCATCGCGTTACTCAAGCCATCGCATCGCGTTATTATCGCGTCGACACACTAGAATTCCACTTCTGAAATTTGGCTAAGGCACAGTCATTTTCTTCTACACTTGCTCCAGCTCTTCTCTGAATACTTTTTTGACCCACTAAAAATACCTTTCCTCATCAAGGTAACCAATTCCACAGCATCAATCATCATTTGCTTCATATCATGCCCCCTATTCAGTCCAAATCCATTAGAAATTCTCCATGCATAACTAATCACGTTGTTTGGATACAAAACATAATTAGGACTCAAAAGTAATAAGAACAGTATGTTTTAGCTTTTGAAATAAGTCCAAATATAGCTATCTATGATTGGACATATAAATATGCCCAAGATCACTATTATAGCTCCTCTAATAGAAGAGGTGTCAGGTCGGGTATTTTTTTAGATAGGTAGTGGGTCCGGTGATGACTAGAAATGAGCATGATCTATTTTACAAGTTTATCAATATGAAGCCTCCTAATTTTTATGGCACCGAGTCTACTTATGCCTTTGAGTTCATTATTGATTGCCATGAGAAACTTCATAAGATGGGAGTGGTTGAAAGGTATAGTGTGGAATTGGTCACTTTTCAGTTTCATGGAGATGCCAAGATGTGGTGAAGAGCTTATGCAGATTATAGGGCTACGGGTTTGCCTCCATTGACTTGGACTCATTTTTATTCAATTTTTTCTAGAGAATTATGTGCCTCGTATATTGAGGAATGGAAAGAGGAATGAGTTCACTAATCTTAAGCAAGGCAGTATCTCAATTGCGACCTATGAGGCTAAATTTCATTCATTGTCTCAATATTTATCTCAGCAACTGAAAATTAAAGAGGAGAGGATTTATCTCTTAGTGAAGAGTTTGAATACATGTCTCCAATTTTTTTGCTCTTCAGATGACATCTTTAGGTAAGTCTTTCTAGGAGATGTTTGATTTTGTTAAGAATGTGAAAGGTGTAAGGCAAGAGGGTTATGCTAAGATGGTAGAAAATAAGGACCGCGAAGGGGGCAGTTTCAATGGTTTTAATTATAGAGGCAGAGTTCACAAGGATACTTTGCTTGACCCATTCAGTCAGCAATGCAGGTGTTCGTTGGGGGTCCGTCAGGGGCTATTTAGCTTCCTTCGGACTTTGGTGGTTACCTCACTTCGTATTTATTAGATTAATGATCCACTTTGGATCATATATGTTATGATTATAATGGAGTTGATCACATCAGAAGGTATTGTCCTAATTTAAGGCACTATAGTCGATATAGCCAACAACATGCTCCTCGAGTTTTAGTTTGAGTAGGTAGGAAAGGTGGTGGTAATAAAGGTTATCCACAAGGTGGGCATTGTGGTCACCAAATAGGTAGGGGTGGTAATTAGCCTTATCAAGGGGGTTCTTATCTCGGCATAGGTGATGCTCAAATTGGTGGTCGAGTCTATTTCTATGTTTTTCTAGGCAAGCTTGACCCAAAGGCATTAGACATTGTTATTATAGGTAACATTCTTGTCTGTGGCTAAATAATCACTGTATTATTTGATCCTGGTTTTACTTTCTCATATGTATCTGCCAATTTTGTTGTGGAGTTGGACATAGTATGTGATCTAATTGACTTTCCTATTCACGTATCTACCCCTGTTGGTAATTCTGTTGGTGTTGATAGGATTTACTTCTCTTGCTCTGTGGGGTATCAAACTTGGGCAGATTCGGTGATTCTAGACGTGGTAGATTTTGACATAATTTTGGGGATGAGTTGGTTGTCTTTGTATCATGTTGTATTAGACTGTCATGCTATGACAGTGACTATGACTATGTCAGTTATAGATATACTTGAGGGGGAGGGGGATTATCCTACTCCAATGAAAGTTATTTCCTTTTTCCATGCAAAAAGCTTAATTGGAAGAGGTTGTTTGACCTTCCTAACACTTCTTTGAGACACTACTGCAGAGGTCACATCTATTGAGTCAGTTCCTGTGGTTTGTGAGTTCCAAGAGGTATTTTCAGCAAAAAATTTTAGCATGCTACTAGACTGTGACATTGATTTTGTATTAATTAGAGCCAGGAACTCATCCTACTTTTATTCCATCCTATAGGATGGATTCAGTTGACTTAAGAAAGCTAAATACTTAATTGAAGGATTTATTGAGTAAGGGAGTTATTCATCCGAGTGCCACTCCATGGGGTGCTCCTGTCTTGTTTGTGAAAAGAAGGTGGCAGTATTTGTATGTGTATAGACTACAGGTAGTTGGACAAGGTTACAATCCGTAACAAGTATTCTTTACCCCATATCAATGATTTATTTGACCATAGGGCGCATTTATTTTTTCCAAGATTGTTTTGAGGTCTAGATATCATCAACTTAAGATTCGAGCTGGCGATGTCCCTAAGACCGTATTTCAAACCTGGTATAGACATTATGAGTTTCTTGTGATGTCTTTTGGGTTGACTGATGTTCCGACTGCCTTTATGAGTTGATGAATGAGGGATTTAAGCCTTATTTGAATTCTTTCATGATTGTTTTTATTGATGATATTCCGGTTTATTCTAAGAGTAAAGAAGAACATAAGAATCACTTAAGGATTGTTTTGGATTTGTTAAAAGAGAAAGGTTTTAAATAAAATTTTCTAAGTGTGAATTTTGGTTGGCTTTTGTATTCTTTTTGGGGCATGTGGTTTCAGAGAAAGTGGAGATGGTAGACCCGCAAAAGATTGAAGTGATTAAGAATTAAGCTTGACCTACTTCATCGACAGAGGTTCATAGCTTTGTAAGACTAGCCAGTTATTATCGCAGATTCGTGAAAGAGTTTACTTTTATTGCTACTCATATGACACGGTTGACTCAGAAGGATATACCTTTTATTTGGTCTGATGAGTGTGATGAGAGCTTTTAAAAGCTCAAGACCTTATTGACTACCACTCATATTATTGCCTTGCCTGTAGAGGGTAAGGATTTATTATTTGTTGTGATGACTTACGCTCTGGTTTAGGTGTTATTTTGATGCAGGAAAGAAATGTGATTGCTTATGCTTTAAGGCAAATAAAACCTAATAAGAGGAATTATATAACTCATGATTTGGAGTTGGTTGTTGTGATTTTTGCTCTTAAGATATAGAGGCATTACTTGTGTGGGGTTTGTTTTAAATTGTTCATTGATCACTGCAATTTATAGCTTGTGTTTACGTAGAAGGATTTGAATTTGAGACAACTTAGATGGGTGGAGTTACTTAAAGATTATGATATCACTATTCTATACAATTTGAAATCAAATGGCTAATGTGGTAGCTGATGCATTGAGTAGAAAGTCACCAAGTATGGGTAGCTTGGCTTATTTGAATGCTACCAGGCATCCGTTGGCTAGAGAGATTCAGACTCTAGCTAACAAGTTCATACGACTTGAGGTGACTAAAAGAAACAAATTCCTATCCAGTATAGAGGCAAGGTCCATATTTCTTTATTAAATCAAGGCTAAATAATTCGAGGATGCTAAGTTGAGCAAGATTCGTGATATGGTTTTGCAAGGTGAGATCAAGGAGGCCATTCTTGGTGGTGAGGATGTATTGCAGATTAAGGGGTGGATTTTGTGCCCCGTATTGATGAGTTAATTCCTACTAGTTTAGCTGAGGCTCATTGTTCGAAGTATTCTATACATCCTAGAGCAATAAAGATTTATCGTGATTGGAGGTAGCATTACTGGTGAAGTCAAATGAAATTTGATATAGTTAATTTTGTTAATAAATGCCAGAGTTACCAACAGATGAAGTACGAGCATCAAAAGTCTGGTGGTACTCTTCAGAGGATACTCATTCCTAAATGAAAATGGAAAACGATAGTTATGGATTTCATAGTTAGACTTCCAAAGACTTTAGGGAAGTACGATTCTATATGGGTTATTGTGAATACGCTGACTAAGTTTGTACAATTCATTCTAATGACATATAATGAAGCAAAGTTAACTAAGATTTATCTTAATGAGATTATTCGATTGCATGGGGTTTTGATTTCATTATCCCGTATTGGGGTACTCAATTTACCTCTAACTTTTGGGAGAAGTTGTATGAGGAGTTGGGTACTATGTTGGACCTTAATATAGCTTTTCATACTCAGACCGATGGACAGTCCGAGCGAACGATTCAAGTGCTGGAGAATATGCTTCGTGCATGTGAGATGGATTTTGGAGGTCATTAGGATCAGTTCCTACCTTTTACTAAGTTTGCATATAATAACAGTTACCCTTTGAGTATCAGTGTGGCGTCACTTGAGGTTTTGTATGGGAGGAGGTGTAGATCACCCATTGGGTGTTTTGATTCCTTTGAGTTGAGACCGTGAAGTACTAATATATTGAGAGATTCATTGGAGAAGTTTAGATTCATTCAAGATAAAATCATCCAAGAGAAAATTATAACGGCTCAAAGCAGGCAAAAGGAGTATGTGGATCGAAAAGTGAAAGATATGCACTTCATGGAGGGTGAGCAAGTGTTGCTCAAAGTTTCACCCATGAAGGATGTCATGCATTTTAGGAAGTGAGGTAAGATTAGTCCTAGATATATTGGACCGTTTGAGATTTTTCAGCGTGTGGGTTCGGTGGCCTAGAGATTGATGTTGCCTCCAATTTGTCAGAAGTTCATCACGTATTTCACATATCTATGTTGAAGAAGTTTAATGTGATAGTAACTACATAATTCATTAGGATTCAGTCGTGTTATATGAAAACCTCTCTTGTGATAAGGAACCTATTGCTATTCTTGATAGAGACCTCGGTAAGTTGAGGACTAAGGAGATTGCGTCTGTGAAGGTCCAGTGGCAGAATCATCCCATTGAGGAGGCCACATGGGAGGTTGAAGCAGAAATGCATAGAAAGTATTCGCATTTTTTCATTGATTCCGATAAATTCTTATTTTCCCTTTTTATTTCTTGTTTGTCCGTTTGGGGTTGAACGATTGTTTTATTGAGTTTTAAGAAAATTAAGTTCGGTCATGGTCAAACTTTGTCAAGACAACCTCAAATTGATATTTTTAATATTTTCAATAGATTAGGAACATATTTTTCAGTTAATTTATATATTTGATTTATTTCTATGGAGTTCCGAATAAATTTTGAGAATTTATTAAAAATTTAGGATATTTTTAGATAATTATTATAATTGGTAATTTAATGGGTTAAACCCATGACTTATTACTTATGTGGTCAATATAAGAATGAATTTAAGGGAAAGGGTTTTTCTTATATAATAATAATAATAGCATCATCAGATATTTAGGGCAATGAGGGAGGCGCATAAAAATTGCAGTTTTCACCACAGACAGTTTGCAGGAGGAGCATCGATAGCTTCAGGTGTGAGAATTAACTCCAGGTGTCCTATGTACTGCTACATCTAATTAATGATGTTAGGTCATCAATTGGATTTTCAAGATAGTCATATGGTGGAAAATTGATAGGATTAGTGATTATCTAGTAGATAAATCACGTCACATGTGATGGTGTGGAGGTGAAATATATTAATTATGGGTTGAATTCGTAATGATTATAACAAAAGTTGGGCTAATTTTATGTACAGTGCACATGAGGTGACTAAGGTTAGGAATTGGGTTAGAATTGATCAGTTATTTTGTAATGATTATTCTAGTCATTGAAAGTAGGGTAGAATGATGTTAATGCAATGATTTGTCAATAACTGGTTAATATTGAAATTTGCATAGATATGGGTGACTACTGTTGCGTTCTTGAATTAAGGTTCCTTATTCATTCTTGGTTTAACCTTTTGCAGATGTCTCTTACAAATGTAGGTTCTAGGTCTAGGATTTTTAGATTAAGAATTCCTATTTTAGGGTAGAATAATGATTCATTGTAGTTGAAATTTAACGTATTAGGTCATACTTTTATGGGAATTATGTATTTGAATAGATTTTGACCATTCAGAAGCTTTACGGAAGGGCAAGGTTCTTGTAAATTAGCTTACATTCAGATTCTTCGTTCGAGGTAGGTTATGGTTTAATTAGAATTTAGACTCGATTTAATTGTGTGTATGCTCTTAAATTGGATGCTTGTTGATTGGTCTTTAAACATACCTGAATTTAATGATATTTGAATTGTTGATACTTGTATGAATAATTATTGAAAAAATGACTAGATTGAGTTGTCTTATGATTATAAATGCATTGTGAATTTAGTATGTCGTGTTGTATCTATTGTGAATCAGATAAAATGTATACAATATACTTACGAAGGACCAGGCACCACACCGATACAGATTTGAATATTGATATTACTTATTTATGGAAGATCGGGTACCACGCTTGTACGGTACATGGATTTAGTGATGTCCCCTGCGGGTCATGACTAATTGGACAGAAATAAGTCCCTTAGCATGTGTGTACAGATTAGTGTTGATTATGAGAGGTTCTGTGGTTTAATAAGCTGATAATGAGTTAATGGTGTTCTATTGTGAGGTTGAGAAGGACATAGTTGTTACTTATGGTATTATTGTTGCTTTCGGGGTTGTATGGTATGGTTGATACTCTTGATAGTTATGTGGTTTGTTTGTAAGCATTGTTTGACCCGTTTAAGGTAATTGTTGATGTCTTGATGTCTGTCTACTTGTTTGATTTATGTTGTATACATGCTATTAAATTGAGTTGGCCCATGATGCCTACCGCTACATGATAACTTGTATTGATACTACTATGTACTTTTCTTTTGTTGAGTGTAGAAAGTATTTCAGAGGCTCAGACACGACCTCATTTCTAGTGTTTGACAGTTCATCTCGATCGAAGAGTGAATACTCCTTCTCTAGGTTGTCATGAATCATCATATTAGTTCTTGTCCTTCTTTTGAGCAATGAGACACTTTTTATCTTTTTTTATTTTGACTATTTCTTTTAGACATGATTTTCGTTTTAAAAGTTCTTGTATGATAACTTTCGAGTCTTGAAGATTCTAATAGGTAATTTGTTTAATTTCCACATTAATAATGATTAGTTTTGAATTATTATCATTAAGTTATTTTTGTAATGTTAACCTCATCTTAATATTGACTAAGTGATTGGGTAATGATTTGATTTAGATGGTCTCCCACAAAAAGATTAGTGAAGGTGTCACTCATGGCCATTTGAATCGTGATACTTTTCTACTAGGTAATTAATATCTGCATGAATATAATCAATTCAAACACGTTTTCTCACTAGTTGAACATTTAGGGTGTGTTTAGTAGGAAGGAAAATGTTTTCCATGGAAAATGTTTTCCTGGAATTTAAGTTAATTTTCAACTTATTTTCTCAAATTTGGTTGGTGAGTAGAAAATATTTTTTGAAAATATTTTATGGTGTTTGTTTTGTGAGTAGAAAATATTTTTTAGAAAAAAAAAATTTTTTAGTGTTTGGTTGGTGAATGAAAAAAATATTTTTTGAAAAATACTACTAAACTGTTAACATAGCGCTGCCTCTAGCAACTGAACAATTTGTAGAAACTAATTTGAGCATAGCAAACAATATCAATATCGAGTACCAAAATATTACAAGTCACTAAAATTTAAGCAACTATTAATTATAAAATTCAAGCTTCGTAATCAATATTCCCTCAAATCCACAAAAAGAGAACTTTGGTAGCAATACACAATACATAATCAAAAAAAAAAAAAATGCGCCCAGAATAATTGCTTCCAAATCCTATGAAGCTAAGTTCTTCCAACCCATATGTGTCACTATTGTTGTTGCTTGAATCATTCCAACCACACCTTACGAAGATTTTGATTTTTCACCATGAATGCCTTAGCTAAAGTATTGTTTTACACCAAATAATCAAAAGCATCACCGAGGAACTCTTCCTTATAACCTTCCATTGCCATAACTTCTTCGTACAACTTTGTCACATCTAAACGACTATCAACCATCTTACCAATTGTCGTTGTCACTTCTCCAAATTTTATTGATATATCACCTACGAAATCTTGCACATCAAAAGAACGTTTTCTTTTGCGACTTGCCTTGAGAAGTTTCAATCACTTGCGCATCCTTTTCCGTTGATGGTCCTTCAATGTCATTATCTTTCTCAGAAAAAACAATCAAAATCTATATCTTCAAATGACTTAGCACAATCTCCCCTAGCTCAATCATTCCCACACACAAGAGACATTTCATCAAACATATCAATTTTTTTGTTGGTGAACTTATCATGATTGGGATGTACCTACAATACAAAAGATTAAAAAAAATTAGTATCAAGCATTAGAGATTGATTCCATATTTCAAACTTGGGAAAAAAAAAAATCTTATGTACTGCAGTTAGATTCTTTTCTTCCATATTTTTCTCAATTCCTCTTTAAGTTGGTGGTTCATATATAAGGTGTTATTCAATATTGAACTCTGCATCACCCAAGTGCAACATCTTTAAAGCAGAGCAAGTTCGCGGAAAAGAGCTCAGAAAGGTTTACATGCTAAACACAAGAAATTGAAAAGAGACCCACACAACAAAAAGGAATGGAGACATAAAGGTGGAATTGATAGAATTAGTTGGGGCAGGAAGGTGACTAAAGGTAAATAGGTCCCATGCAAATACAAAAGAAATCGGCATTCAGAATCATCATTATATATGAAGGAAAATGCAACAAAGGATTATTGTATACTATTTTTTATTGGTGTTGCAGATTTCCTTTCAAATATTTGCAAAGAATAATTGGAAATTTTAAGCCAGTAGATCAGAATATGAATATATATCTTACGTCTTGCTCAATCGTCTCTTGGAAATAGTTCCATTTCCATCTAAAATTCAGATACATCACATCTTTACTCTGTTTGCCTTTATTCAAAAATACTAAAAGCCTTTGGTTTCCAACTGCAGCAGCTCCCCTTAGAGCAAAACAAAGCACTTGTCACACACTAGCAGTGAAAACTTCTTTAGAAACTAAAAGAATTGATTCCATATTTCAAACTTGGGACCTTTAAGTCACGTAAATCTAATCCAAAACATGGTAAAACATCTACGCTCACATGCCCTGCACCAACGAGGTTTGTATAGAAAATTGGGCATCGTTCACAGAACCATATATTTTTTGGGTAAGGTTTCTACTTTTTGGCATACTTGTATACGGTAATCTTTTGCTCATTGTAAAAAATTTAGTAGCAGACGAATTGACATGACATATTCAAGGGGTGTCGTGATGCATGTTATTCGCAATGACATAGTATTGACTGACGAGACGCACAGTGAAGTTAATGATAGGTTGAAAATTTGGAGAGAGGCTCTAGAGTTGGAAGGTTTCGAGTAAAGCAGGACTAAACAAAGCACATAGGCTGCAAGTACAAAATATAACGCATGAGACTCATGTGATGCATGAGGCGAAGGTGGAAGCGAAGATTGATGCACTAGTAAGAAATCAGGTAATGAAACTTATTCAAACAACACTTTTTATCTGCAAGGTGAGATTTAACCCCAAATGTTCTCAAATAAGCAGGGGAGCCTCTCCTTTCCCCAATAATAGAGCATTCAAACTTCGAATTCATCAAAGCTCTGCAGCAACCAACCAAAACATAATCTTCTCCTAATAAAATAACAGAAATCAACTGATCGATGCAACTAAACAAAGATGGTAAACTGCATGTCCCTGCGTACAGTTCGATTGTGACTTTTTACTGAAAAATCCATCATCCAACAAATAATAGATATCCACATTTACAATCATTTATGATGCTTCATCATCATCATCAACAACAACATACCGATTGTAATTCCACACGTGGAGCCTCGGGGGTGAAGTGTACACGGATCTTACACCTAGCTCGCAGTCATAAAGATTGTTCTCGATGATGCTTCATTATCGGAAAGCAAATTATCCAACAACATTCACAAGTAATCAATGGAGCCAAAGTTGTATTTTTTACCCAAAAAAGGGAAGGGAACCAAAGTCTAAAACCCCATTGATTTCAAAACCCTTCCTCTCTATAAACTATCACCCAAGTACACATTAATCCAAACAAGCAAAAGAGAAAAAATTGAAGAAATTTTTGACCAAGCACCGTAAAAGAAATTAGTTATGGAACATACCTTTGAAATTCTTGCAGCGAGGAGAAGAGAGAGAGAGAGAGGAGAAAGCCCTAAAATTAAAGACGACGTGAAATCTGCTTGTGGGTAATGCGACTTCAATTTTGTTGGGGGTAGAGAAGAGGGATGGGGGAAGGGTGGGGATATGAACGTATAAGCGTGTCTCAAACTTTTTATCTGAAGAATGACTTCCTGATTATCAGAGAACTCATTTTCAAGAGAAAATAAATTATTTTAAAAAATATTTTCTCAATAATTTTTTATAACCAAACAAGAAAAAATAAAAATATATTTTTCAAAAAGTATTTTTCATCATACCAAACATACCCTTATACAGTTCTTTTTTTAAAGAACTGTTGTTGATTAACCTTCTTGTCCTAATTGCCTCTTTACTGCTAGTGAAGTTGATTAAGGATGGCAATGGCCCGGTGTAGGTATAGATCGGTGTGGGTTTTAGTCTCTGTGAGTGCAGTGTGAGTGTGGGGCAGGTTGGAGTAAACCTTTTTAAATAATGCGGGACGGGTTACGGGTATATGCAGGTTTAAATTTTAAATAAAAACTAAAATTTAGTATTATTCTCGTTAATCTACCTAAAATTATATACATTCTTTACTTAAAATTTTATCATAATTAAAACGACATATATAACACAAAAAATAAATAATTTCATAACTTTTCTTTTGAAAACGAAAAAATTAAGTTTATAACTCAAAATATCAAACAAAAGTTTAAAGATTTTTCCTTACCATGCATAGCTTATTTAATTTATCTATAGCAAGAACTTAAATAATCAGATAAACTAATTGATATTTAATTTTAATTTCTTGATTCCTTTTATAAATAAAAATCTAATATTTGATCATTATTTGTACACCTCATACTTCTCTAACAATTTCTTAGTGAAAAGTCATATAATAGAAACTGGTTGTTACTAGTTCCTAATTGCAGATTTGAAAATATTGTGGTTTCCAATGAAATTATAAATTTTTCAAAAAAAATAAAAATGTGGGGTGGTGCGGTGCGGATATGCACGAATATGAATGTGGAACAAATTTATACGAATTTAAAAGTAATGTTGGGTAGTGCGGGGCGATTTTTAAATTCGCGAGTTTAAAAAAAAATCGCATTGCACCACCCCATTTCCACCTATAAAGCTGATAAAGTCAGCACCTAGGTTACATGCTCTGCCTTCTTTGCTGAGCTCTTCATCAATTCTCTCGCACTCTCTGTCATTGATCTCTAATGCACATTGTAATGGCAAAAATTAAAATTCTAAGGGGTCGTTTGGTAGAGTGTATAAGAACAATGCAGAATATAGTGTATTAGTAATGTTTGCATTAGTAATGCTTGTATTAGTTATACTGATATTGTTTCTTATACGTTGTTTGGTTTGATGTATTAGAGATTGTATATCTTACATAATTTCTATAAAAGAAATGTTTGTTTACAAAAATACCCTTCTTTGACTTTGTATATTTTTTTTGCAACAAAGTTCTTTTGTCATCTCAAACATAACTAATACTGTTGAACTAGTATATAGAGGTTTAGGATTAATTGTAAGACCTTCGTCTTTGCACATGAAATGTTATACCGCGGATTAGCATAGTTGAAATAAAAATAAAATACAAGATATAAAATTAAGGAATGGTCTTAAAAAAAAAAAATCTTTTAAAGACCTTCGAAGCAAAGCAAAAAATTGTTGGAGTTATTTAAACCTACTATTCATTATTGTAAATTAAAATGGTGGGAAAAGAAATTGTGAAATGTTTTGAGAAAATTCACTTTTGCAAATTAAAATGGTAGAAAAAAAAATAGTGAAATGTGTTGAGGGGTATTAAGGTTATTTAATAAGTTAATGCATGTGTTTAAAATCTTGAAAAACGGGTCAAATTTGCCCCTCTACTTTAAAAAATTAGCTAAATATATCCTTTGTCATACTTTGGGGTCAAATTTACCCTCGTTGTCATACTTTGGGGGCAAATTTACCCCTCTACTTTGAAAAATTGGTTAAATATACTCTTCGTCATACTTTGAGGTCAAATTTTCCCTCGATTTCATACTTTGGGACCATATTTACCCTTATATTTAAGAAGCTTTTCACTTTTAACCTTCCTTTAACATAAAAGCCCAAATCAACATTAAATTCTCTAATTTTTTAAAATAAATCACATCCTAATCTAACTCGACTGATCAGACCCATAAAAAATATAAAAACAAATATACCCCTCCCTTAGTTCTGTTGGTCGAATTTTTTCAACGAATAAAAATACTTCTTTTTCAACGTCCAACACTGGTAGGTAGTTTACAAATGAATAAAACGTAAAACGAAATGGGATAACGGAGAAGCATAAAACTAGAGAAAACGTCTATTACAAACTTTGCTCTTATTGGATTACGTTCAAATTTTAAATTTTGGTATGCAATTCTATGTGCATCAAAATTCTAGAAGCAGTGAATAAATTTTTTGAGTAAATGACATGATAAAAAATTTGTATAAATCTAAATTGCATATAAATATATATGAATGAAGAGATGTCCGATTGGCACATAAGGAGACCTCTTAACTCAATCATCCAGAGAAATATCCAATGGGTCTAATCTATTGCATTAGTTTGTCAAGTGTCATTTTTCATGAGTTTTTCACTTATGCAGATCCACGAACTGAGAAAGGAATATATTTCTTTGTGTTTGCACTGATGCAAATCAATTTTTCATGAGTTATGCCTGATAAATATCTAGTGGCTTAATCTCGTTGAAAAATTGGTCAACAGAACTGAAGGGGGTATATTTATTATTTGTGTCTTTTTTATGGCTCAAGTCAGATCAGACGGATTAGATTAAAGTGTATTTTATTTGGAAAAATTATAAAAACTAGCATCTTTAAGACTATAATTACAATAAATAACAATATTTTTCCAAAATTACAACTTATAGCAAAAATAGCAATATTTTACCACTTTTTAGAAAGAAGCGTATGTTTCTCCCATCAGTTTATCTTTTTCTTTTTTTTTTCACGCAATATTCACTTCTCTCTCTCCAATTAACCGCATCTTCTATTTTTTTTTTCAATTTTCGCTTTTATCTCTCAATTTGTTGATAAACATTATGCTCCATAGTATTTGCATCTCATCTTTTCATATAATTTATATTTTTTTATTTTTTCGTATTGCTTTCTTCTTCGTTTTTTTGTTTTGATATTTTGTAATTTTTTTGGTGTTTTTCTAGTCAAGGGATGCCGTTTCCGGCGATGGGTGGGCTGGTGGCTTCGATTGAACTGCTGGTTTTGGCGTTTTTCGATGGAGGATCTATACGGTGAATTTCACCGTGATGGTGACCGGCAGCGACAGTAATATTGTTTTACCGGCGAGTATTAGCCAAAACCGATCACAGGGGTTGAATTTTAATCGGTGGTTCGCTGATTTTGCAAATCCGGTGAGGGATGGTCTCTCTCTTCTTTACTCTCCTCTTTCAACTCCTCAATATTTTTTGAGCTTCCAATCATCAATGGAGTTTTGGGGTGTTGAAGTGAAAGCAGGAGAATCTGTAAGAAGTCAGCTGGTAAGAAGATCGGTCCAGTAACGCCTTTTGCCAAGCAAAATAGTAAACTTCCAGCAGCCAATGGTAACAACAAATTTCAGTCCCCTGAATTCGGCAACAAATCTAACAACAAGAACTTTAGTAGCCAAAAGAATTCAAAGGATAAGCAAAGAAGGAAATAGAATGCCTGAAAGACATATCATACAGTGAAGTGTGAAGTCTTTTTGAAGAGCAAAGAATTATTATTTTTAATTTTTAGTTTAAAAGGGGACATAGATGGATGGTCTCTTTATGCTTTTTATTTATTTTTTAGTTCTAGTTCAAATTTTGGACGCGTGTTTTTGTTACCAGAAAGTTTTGTCAAAAAAAAAAAACTCAGTGAGGGACGGACTTGGCCATCCTTTTTATGGATTTTTCGGTGATGTGGTAGCGGCGGGTAAGTATATTCCGACGAGATTTTTATAAAATGTAATTTTTACAATATAAATATGTATTTGTATTTGATAATGAAAAGATTTGTATTTGTATTTGTATTTGTATTAGTATTTGGTATTGATAAGATTTGTATTTGTTACAATATAGATATGTATTTGTGTTTGGTATTGTAAGATTGGTATTTGTTACAATATAGATATGTATTTTTTTATTTGTAATCTTATTTTTTATGGACAATATGTTCATATATGTATTTTTGTCTTTATAATGTGAAGATATGTATCTGTTAAATTTAAGATATGTATTTGTATTTTAGGAATTATATAAGATTTATTTGTTACAGTATAGATATATATTTGTATTTGCAGGGATTGTGATTTATATATGATGACATATATCTATGAATAATGCATATTTATGTATGATTAATGCATATATATTTTTTTTTAAATATATGTATTTAAAGTTTTGATTACGCAATTGATATGTCTTTATATGTATTTTTTTTATTTATTACATAAAGGTATGTTAACTTATTCTTATTTTTTATAGATGGGCATATGTACTTAATAGACTCTCATATGTATTTTTTCAGATTGAAAATTTGGTAAGTGTGGCTTCCAGTTTCTTAGGTATAAATCAATGATGTTATATATCTTGTACAATATATTCATAATGAATTAAGTTAAGCAAGTTCAATAAAAAAAATTACAATAATTTAACTATAACAAGTTCAATAACATCAAATATTTTTATCAAAATTTAGAATCATATAAATTAGTTAAAAAATGAAGCAATTATTTTTTGACATAATGCTACATCATGAACAGATCAACATTTAAACTATAAGTGCAACATTTAAGCTAGGCAAAACCCATACGCAGCCCTCTTAAGTACGCACCATTTTTCACTTAGACACCTCAAGTGGACATTGTTCTATTTTGGCACCTCAAGCGGCCTTCAAGTATGTCACTTTGACACGTTTTGCTGAATCAGCAAAATAATTTTAGTGCGTGAAACACACTCTCCGCTGAGGTGAAAAGTGACGAATAAAATGCGGACACGTGTCATTTTTGTCCAAATAATTTATAAATAATTAATTTAAAATAAAAAAATATCCAAAAAATTTATAAATAATTAATTTAAATAAAAAATATCCTCTCCCTCTAACCTACCCACCCCACCAACCTTCTTCAAACACCCCCCACCCGCCACCCCCACCCCACCTACCCCACCAGTCTACCCACCCACCCGTCACCCCCACCCCATCAGTCTTCTTCTTAAAACACCTTACCCACTCTTCACCTCTCCACCCCACGCACCCCGCTAATAATTTCTTCAAACACCCCACTCACCCCGCCACTCTTCTTCCCCTCTTTATCTTCTTCAAAGACCCCACACTCCCTCCCCACCCCCGCACCCCAGTCATCTTTAATTTTTTCATCGATTTTGCTTCGATTTTTTATTTTTCTTCACTGATTTTAGTTGATTTTTAGATTTTCTTCTGGAATTTATCTTCATTTTTTTCAGATTTGCTTCATCTATTTTGCTTTAATTTTTAGTTTTTTTAATTGATTTAGTTTGATTTTAATTTTTCTTCTCGAATTTAGCTTTATTTTTAAATTTCTTTCATCAATTTTGCTTCGATTTTTAATTTTTCTTCACTGATTTTTCTTGGTTTTTATGCTTTGATTTTAATTTTTTTTTATTGATTTTGTTTAAATTCGATTTTTCTTCACTGATTTAGCTTTATTTTTCAATTTTTCTTCATCAATTTTGTTTTATTTTTAGTTTTTCTTCGTTGATGTGCCTTATTTTTTATTTTTCTTCATCGATTGTGTCCTTAATGATTAAAAAAAAGGTGCTTATTATTTAATTTTCACGAACCTTTAAATGTGTATATAAATTTTTCTCAATAATTCTTACCGTTAAATAAATTAAGATTGACAAAAATAATGAATAAAAATGTGAAAGAAGTATAAATTAATGGGCGTTGATTTAATATATTGTTTTTGGCAAGACAAACTCCTAAATATGTATCTAATTTTTAAATCTCTCCCAATAATTTTCACCATTAAATAAAGCTTAAAATTGACAAAAATGATGGATAAAAATAAGAAAAAAGGTATAAATTAATAAAAATGAGTTAATATATTATTGGTGGGCCAAATTGGGCACCACATCAGCCAAAAAATGGCTTTCACGCGCCTTCATGGAGGTGCAATACACGCACCTGGCCAACTCAGCAAAAGGTGCCAAAATGAAACACTTTATGGCTACTTGAGGTGTCAAAATGGAACAATGTTCACTTGAGGTGCCTAAGTGAAAAATGACGCGTACTTAAGGGGGCTGCGTATGGTTTTTGCCTTTAAGTTATAACAATATTATTGTACATTTCTCCATAGACGCCACATACATGCATAATGTGGTACATCATTGTACACACCACCAACAACTTTTATGATGCTTGCATTACAATTAGAAACTACACACATATGTTATCTTTCACCGTATGCTTCCTTCAGATTCTCGAAGAATCAAGTCCAAGATGCATCATTTTCAGAATCAAGTACACCACATGCCAAAGGAAATATATGTCCTGCGTATTGAAAAAATATATATAAGAATACATGATTTTTACACATAAAATACTGCATCTGTATATTATAAATACATACAGCTGAAAACATATGAAACTATCAGTGAACACATAAACGTACTGCATATGTATATTATAAGTACATACAGCTGAAAACAAATGAAACTGTCAGTGAACGCATAAACGTACTGCATATGTATATTATAAATACATATAGCTGGAAACATATGTAATCTTCATAATGTTGTTCATATGTCCATCTATCGGAGTGTTTAACGAGAATAAGTATGCTTTTCATTGTCAATGTCCAAAACACTACAAAACAATAAGTATAAATTCAATTATCAAATATAGTACGTACAATGAATTATTTGTATATACACAACTGGAAAATAAATTTCGACGAAACAAATCCTTTAGTCGAATAATATTTATCATCGACTAAAATTCAAAATTAACATATAAGAATTGTCATTTAGTTTTATAAATACATAATGACAAAGATAACTTTGAATTTGAAAAAAAAATCGCTGAGAAAATTTTTCAAAATATGATTTCAAAATTTTAACTTCATGACTGTTACGTAAACTTGTTATTAATTTTTCAGAAATTTTCGCAATTATATTTTATGAAATTCACAAACAAAACCAAGTTTGTTTATCAATACTTGTAATTATAGTGTTGCATTTTTAATTTTTCTTCACAAATTTCAGACGTTGATCAATAATATTGGAAGCACTCTATTTTTTTTTTTAATTTGCTTTGAGTTGCTGTTTATGAAAAATATTTTTTAAATTTGAATTATGTAGATGTAAATTAATGGTTGAGGTATAAATAAAAGAGTCATATAAGGTAAAAGAATCTGTTTAATTAAATGTGGCATAAATTAAAGAACAATTTCATCCCTTATTTAACTATAACTGATTAGAGTTAAATAAGGAATGGATACCTATTTGTATATGTATTTATATAGCAACCTTTTATTAAAATACAAAATACATATTGCTATTTTTCGTAATTTTAAAACTGTTGATATAAAAGTTATAATTAAGGCTCTACAGTTGTTATTTCTGAAATTTTTCCATTTTATTTTTAAAAAATGGGGTATTTAACGTTCATTTGAGCTTTTCTATTTAAAAAGAAAAAATTTCAGAAATAGCAACTATAAAGCCTTAATTGTAACTTTTATAGCAACAATTTCATAATTCCGAAAAATAGCAAATTGTATTTTGTATTTAAGTAAATTGTTGTTATACAAATACATATACAACAAGATTTACTGGCCTTGTTTTACTCAAATTGGTTGAGTTAAATAGGGAATAATTATCCCATCTAATTAAATTTCCAAAATTACTCTTATTTAAATTAGTAGATTCCTTTTCCAAATCAAACTCAAATAGGAATATTATTATTTCCATGATCTTCAAAATATCATTGTCTTACATCTCTAACTATTTTTTCTTGTTAGTTTTTTTATTTTTTATTTTTTTTTATTTTAATTTATTTTTCTTTTCCATTTTTTCTTTCCACTTTATTTTCTTTCTTCTACTTCTCTTTTTTTTTTCCTTTTTCATTTTTTTATTTATTTCTTTTTTTTTTCTTTTTTTTTTCACTTTTGTTTTTACACTTCTATTTCTAGTTTCTATTCCTATTTCTTCTTTTTTTCTTTTTCACTTCTTTTTTTCGAATTTTTATTTTTCGTTTTTATTTTTTCTATTTTTTTTCTTTTTTTCTTTACTCTTCTATCTCTATCTTTTATTTTTAAAAGACAAATATCTATATCATATATACATATTCAAAAAATATACAAAATAAATAGTCATACAGATCCCCATATGTATTTACGGTAAAAAAACACATATATATCTGCATATGTATTTACAGAAATACATATCTGACTTCACATGTATATATAAACATATAGGACACAAAATCTCTATAACAAAAATGACAATTTATACATATACATATAGCCGTAATAAAAAAATACATGATACATATCTTAAACAGTAAAAGGAAACAAATAAGTACATATGTTACCCTCTAAAATGACATAGTATGTACAGTTCAAAGACAAATTCAGCACCGTATAAAATACATATAGCTCTGCATATGTATTTATAGAATACATACCTGATTCATATGTATATTCTTATTTTATATGAGTCACCTTTATATTTCGCAAATACATATGAAGATATATAGTATAGTTATGTTTGTTATTGTTTAATAGGAATATGATATGTATTTCGTAATTACATATGTATGTTTTATACTGTAAATACATATCCAAATTTGTATGGCTATGCATTTTGTATGTTTTTTGAATATGTGTATGTGATATACATATTTGTCTTTTCAAAATAAAAGTTAGAGATATAAGAGTAAAAAAAGAAAAAAAAAGAAAAAGAAAAAAAGAAAATAAAGAAGTGAAAAAGAAAAAAAAAAGGAAGAACGAGAAATAGAAGTGTAAAAATAAAAGAAAAAAATGAAACAAAATAAAATAGAAAAAATAAGAAGAAAACGAAAATAGAAAAAGAAAAAAAGATATGAGAAACGAAAAAAAAGGAAAAAGGAAAAAAAAAAAGAGAGAAATAGAAGAGAGAAAATAAAGTGGAAAGAAAAAAAATGAAAAAAAAAATCAAAATAAAAAAATAAAATGATAAAAAATAAGATGAAAAACTAACAAGAAAAAAAAACAAAGGGTACTTCACACTCAATCACAATCCCTGGTGGTATCAACCGTAATGTTAAGAAATGGCAAAACTATTTTTCATGACTAAACTAAATCTTCAGCTATTGCATTGCTATCTAAAACCTTCGTTTATCCAAAAGTAAAACTAATTTTCCGGACTAATTATTGCATTATGTTAACAAATCCATAACTCAAAAAAAGTAATGCAGAAACATACAGCCATTTCGTTATTTATTTTCAAAAAGGAAAAAAAAAAAAAAGAGTAATGCAGAATCATATCACCCTCGATCCAACACTCTCAGTACAATCCAAAATACATATTCCTCACCCTCCGCCCAGAATTGGCTGAAGATATAATGGTGGTCAGCAAAGAACCATTTTATAAGAGATGAACAATATACAAATTAAATCTTAAGTTATTCGCAGCACATGAAAAGTTTACAGAGCCTGAGAGAAGAATACTTAGGGTCCAGCAATCTCCAGTAACTATCAACACCCTCCAAAATTCCACGTCGAGTGCACTCACTCCCCTTCGCTCAAAACTGGAACGATGAGTGGTTTCAGCTGTGCAAGATATACAATCGCCCACCTATTTAAGAAAAAACAAAGGAAGGAAATGTTCATATGTTTCTATAAAACAAAAAAGGAAATTTCATTCAAGCATTAATATTAATTAAGATGGATATGTTATACTTGGGAAAATTAAGGACCAAGTCCTTTGGGTAAATTTTCCGTCTTCCCTGACCAGGATAACAGATGTCCAGTCATAAGTTGGACAGAAAATCCTCAAGACCAAAGATTTAGATATCTATCAGCTGCACGATAAAGCTGTATGTTTGGGAATACCTTGTTGAGGCAGTTTAAAGAAGGGCATAATTAAAAGAAAAGACCTCCAGACTAGTAAAAAAGTTTAGTCTGGGAGAGTTCTAGATCGAGGAGTTCACCAAATTTGGAGGTAACACAATGATAGCACTGTCAAAGCCAGTTGCCCCAACCAGATGCTGCACTTGGAGTCTGAAAAGTTATAGTTGGGATTTCTAGACTACACCATGTTCACTATTTTCTCGGCTGTCCAGACAGTAATCACAGCCCCTGAACAGAATCGAAATCTCAACTAATTATCCATTCCTCTCAAGTCCAACCTTGTCAGAAGTTTCATTACACAACCATTATTTTTGGGGGGGAAATACAGAGGAGCTGGTAGATTCTAAATTGGATATCGAATCTCTTAGACAAACTTTCTTGTCACGACAAGTTCTACGATCCCCTCAGGCTATGTGTACTGAGATACAGCTCATTCGGAGAGCAACACCGAAGCAGTTCACGATCCACCAATGACTACGTAAATGGCCAAAAGAGTGGCTTCCTAAAGAATAATGACTACTAGTTTCTTCAAGATTCATGAAAACTATTATATTATGTACCTGGCTGCTAACATAGAAAGCCCTTTATTAGAAGATTACCAAACCATTTGAAAGGGCCTCAATTTTTTTCCCAATACAACTGAATCAATCAGAGTGAAGGCCTTAATATTTGCCAAAAGTGGTAATCTTCGGATGCATTTGGCAAGAATTCACAAGATGGAGCTGTGCTATTCGCGAAAGGAAATTACTACCACACAAACCTAGATACAATGCAGCAATTACAGAAACTATAGAAGAGAAGCAATAAGAAAAAGAAGTTGGACTCAAGTTACTCAGAAGATTTGAATCTAAACAAGAAAAACTTAAAAGCAGATGCAGGGAAAGTGAGACAAAAGTCAAAACCACATATTTAGCAATTCACTAATGTATCTGGTTCACAGGCCTCAATTAGATGGAATTTTCTATTCTAATCACTATTTCTGTTCATTCTTCCTTCCTGAGGCAACTATCAAGGGAAGAGTCTGAGCTTCAAATTGTGTTTTATCGGTATTAGGATCACATGAAAACTTAAAAAGTTTTTGGTTTCAGTTTTTCAAGTTTCTAGTCAAACTTTTTCTTCATGTTGATGGTGCCGTTTCAATTTGCACACACCTTCTCACTTATTCACTTTTGCAACCTGTTACAACTTATAACCTATAAGCACATTTGTTGGGTAAACTTGCCACCATGGCTAAACAAGCTAGACTCAAGGGGGTGTTCCAACTGATATTGAATACTCATACATCTACCATTCAACCATCCCCTTGGCGACAACTGCTGATCAAACATTTTTTTTCAGAAAATAACTGCTAATCAACCTTATGCCACTCTCTTTGCAAAATGTTTATGTGAAAATTATCAATAGGTTAAAGATAAGACAGATTTTGAAATTGAACCGTGAATATTTAGAGAGAAAATTAAAATCCTATCTGAGATAATTATTCACAATGTATTAAAACATTCCGATCATATCAGAAATTTGACAATAAAAGTCATATTACATCAAATAGATTATGGAAGAGGGATTGTTTTTTTATGTTTGCAGTTAAACCAGATTCGGCTTTTCCTATTTGAAAGTAAATTAAGTAATCTTCTTTATGACTTCTCTGCCACAAAACTTGTGAAGTATTTCATGCCATAGAAGTTGAAAGAGTAATTTCATAAATTTAAATTGCTCCAATCTAGTGCAGGCTTGCACTTCAAAACCTTGTGGCCTACTAGGTAACAAGCAGATGATCTCTCTTAGTATAATGACACCTACTCTCCTTAAATCATTACAGCACATTGCTAGGCAAAATCATTTTTTAACTTAAGAAAGGTTTTATTCCTCTTTTTTTTTCCTGCTTCACGTAGTCGTACTTTGTAAATAAACTAATCCATGAGAAATTATACATCAGTTCTAGTATTCTAGTTTTTTCAATCTCTCCTCAGCATCTTAACATCAAACTCCAGCACTCCTGAATCTTCTGAAATCTTGCATTCTCTCTCTATTTTAATACTGTCTCTTCTTTGTCAGGAAAATGTAATCAAGGTATCTATTAATTTTCTTCTAACTAAGCCTTAGCTCATAAGCTCAAGTTGAACAATTTTCACTTGGGATACAACACGTTCTCTCTGTCACTTGATGTTTGGGCTACACTGATTAAGTTTTACTCCCTCCGTCCAATTTATGTGGCACCATTTGACCGGCGGGGAGTTTAAGAAATTAGAGAAGACTTTGTTGTGTTTAATAAATTACGCTTATTTAAGTCACTTTAATGCTACTTTTCTTGTTAAATGGGACCCAATAAGGATAAAATGGGAATGCTGCCATTATAATAGTTGCCGAATAAGGAAAGGTGACATTCTTTGTGGGATGGACTAAAAAGGAAAGGGTGCCACATAAATTGGGACGGAGAGAATAACTGATAAATGTTACAGGTCTGCTGGAGCTTTCATGAAAAAATTAAGACACATGCTTTAGTGAAGAAAGAGCTATAAGAGAAAACATTATGCTAGAAATAATAATATTGAGTTCTTCAAATATGTACTTTAAATTTCTAGAAATATTAACAAAGAAGCAACAACGTACTTAAAATTTCTGGATTGAGATGAGCTTCAATGGATCGACATGGACAATGAAGATACCTATAGCCGATGCCAACTTGCTTGGGATTGAGGCATAGTTGTTGTTTGTTGTATTTCTTATACTAACCACGGGAGAACTTTCATAATCTCTTCTGCAACCGGAGCAATAGTTGCTATAGGGAGATGCGCAGGAATGACCCCTAAAGCAAAGACTAGGAATGCTCGATGACCGAGTAATTCCAACTTCCTATCCCTTAATAATAACTTCGTTGCACCCAAGGATGTGGCCTAATGGTCAATGAAGTGGGTTGAAAGTCTGAGGTCTCAGGTTCAGTTCCAGCAGAGACAAGAAACACTAGGTGTTTCTTTCCGTCTGTCCTAGCTTTGGTGGACAGAGTTACCTGATATCTTTTATTGGTGATATCTGTTATTGGTGGGAGGTGGCAATTATCCATGAATTTAGTCGAGGTGCACGAAAGCTGGTCCGGACACCACAGTTATCCAAAAACAATAATAATAATAACTTTGTTTTGAAACAATATTCCTTAGTAATATTGTGTTCAGCTGCAATGTTTATTATAATCAATCAATATATCATTAATTTAAAAAAAATAAAAATAAAGGGGCAGCTCGGTGAACTAAAGCTCCCGCTATACACAAGGTCCAGGGAAGTGCACCACCATAAGGGTGTAATGTACGCAGTCTTACCTTGCATTTCTGCCAGAGGCTATTTCCAAGGCTTGAACCTGTGACCCTTGGTCACATGGCAGCAACTTTACCCCAATTACTCCAAGGCTCCCTTCTTCTGATAATATATCATTATTTGGGCTATATTATTTTTTGGTGTCATTATTTCAAGATATAGCCAACAACCTCACAAATTCACCTAATATTTTGATAAAGCTGTCGGTCATTTAAATTTACTGAGTTGCACATCTAGCATCCTTGTGTCTTCCCAATAATGCTACCCAAGTGATCCAAATTCCTATTTTGCGTTGTACCTAGCCATAGAACTTACAACACCTTAAGTGCACCTTTGATAATATTGACATGCTATTATGAGAGACTCGGGTGAATCTTTAGCCAGATCTAAGACTAAAGTGACATCTTTGTTCTTCTAGAAAAGAATCAGTTAACCATGCATCATATTATGATTCATTGGATTAAACATATTCCACTAAGTTAGAAACAAATTGTCTTTGACATGCTTCGCTGATTGCTAGATTTGGAAAGCTTTTAGCATTAATGACAGACAGTGGTTCAGATGACCTTTTCCTGTCCATGTTGTGGCTCAAACAAACAATCTATTTTTCAGACCTGAAGTTTTAAAGGACGAAATGTGAAATTCCATACTCTATACTTAAACGCATCCTAACATCTTCAAGTATAATTTCGTGGAACAATACTCTGCCAACTCCTTATCTTGTTTCGCAGCTGAAAAAAGAATTTTCAACAATATAGAACACTTACATCATCCAACAGCACACGGTCGCCGTGATAATCAATGTTAGGTGTAGCCTGCATCATAAAATACAATCAATCACGTTAATGGGGAGAAAAAAATTGAAATACTTCCACAGCATTATTAACAAAGAAGTCAAACTCAAAATATCCCAAGCCATTGATGAAGAAGGAAAAACTACTTTACTTTCACATATTTTAGCCAGATGCATAGGGGTCTTGAAAAATAAGTTATTTCTATTGGGCCTTTACCCTTTTTTAGGGGGCTGGGCATAAAATACCGAAAACCAAATCATCAAACCGGATCAAAGAATTTGGCATCAGGTAATTCGGTATTTGGTGTGGTATTTGGGAGTAAAATTTCAAAATTATGGTATTCGGGTTCAGGTTTGGTACAAGATATTGATACCATACCGAACTATTTATTAAATAAAGGTCAACCCATGTGTGTGTGTGTGTGTATATAAGTATATATATATATATATATAAATAATTGACCCTCCAATCTAGGGCCATGTCCTCGGTAAGCTGAAGGTTGCCATCATTAATCTAGACTTAGGATTCACCTTTGAGTTAGAAATTCAAGAATGCGTGTTTTAATTGGTAAACATATAAATTGACAGGCAACCAAATAGCATTAGATTAACATTGCAGATACGCATACAAAACTAAATAAGGAACAAAAAATCTGAAAGTCGGTTACAAGTAACTCTAAGTAAATAAATCCAACAACTTAGCTAGTGCAGTCCCAAAAAGTGGGGTCGGGGAAAGATAATGTGTATGCACACCAGTGTCATAAAAATCAAAAAGCACAAGAAAGCTCTAACCATGTTGGAGCTTTAAGCGCAATAAGAGCAGGCTTTAAGAAAATAGGCGCAAAGAGAGAAAAAATTAAAAAATACATATGTTTAGTCCAAGACTATAATTATAAGCATGAAAAACAAATATACAAACAAAGAAATTGAAAAAAATTATGCTAAAATGAAATATCGATTATTTAGTGTCGCCTCTTCAAAACAGGCTCATTCGCAAGGAAAAGTATATTTTAGAACATTGATGACAACACTAAAGTGCACATTAAGCGACGTGAAGTGATCCACATGTTTTAAGCCTCACTTCAAGGCTTAAGCGCGAGTTTGACAAAACTGGCATCGATCTTACCCCTACCTCAGAGTAAGGAGCTTGTTTCCAATAGACCCTCGGCTCAAGAAAAAACACCAGAAAGGATGGAAGTACAAGAATCACCAGACAGTAACTGAATACAACAACAACAACAACCTAGCAGTGTCTGGGGAGGGTAGAGCATACACGGAACTAACCACTACCTCGAGGAGGTAGAGAGGCTGTTTCCAAAGACCCTCAGCTCGAGTAACGAACACTAGAGCAGCTAACATAACAATACAAAAGTAAAAAGGACACAGAAAATAATAAGGAAAACATAAACATAGCATACCAAAGAGGATCAACAACCATACCCAGCTAATCTAATAACTGAAGAACCGTAAATAACAAGGAATAACAGAAGTCGTAAAATAGGCCAACTACGAGAGAAATGCTACTACTACTACTGGTAAAAGATAAAAATCGGGAAACAGGTGCAATGCACCAATCTATCCTGCTAGGAAATGAGACAACGCACAACAATGCACCAATCTATCCTGCTAGGAAATGAGACAACGCACAATTACCTACTAGCCTTCTACCCTAATCCGCGACCGTCATAACCGAACAGTACTACAATAAAATAATATCAAACTAAATAAATCCATATGAAAAAATTTAAGTATCCTCATCACATATAAATCTAATTGTCAAAACATTATTCAGCAAAAAAAGGCACATACAGATTAGTAGAACGTCCTCTATTGCAGCAGATTCCGGCGCACAGAGATGCAATAACTCCGATTGCAACAAAAATTAGAGTTGTCACCAGGAATCCCATTTTGCTATAGATCTAAACCAACAATCTCTCAAATGGCTCTTATTCTCTGCATTTCCAAAACAAAATAAAATATTGGATTAACACAATTCCAAAATTCAAAAAAATAATAATAATTAATTTGAATAAAAGTGTATAATATGAAGTAGATATACCTGTATACGGGAAAAAATAGAGAGAGAGAGAGAGACGTTTACAGTTTTATGGAGAGAGAAGTTTGAAGAAGCTGGATCCGAAGTAAGATTTGAGGTAGGATCAAAATCAATCAATACGTGTGATCAAATTAATGGGGTAGTATTTGGAAATTTTCAGTTTTCAACGGGGTAATACAGTCATTTTAGTTTGGGATATAAAATGGAGAAATTTTTAGTTCAGCTTCGGAAGTTTTTGAGTAATGTAATGAATGAGACCCCATTAGTTTCAAGTACTCCCTCAAAGGAACAGTGCGTTTCTCGACATTTATGTATTGTTTTTAGCTTGGACACACTTTTAATAAACTATATTCATTCTTAAAAAAATAAATAGTGTTTATTAATTTACTTTTATTAAATTTTTAAAAAAGATGAAACTATTTAATAGTTTATTTTGGTCACGTAAAAACTCTTTTTATTTGAAGAAGGGTAAGATTGAAAAAAAAATCACTAATGTCTTCTTGATTATCCAATATATCACTAAGTTTGAGATAAAATGAAAAGAAAAATATAAGACTTATTTAGGAACACAGGAATATACATTTTGTACGTTCCAGGAAATCCCATTTCTACCTTCCAAATTTTTGTAAGTTTAATGAATGTTAAGTGTTTCATGTCAGATGAAAATAGATTGGTAATATCCTTGTATGGCATTAAGATAATTCTCTCATTATGGGTTAGTTTTGAGATTTTTGTGACGCTCAAAATTTATTTCTTTATATAATACTCCCTTCGTCCCAAATTGTCTGTCCCAAATTGAGATGACACATTGATTAGGAAAAATAATTAATAGCATGGCTAGTTTACCATAATACCCCCATTAAATAATGTTTACATTTTAATTTGAAGAAAAAGTAATTAATGCAAAGGGTAAAATATGAAGAAGAAATTTTGTCTCTGAAAAATCAAATTAGAAAATTTGAGACGGATGTATCAGGTTAGACCTCATGCCAAATATTGTTTACCCGTGTTGGCCCTTGTATTGAATTGCGCACACATCTTGAGCGGGAGGTGGGAGTGTTAAAGACAAATCTCACTCACATCAAATGAGAAGAGATGTTCCCTTTTTTTAAAAAAAAAAACCTAGGTGATTATGTTCCCTTTTTTTTTTCAACAACAACAAAAAAAAAACCTAGGTGTTGGATCGTTTTGATATGATGAATCATTGAGCTGTCTTTTATGAATGCATGCTCTGATTCCTGCTAATGCAACCCAGCAGTACTTCCGTAAATTGACTTGGAAGTGAGAGATGAGAACTTAAGCAGAGTGGAGTGCGATTTGAGCATTGGGGCAATGTAAGCAGTTCTAATAGTATAGTTCAAGAAATTGCTTTTCCAATAAATGAGTAGTCAACCTTTCTTCTGATTCTGGAAAAAAAAGTATGTATATCATTCATAATTATGCGGTACATGTAATAACTCTTAAGATCCAAACAATTTAAAATTGTCGAGAATCAACCTAACTACAATTACTCATTTGAAGAGTCTGTGGGAAAAATTCCCTTGGTAAGTAACACAATGGTCAATTTCAACAAATAAGTGCCCTTCAGCTTGTAGACTTGGTGCAAAATAATTTTGTTATCAGAAAACATCTGTTGATGCTTAGCAGATATACATTAAACGTTGATGAACAACTTTATCCAGAAAACTTGAAATTCCTCCCTGAAGAACATGACACTTTATCATTTCGAAACAAGTCAGAACATCTAAAGCTGAATCTTGGAAGTATCCACAAACGGAAATTAAACCAGAGAGAGGCAATTAGGGAAGACTCACCCCCATAAATTCAGAAGTTGCTTACATTACAACAGGAATTCGTCAGGGGCCAGCCAGTAAACAAATTTAAAAATTGTCAGATAACGATCATTTCCTCTTCTTTTTTTCATCTTTTTAAGTGAAAAATAATAGAATTTTTTTCCTATTCTCTTTTCAGGAGGGAGGGAGGGGCAAATGGAACAATTGGTATTAGGAGACTGGCTTTGAAAGAGATGTCCTACATACACTACAGCCGCAAAAACTTTAAAATGTGAAGGAAGGTTCAACATCCATCGCCCAGGCGAACTTTGCTAGAAGAGACTTGTTGAACATCTGCATGGATAAAAGGATCAAAAGGAAACCACAATCCACGAGATCAATTAGCAGTTAGAGATAAAATTCATGGAAGTACACTTTCCCATAAAATATTGTAAAAGAGGCATACCTTTTCGATAGGAACCTCATGACGCTTACACCATGCCACAGTGATCCTCGGATCCAGATAATTGATCTTTGATGTGCCCAAAGCCACAGTTTTCAACTCTTCTTTCGTATCTATTTGCCTCTCTATGTTCTCAATCTTCGCATTCGTTTGATCTATTTTTTTCTGTAATCTGCAAACAATACACTTGTATGTCAGCAACTAAAACAAAAAATGGAAGAAAGGCTCCAGTTAAGGATAGGAATTGTACGCTTCAGGGGTCAAGTTTCTCTTCGTCTTGCCATCAGCGCCTTTCACTGGAGGCTTCCCCTTTTTGGCCCGAGCCAAATCAACTTTGAATTCTTCCAAAAGAGCCTGATGAAAAGACAGTGAAAAGTCAATCACAATCACAGTCCAAGTTAAGTGCAAACTTTTTTGGTTACAAGTCAACTGCAGGTAAAACATCATCAATAAACAAGCCTCTTTTATTTTGATGATAAAAATTAGCCATTCACATTATTAAAACTTATCAAAGAGAAATGGAACTACAGAGAATGAACACTCATAACCAAAAATAATCACCTTTAGCTCGTCTATCTTCTCATTCAACCTTGAAATTTGTACACTGTGGGACTTTGAGACACTACGCTGGTGATTACAAATTATTGCAACCTGCAACAAGAAACATAAACATAGTAACAGAAATCTTTTTAAACAGACCCCCCCCCCCCCCACCCCAAGCAGAACTATTACTATTTCTCACGGAGTCTTACCTCTTTATTTGCCAGATTATATACTGCAACTTTCTCGGCGAGCTCCCCCCCTTGTGTGAGCTTACTCAACTGCCATCAATAGGAATGTAAATCAGCACAGGAAAAAACAAAATTCTGTGCATTGGTAATGAGAAAGGCATAATGGATCTCCACTTCCAGGTACAAAAGCATGGATAAGCACATAATTCAAATTGAATCAGAAGACAAGCATTTTTCCCCCAATTAAACTCACACGTTGAGACTGGAGAAATGCTCCATTGACTTGAACATAACCTCTAATTCCACACAAAACTGATAGCAACAACATCCAGTAAGTTGCAACAACATCCAGTAAGTTGCAACAACAGTATTTGTACATTTTATTAGAAGACATCAACAAATTTGCAAATCTTCAGGGCTCTGATTAGTGAATTCAGCAGGACCTTGCATTGACCACAATATGACTAATCCAGAAAACCTCAATTTTTTTTTTTGAGAGGGTAACAGAAGAAAACTTCAACTTCTAGTTGAAATTATCCATCATCAGAATCGAACTGAAAATATTTTAGTCAAAGTAAAAATTCAATTCATTTATCAAGATAAAAAGTACCAAACGCATACAACAACCAAGACTCAATCCAAACTAATTTGGATCAATTCTATGAAGCCTCACTATTAATTTCTCTCCAATTAGACCTGTCCTGGTTCCAACACTGAATAAATGGTTCTCTAACCCTATACTTATTGCACCTTCTTGATGGCTATTAATGAATTCTCCTACTTCATAAACAACGAATGTGGTTCTCCAACTCTAGAAGTTCTATACAGTTTCTACTATCATACAAAACTCCGAAGTGATCAAAAAAAAATTCTAGGAAGAAGCATTGGACTGAGCAAACCAACCAGACTAAGCCCTAAATCTCAACTACTGGTATTTTCCTAGATGGGTTTTTTTCCCTTCTATTGTGCTCTATTTTTCGCACTGCATGAATTCCAAGATAGTGTGGATCTTTTGAAACAATTTCCTTCATGTAACTTTATGACTACCTCCTTTTAACACCTTCAACTATCATGATTTGCAACTAATGACAAATGCATCCATGATCCAACGATCTACAAAGAATACCATCAAACCGTTTCCGACAAAACTTTTATCCTCTAGACATGCTATTTATACTGATTGTTGAGTGTGATCTTTTCTAACTTCATATATATATATATATTGAAGGGGAGCCTTGGAGTAACTGGTAAAGTTGTTGCCATGTGATCAGGAGGTCATGGGTTCAAGCTGCGTACGATACACCCTTGTGGTGGGGCCCTTCCCCGGACACCGCACATATGTGTGTGTGTGTGTGTATAAATCACACATTTGACATCCATTTCTGCTACACTCGTCAAAAACTATTCAAAAGCAACCACATCAAAACAACAACACCTAAATCCCAAGCCAATTGAGGTTGGCTATGTGAATCCTCGCTATTCATGTCGACACATACAATAAGTCCCAAACAATTATTCAAAAATGCAGGTTCTCAAGCACTAGAAATTCTCTAACACAAATTCTTACATTTTCTACTGGCATATACATTTTTAACAAGACTAAAGGCATACTGGCATATATAATTTTAATAAGACAAAAAGACTCCCAGCGAACATTCCAGACCTAAAGAACGTACCGACAACAACAACAGCATACCCAGTGCATTCCCCTAAGGTGGGGTCTGGGGAGGGTAAAGCGTAAAAAGTCCATACCGCTAGCTCAAATGAAGTAGAAAGGTGGTTTCCGATAGACCCACGCCTCAGGACAAATAATAGTATAAAAAACGTAAAAACAACAAACAAAATGGGATAACACACCAATTATAATAAAAGAAACAAGACACCCACAAAGTAATACTATACAAAATCTATCCTAAAATCACAAACATCACCAAAACACCACGAACAAGAAACTACAAGATACACATATAAAACTACGACTAGTCGACTACAGGCACAACTACAAACAAAGCACTCCTTCCTACTAACAAGAACGCACTCCTACCTGCTAACCCTCTACCCTAATTCACATCTTCCACACCTTCCTATCTAGGACCATGTCTACAGTAAGTTGTAACTACTCTAGGTCCTGTCTAATCACCTCCCTCCAATATTTCTTAGGCCTACCTCAACCCCGTCTGAAGTCATCCATAGCCAACCAACCACACCTCTGTACTGGGACATCTGTGCACCCCCGAATTACATGTCCGAACTATCTCAACCTCACTTTCCGCATCTTGTCTTCCATTTGGAAGTTTCATTTGTCTTACACTGAAGCCACTCTCACCTTCTCTCGAATAATCTCATTTCTAACCATGTCTCTCTTAGTAAGTCCACACATTCATCACAGCATCCTCATCGCCGTGACCTTCAACTTTTGGATGTGGAGTTCTTGATTGGCCAACACTACGGTCCATACACCTAAAGAAGGTACCAACATGAATAAAGCTTAGCAACCATTAAGTGGTGTCATCTATATCGTTTTTAATCCTTTCTATTATGTCCATTCACCATGTCTACACGGATTTTGAGAGATCGTACGTTACTCAGGACTTCTTACAATTTAGTTCTGGGTCCACCTTGTCATTTTTAACACCTTCAATCACCAAGTTTTCATACCAATAAGTAGCTACATCGAAAGGTCGAGACAACCATCTCAAGTGACCATCTTATTTTATCGTTTTTGTGCACTACTTGCACCTTTCTTAGAATGTGGTTATTTTAATTTTCTCTTATATTGTATGACCATATATATCCATTTAATTTCTGCATCTATTTGAAACCTATGTTGCAAATAGATTGAGCTTAAGAGACAATTCCAATATTCACATTCACATAACATTGTCCATCTAACAATAGTTGTAAAGAAGAACTCACATAACACTACGGAAACACTTCTCTATTTCAACCATCCTATTTAATTCTTTAACTAACACTTTCATCTTTTATCATCCATTCCCCTAGCAAATGAGACTACATATCTAAAAGCATAGCATAGCTCATAATGTTTTCTAATAAAACCAAGCAGGTTGTAATTCTAAACCAAGCACAAACAAAAAACAGCCTAGTAAAAGGTAAATTACTATCCAAAACTGCCAGGCAGCTCCAATATAGAGCTGCAGAATTCCCTCTTTTTAGGGGAAGAAGGGCAACTCTGCCTCAGATTGCTGGTCGCATACCCGATGAAAGGGGGGGGTTGTAGTAAGTTGAAAGCTAACCAAAAAAAAATCTCATCAACTTGAGATAAATCTTCGCAATCCTAACTAGCTTAACTTCTTTTGTGTGTGCGTGCGTTTTTGTGGGTTTGGGGGGGGGGGGGGGGGGGGGTTTGTTTAAGCGTCTATTCTCAGAAAGTAACTTACTTGCTGCTCCAATGTGAAAGATGCATTATATGTACGAAATACTTTAGCTGTAAGCCCTGGCATGAGTTCCTTCAGATGGGCATTAAGCTTACTCGTATCAAGCTTGTCAAAAAGATCGTCGCCGTCCTTTTTCCCTGAAATCAAGTGTGTCCACGTTATTCATGAAGGGGGGGAAAAATTAAAAAAACATTCTAGCACAAAAGCAGCATTTACTAACCACTTCGGAACTGCTGAATAGCTTTAAAAACAGGCTCATACACAGCCACCTCATTTTGGTACCTGATAGAATCTTTACCAAGAAAATCAAACTGAAAAAAAAAAGTCAACTCTATGCATTGCAATTAATTGCACAAAACTAAGAACCAGTAGAGAAGTAAGTTTCCTAGAGCTCTTCCAATTTAGCTTTTGTTAAGTAAAACAACACTACCTTCAAAATATTTGGAGGTACTGGCTCTACATTCTCCACTTTCAAAGTACAGCACCCAACTGTATCAGCTTCATCGTCATCCTGCAAGGATTGAAATATAACCAAGAGCACTTACACAACCTTCGCATAGTCCCATGCCTCTGCAGGCAAAAGCATGGTCCTTCATAGAAAAAAAAATTAAAAACTGGAACACTAATCTCTCACCTTCAGTTTTTTTGGATAAATTGATCTCTGATTAAATTATTTTGACTTGTGGTTTCTTTATTAGTGATGTGGCTTGCTAGTAACCCTTGCTAAACTTATGTCAATTGGAAAGAGAAGAGTAACATATATTGCTATAATTTCCTGATTCTATCAAGCTGGGAATACTTCTGAAAGAGACATGACCTAAACCAGCATTAGCAACCAGTTTCGGAATTTTCAGACTCTTTTTGAGATCTACGCTTCCCTTAGTTAAATATCTGGGAAAAAATAATAAGCTGGTGTTCATGATACCTTCTCATTTCCTGCCCTTAGAGCTAATTTATCAATAAGATAAGTTGCAACTGCAATCTGACGCTTCACTGGATCTTTACTTGTAAAATCTTTTGTATATGCAGATCTAATGCCTTCTATGTAATCCTGCAACCAAGAGACCGTGATAGCCACCAATCATTCATGCACAACCAGTCACAATTTTAAAAAAAATATATATATCACATTGATCAGAAGTTTGCCAACTACTTTATTGTACCTTCAAACGCCTTGCTTTCTCGTACTTTTCCTTGTCACTTTGCCCTTTCAAGGAACTACTGGCTGCCAGGAAAACGTATTTGAATTCTTTTGGATTAATAGGGTCGTTCCAGAACGCTAACCATGTTACTGTGTTGTCATGCCTTACTTCCTTCCATCTGCCAAGCCAGCAAGGGGAAGAAAAATAAATAAAGGTAAAACTCTAGCTTTTTACATTTATGGTGAAAATAGCATATTTCTTACTTACTTCACCATCCTCCAAAAGACAGACTATTCTTCCAAAAGGATAACAGGAGATAGAAGGAAAAGAACCTTTGGCCAGGGATGGGGCACTCTGGTATTGGAGCACCCTTTCCGATATTTATTGTGATGTCCTTTGGCCGGATCCGTCTCTTTAGCTTTCCCATCTGTAACATTCGAAGCAACATACATCAATACTGCAGTGAAACTTGATGTACCTAAACATAAAGAAATACACCATTCTGCACATAGTAGATTGTTTTGCCAGTTTAACCCAAAAAATAGAAGGTCAACATACCTTTGGATGTTCCCCACGTCCACGGAACAGTCCAGGTGGTTCAACCCGAAAGTTCCCAACCTGCACATAACTAGAAGGTCAGACCATTTGCAGTTTCCAAGTTTCCTATGTTCCCTACCCATGGGCCTTCCTGATTTTTGGGGTGGATAACTAATGGGGTGAAAAATGAAAAGAGAACACCATGTTGGCACATCAAACTGAAAGGAAGGGAAGCTCAAGATTGAGAGATCGGATAAAACTAGGGGGCTAATATCACAGGCTAGAAAACCAATAAAAAATAAATAATAAGGCCAAAAAGGGGACGTACTGATGGCACATGAAACAGCACAAGGATGGAAACACAGAATCATCCAGAAAAAGACTACGAAGCAATCGGCTAAAACATGTGACAACTATATGTAACAATGGATAACAACATCTTCCTTCTATCATTTTATTTTTCTAGATTGTCACCTATCAGCATGACCGCAAATTCCACCCAACTCCCCATGAGCTCAAAGGCAGACAAATCACCAACTGACAGAAACAAACAGAACATGATCCAGCAGACCGAGAGCTACAAGTCTCTGTTTCAGATACATGACTATCCTCTCTTACACCACACATACATAAAAGAAGAGATCTCCTAACGTGATATCTCATTCAGCAAACAATCATTCAATTACATTCAGTCCTCAGTTTGGAGTTGCAAAAAAGAGGGCATCCCATTCTAAGGAAGGCCCTTCCATCCAAGTCAATGAACCTCATTCCTTGTTCTTATTCAAGGAATGAACATTGTCTTTCCTTCTTAAAGGAAATTATGTACTTAAGCAATACATGACAATGGGAAGGCATTCGTGTTCTCTTTCCAGCTGAGGAATCCTGCCTAGAATAGCCATCCCATGCAAACCAACATCACATATGAGCAGGAGGCATGGATCAATTCAAACAATCACTATTCTCATATCAAGAATCAAAAAACACATCAGGCCCCATCCAAAATCTCAACGGAGTTATAGAAAGAGAAAATGAAATGTTCTTCGAAGGGAAATGTGACAGGGAAATACATGTACGTATTCGTAAAATTTACTTTGAAAACCTGTTAACTCCATTTCAATGCAATTTAAAAAAGAACTTTATTAATAAGAAAAAAAACCTTTACTCAGAGGAAATAAATTCCAAAGATGAAACAAGGTGCTTTTTTAACTATACACAACACATAAAAGGATATAAAGCTCCCCAGTGTTTTTTAAGATCAGTCGAGGGGAAATAATTACTGGAATAGCACCAGATCAGATGAACACAAGAATTTTGGTTGCTTCACACCTCCACCCAAAAAATTGCGTAAGCTGGATAAAGAAAGAAGCTGATGTTGAAAAAGAAAGAATCCCCAGAAAAAGAGGACATAGGACCTTTTTTCAGAGAACGAAAATGTAAGACCATTTTATAATCCCAAAGATATCATTTCCGCTTAAAAGTACCATGTATGACAATGGTAATCCCAAAGATATCATTTCCGCTTAAAAGCAAGACAATGGTAAAAGCTAGTGTTAAACAGAACCAAACCTTCTCTTTTACACCATCCACAATTGCCCACATGTACTTCTCTTCTTGCTTAAGTTTCTCTTCTCTCAATGCCTTCTTCTCCTGCAAAATAGGCAAGGCAATATTTTAGCTGAAAACCTTTAAAACATCTATGAGCTTTATGTTTGGCTATTAGGTTAACAACAAACATACGTACGACCACCTTGATCAGACTGAGAAGCAAAAATGTCAGTCAATGATAGTAGAAGTGAAAAAACAATTATTCATATGAAATGAGGCAGTGGACAACAAAACCAATGTTCTGGAAAGAGCCCCCCCCACCACCACCACCACCACCACCACCAACACACACATGAAGAAAAAAGAATTGAAAAAACAAGTCAACAGGAGAAACGGACAGCCAAAGAAAGTGATAAACCTTTGCCAAATGAGTCACCTTGAAATGAGCTAGAAAACACTTCAACCATCAAAAAGGAGACTTGGTCCCTCATAGAATTGCTAACTAGATTTCTAGTAAAGATAGTGGTCAAATCCACTTGCTATAGAAAATGAAATTCTATGAGCATCCAGCATTAACATCAATGAAAAGCTATGTTGCTCAGACTCTTCAAAAATGTCGCCAGATACATGTCGGATCCTTCAAAAGCAGTACATTGAAGGATCTGGTTTGTTGTAAGGATCTTACACTGGTGCGGCAACATTATTTGAGAGTTCGAGGAACATGAATGAAGAGGTAGAGGCTGTATATAAAACAATAATGTGATTGAATCTCTTGCATCTGTAAGGATGGCTTAGAATATATAATGTGAAGCATAGTCTCCGCAAAGCTTCTCAATTAAGCAAATGTAGCTAAAACGATTTTATAAGGTTGTCAAAAACACCAGATTCATGCTGGTCAGACAAATGTATGAATCAATGCCCACACAAAAGATGACCCGCCAAACAACGCACTACCACAAGATAAGTAACACATCACCATTCAAAGGAAATCTATGAATTTCTATACTATGAAGCAAAGATATCTTTTTTGAGTCCAAAGGTGACTGGGATACATTGGCTCTACCAAGTGAAATCCTCCAACTGCCAAACAATTCAGCAGGTTGTCACAAGTGACAAGATGAGAAATTTTAAAAGTTAACAATTTGGCAACTCATGCTGGTTTTGATTTAATCAGTTTTAAAAAAAGAAAAAAAGAAAAAAAACTTCTTTACGAGTCTGTTTTAACCAGCATTAGAAGATAGAAAAATTTAAGCAAAATGAACTTACCATGGAATAAGTCGAAAAATAACTACAAATTCCCATATTTCGTAATAATTTTTTACTAATTCACTTACTTCAGTACTCATTTGCTTCTTCTTCTCCTTCTCCCTCTGATGCCACTCATATATTGGGGTAAAATCACAGCCTTCTAAATTTTGGATGACATGGTTTTTTCCAAGTATTTTTCTCCAGTCATTCATGAAATTTTCTTTGAACTGCTGTTTACTCACGTAATCAGTGTCTAACATCACGGCATACATTGTTGCGACCTGCAGACAGAAGGAAACTGTTGTACTCAGAATAAAATCACAAATGCATGAATGAGACACACACAACCAGAGTCAGATTAAAACCTCTTCCTGCTCTGGAGTAAGATCCACAGGCTTTCCTTTGTAGAGCATCTTAACCCCATGAGGATTGTATGGAGGTGGAAAAATCACTCCGCTGTGTTCCAATGTAGTCCATTTTTGCCCATCACCAGAGCTTGGCTGCACTTTTGACGACTTTGAGTACTTGGTTTTTTTCAATTTCTTCTTTGTTTTCTTCATTGATGGCGAAACAACTTTAATTGTTTTCTTTCCAGATGACACTTTACAAGCTGAAGCTCCTGGCTTCTTCATCCTCAGAGATATAGGAACGTCGTCATCATCGTCCTCCTCCTCCTCTGCCTTCTTTTCAGTTTTAAGAGAAGCTTGCTTGGTAGAAACAGGTGTAGATGTATCAGAAAGTTTAGGCTTTTTAACTGAAACTTGAGCAGCAGACTTGACCTCACCAGGGGGTCTCTTACTCAAGACTGTTGTAGATGGCAAACCATTTTGACGAATCTTAGGCTTAACTTCTTCAGAATTAGAAAACTTGCTGGTGGAAGCCCCTGCATTGGATTTCATTTGAAACCTTGATGCTAAGGGAACTTCATCATCCGAATCCTCTTTTTTGGGAGGTCTAGCCTTTTGAACTGATGTTGAAGTACCAACCATTTTGTTGGCGTGAATAGAGCTGCTCTTAGATAACCCAGAAGGAAGCCTAGCACTCAATGGTTTATCATCTTCCGAATCCTCAGATTCATCATTAGGTTCAGATTTCGGTTCAACAGATTGCTTCGACTCTTTAGGAGCACTTTTGGATTGTTGATTAACATTTTTTGCCTGATTACCTGCAGAAGAAGATGGCCTTGAATTTGGTGCAGGAGATGTCCTGACTGACGAAGGCGATGCTTTTGGACTAGTGAAAGGCGATGCTTTTGGACTAGTGAAAGGCGATGCTTTTGGACTAG